>CM040630.1:90844392-91398900 GCA_022818045.1 Neotoxoptera formosana
AAGTCCCTAGAATATTATGCCTTGAGTCAAAAATATTCTAAGTCCAATTTAATTAATTCGTTGAAAATATTCTAAGTCCAAATAATTGGTTCAATGTAAAAATGGACGTGAAGGTGCTCGCGCTTGCTTTGGTAGATCACGTCTGAATATGGGCCGTTTCGGGCTTCCTTATATATGGCATCCCCGTACTCCTCCAGTGTTGGTACAAGAGTCCTTCGAAGGCTCCCACGCTTTGTCGGTCCGATGCATCGATTGACGTCAATGTGTGCACGTGCCGGATGTTGTTGCGGTCGCGTTACTGTGCCTTTATATTTTATATTATTTTAATATAAAATATTTCTCTCTATGGTCACGATTTTTATAGATCGTTGCAATAATGATAAAACAATATATTTACAATTCTTAGTATTTCACTCATGATTATTATATTTTTTGGTGGTTCAATTTCTATACAGGTTCTTAAGGGTTTTGGTGATTTAGTGTGATTAGTTTCTTTCGTTTTTTACAATGTTAATTATGTAGATTGTAGATAGTCTATTAGTTTATTTTAATAGTTCCAAGAATTGTGTAGGCCTATTCCCACGATTAGTTTTACTATTCCTTTCGAGGTCATTGTACTTTATCAATATTAGTTACATTTATTTATTATAATTGCTTTTTAGGCTTTACTATATATATGCCTTGACGTTTACATAGTAGTAATATATGTTATGTACTACAGGTAAATAGCAAACCCAAACAGTCCAATTTAAAGTTATCACAAAGTGACATTTTAAGACTTCCAAAGTATACAATAATTAGAAAAATTCTTGTTTTTGTAGAAGGTGAAAACTTGTTCCAATTTATTTGATATAAACTTTTATTTGAAAAAATATTAATTGTTAATATACTTTTTTCTAATTTGGTTAAATTTATTGAATGATTGGTTTTCATTGAAAGTACATTGCAGGATATGCATTTCTTCTTCTTTTGCTTCTATGGATACATTTTTTGAATTATTTTGGTAGTTTCTATGAGAGTAAAACTATTACGAGATTGAAGATCTTCAACCCATTCAAGTAAATTTTCTGGAAATTCAGTCTTATCAAAGTCATTGATAAAGGTGGTTGGTGAGAAACCAGTATCGCTAGGAATTTTGTACAATATACTTAATAAACTCTCTGGTGTCTTATCAATATCATCAAAATCAAAGTCATAATTATTTATCGTATTGAGATCTACAGGAATAGTAGGGTGGTTTGTTTTAATACCATCAATGTGATTAAAATAGTAATTTTCAATCACACATTTTTCCAAATCTGCAGGATTTATGCATTCTCCAGGTTCAAGAATATTTGTTTAAGCATATTTTACATCATTAACTTGAGAATAACTTAGTTTATCAGTTTTTGTAAGGCGTTTGTATTCCTTAATAATTTCCAAAAATGTTTTTTTTCTGGTTGTACCTGTGTGGTAGAGTCTTATAGAACATGTTTCAGTAACACTATTTTCAATTGCATTGTAATTTCTTAAATTCATCTTTTTCAAGTAACTCAAACATTTACTTTTTAAAAATTTCCTCTCGAAGGTTGTGAACAGGCTTTAAATTAAATTAATACACATTACTAGTAGTGGTTTCTTAGGGTTCCAGGTCAAAATATCTCCGCAAAAATATCTCCGATACAAAATATTTCTAGTCAAAAATATCTCTGATTTAAAATATCTCCAGTTCAAAATATCTTCGATTTAAAATATCTCCAGTACAAAATTTCTCCTGTTAAAAATATCTTCAATGTAAATATCTCCCATGAAAATATTTTATAATAATATTATTTTTTTATAACGACAATTATTAAAAGTAGATAAAAAACTGATGGCTAAAGTGATTACCAAAGTAAGTACATTAGTATTTAAAAATATGTTGTTGTAATCATAATATGTAATTTTTAAAATAATATGTAATTATTATTATTTATTACAAGTACAAAATAAATTTTCAATTATAATATAATCGACTGTATTTATAATATAGTGAGTTTTACGTGCATACAATAATGATTGCCACAAAAACAGAAAATAATCCACAGATAATAAAAACAAAATTATCACAAAAAATATATATCAAATTATAATTTAATGTTGTGGACGATTGAGTGACGTAATAAAATTAAACAAAATTAAACAAATTGAGTATCAGGTAATGAATGTAATAAAAATTAAAAAAGTTAAATAAATAAATATAAAATCCGATCAAGATATGAGTTAAAATTTAAGATTGTGGGCAATTCCCCTTAAATAATTCATTGGTGTAATTTCGTTATATTGACTTACGATTTTAAACAGCCGTTCATCATAATCATTGTACTTTTTTCTTTTTTTCGGACTTGGTTCACCCGACAAAGATTGTTCCATTTTGACCTAAAAGTAATGTGATTTAATAATATATTATTAAATACATAAATATTATATAAAATACCTCTTTTAATGACTGTTCTTGTTTAAGAAAATTTATAAATTTCCAAATCGTAATATGATTTGCTGCAAGTGTACTGTTAAACGCATGATGCCAACCTTCAACAGCGTTATTGGTCCGTGGTTGATGTTTAAGTACTGAATCATAACAGTTCCACATACAAAAATCAAACTGGGGCGAGCGTCTCCGGTTGTTACGATTTGGTCGCCCTATCCATCTATCTTCAAAATAATTGATTATTGGAGATAATAGTTCTTCATTTTCCAAAAAATAAGTTGAATCTATAAGTTCTTCGAAAGTTCGAATAACATTAATTGTTGGAATAAACGCCAAAGCACTCAACGATCGTATTTGCATAGAAAATTCTACGTCATCACCATATATTTGTTGTAAACCACAACTTTGAATTTTCCGCCATAAACATTGTTGAAAATGGAAAAAACAACCTTTAATTTCTGTTGTAGGAAATTCATCTTTATAAGCTGATATGAAGGCCATTTCAAAATCAACCATAATTTGTTGGGACGTTAAACTGGAAACTGCAGATTTTAACGCTTTCAGAACTTCAATATATGAATCTTTAGAACGATCTACCATTAATATATATACCAGAGGAAAACTTTGGTTATTTTTTGAAATATGCCATATAATATGCAGTAAGAATCATGAAAATATGCAAAAAATATGCAGTAAAAATCATGAAAATATGCAAAAAATATGCAGTAAAAATCATGAAAATATGCAAAAAAATATGTCGATAACTGATACAGCAAGAGCAATTTAGATTATAGGTAGAAACACATTTATTTTCGGCATATTAACGATTTACGGACAACGAAAAACGATATAACCGAGTGCTAAGTGGTATGTCGATAACCGACTGACACAGCAAGAGCGATTAAATTTACGTCGTAATCGATTATTTATCTTATAAAGGTTTAAATAAATATATATATATATATATATTATTATTTAGTGACTATGAAATTTAGTTTTAATTTTTCTACTTGACAAAATATTATTTAATACATTTTTTTAAATTTTCGCTTCAATATGCAATAAATTTTGAATTTTTCCAAAATATCCGAAAATATTAAAAGGAAAAAAATATGCAATTGCATAGGAATCCGCGCTCTAGTTATGACGTTATAAAATTTAAAATTTATTATAAATGTCAACGTTTTGTAATGTGTAGATTCTATGGTTAATTTTTGGTAAATGATTATAATAATTACCTATTTCTTCTCGAGTAGTTGTATAGCATGAAGTACATTTATATGTTTTGTACTCAGAACAACGCCAAATGAATTTGTTCACACCTTCTTTATAGAACGTATGAAGGTATCCATTATACAATAATAACTTGTTGCCTTTTTGACTTACAATAAATTGTAGAGGCATTTTAAAATTTAAATCTGTTGTATTTTAGTGAAACTGGAGCTAGGTTAATCGATACAAGCTGTGTCTATACTGACACACTGTCGTATCGATACAGTCGTTACGTCGATAAAATCGTTTATCATGGTTAGTAATCGCACTCGTAATCGTGAAAAATATATCAGATAATACAAATTGCTCAGTGTGACAGTGTAATATTGTGATTAGTTATTTTTTTGCTTTCGGATTATTTTCTTAACATTATTACTAGAAAATATACTTATTTCGGTAATCACTTTAGACATCAGTTTTTTTATCTACTTTTAATAATATTGTTGTTATAAAAAAATAATATTATTATAAAATATTTTCATGGGAGATATTTACATTGAAGATATTTTTAACAGGAGATATTTTGTACTGGAGATATTTTAAATCGAAGATATTTTGAACTGGAGATATTTTAAATCAGAGATATTTTTGACTAGAAATATTTTGTATCGGAGATATTTTGTCGGAGATATTTTGACCGGAGATATTTTGGCCGGTCACCGGTTTCTTAGTATACCCTGTAAAACCTACATTGTGTAATATTAATTTTCTTAAGCTCATGTTCAAGATGTTTTTGAGATTTGAATATTCCGAATGTATGCAAGTTATGATCAGAATAGCCAGTAAAATAATCACGATCAAATGCTATGCAATTATGTAGTTCATTTTGAACAAGATCTAATTTCATTCATTTGTGGTTAGACTCCTCCTCTGAACTTTCTCCATCAGATAATCTATCCTCATCAAGTAAGGACCTTTTTTGTTCTAAGTTCATTTGTAAAACTGTTTGTAAATCAAAACTTGTGGAAGGTTTTCCAGGATCATTATTACTATAATCCATGATTATCAATATTAGTTCTTCTCTTCACTATTTAATTTAGATTCTATTTCTGTTGTTCATCCTCTTTATGATAATACTCCAAACCTAAAATAAAACATCACGTCTATATTATATATTTATAACTAGGGCTCGGATTTCAATGCATTTGCATTTTTTTGGGGGATATCTTACGCGATGCTTTCCAAGCTACAAATATGTTTCAAGTACTTCGCGATGTAACCACAATAATTTTTTGACGGTTTTAATGCATTTTTTAACTTTTAAGGACATTTTTAACCGATTTGTCGTATTATGACTAAAAAAATTGACCTCATTGAAATATAAGTACTACATAGTAGTATAGTACTACGTAATATAAATTATTTTCATTTTGAACTATTTTAACTAATTTAACATCAGGTTTTCCTGTTTTTACAATCTTTATGTTGCACCATCCAATTAGCCGATTTTATTGCACACAACTATACAATGCAATGCAAATGTAATTTAATTTTTAATTTAAATTTTTTTTTTGTACATTGTATTGAAATATAATTTTATTTGTTCCTCATTTTCTAATAATAATTTAATTTGAATTTATTTAATAAATAATGCATTTTTTGAGAGGTCATTCTTTGATATGTTTAGGGCATTTTTTATAGTTTTTAGGTCATAAATGCATTTTTCGAAAGGGAATTTTTTTTGATATTTTTAGGGCATTTAAATCCGAGCCCTATTTATAACTTAACTTCTTAAGTTTTATTTAAGATTCAACAAACAATAAAGAATATGTGTGATGTTTAAAAGTTACAGTTTATATGTAATTATATAAATTTAATTTACAAGTACAGAAGACCATCAATTATGTCAACCCTCAAAAGAATACCTACCATTGAATTTGTTTGAACAAATAACCATAATAAATTAGTTATTACTTGTATTAAAAATCATTCAACAATGTGGACAATAATCCACAAAAATGCCTTAAAATGAATAAATAAATAGACATATAATAAAATCTATAACAATATGCTAGAAATAAAACATATAAATAAACTTATTTTTCCTTTGATACATTAATTGTTTTTTTTAAATAAGGTAAAAAATGTTTTCCAAAAAGTGTATTAGTTAAGTTAGAATGTTTAGATGAGATTTTCTTTTCCATTTCTATCAGTACCGTGTAGTTATATTCTTTTAGTGGGTTGAATATAAAGTTATTTTTCAATTAATCTAAAATAAATTTCTTGAAATAGAAATTTTGCACATTTAATTGATTTTATCTATTGTAAAAAATTGTCATATTTAGAACATCTGAAATTATCAAGCATACCATGAATGCTCACAAACATTGGTGAGTGTAGCAAACTATGTACATTTTAAAAATAAATTGTTCACCATTTAATGATGACTACAAAGTTATAAATTATTTAAACAATGTTGAAGTTAAATTGCTATAAGTTTAACTCATAAAATTACTTATTAACATTTTAACTCAACAAATAAACGGCATTAAATGCGAAAGTTTTTTTTTTAATTTCTTTTTTCCATGATACCTACAGTAGAAATAATCTAAGTTTGGTAGCAGTAAAATAATAAAATTAGTAAACTGACCTCAAAAAACATTTTAACATAATGAATCGAAAAATAACCACAATCTGTTTTATTAGGTTACTGAGGTACTTTAACTAAAGATAATTTAATTATAGAAAAATCTTTTTTTTCTCTTTTGTGTGTTAAAACACTAATTAAGCGGGCTAAGGCGATGAACATAACACTTCAACGTTCGGTTATTAACTGTCTTTTATTATAGAGTTCACACTGGTAGGGGCCGTCCTAGGTCCATCAGTGTGTCCACCCCTCAATACTAATTCACTTTGCTAACATAATTTCTTAACTAAACTTAATTTTTAACATGTGCTTAGCACTATATTCTTCATCTAACCAATCACGTAAAGTGGCTTTGATTCTTGCACGCTGAACACCACCAGATAATGAGTTAAATATTAGAATGCAAGGTCTAAAACCGAAGTAAACTTTAATAACTTTAGCATAGATTAGTGATTGATAAATTTACCGTTTAACAAGTGTAAGGTTTTTTCTCTTAAAGTTGCCACATCTATGATACATAATCAACTCCGCGTTTATCTTGACAATTTTGCTAATTATTAATATGCCAAGTTAAAATGAATATGTGTGTATAAAATATACAGACAAATATAATAACAACACAAATTAGGTACTAATTTAGTTATAAAAATAAAATTTTGAGATTTTGAATTATCTGAATATAAAAAAGAGTTCTTACAGTTGAATTCAAATCAAACAACCAAAGATTTTCAACATTAGGATCAGCCTCAGAACGTTTTGGATTTGTAAATTTAACTGGTGGTAGTTGATATTGACCTATATATGCAATATATAAATTTATCGTTCACAATTTGTTTGCTTGGTCAAAAAACTTGAACATTTAATACAAGATTTCTCGTAACTTGTTGTTAGTAAAAATTAAAATAATAAATGAATTTAAGTTGACAATAGTTTTTAACAAGCGTCTAAAGTTAGAATTTTGACAAAAAAAAATGTTGAGATTATCGTTTCTATATGCCATACAATTTTAAAAATATTTTGAAACTTTTTGAGTTGATTGTATGCATTGGGAATTTTAATTTTTTTTTAAAATTGTTTTTCTTTAAACGTCGTTAAGTTTTGTAAGGATAAAAAAAGATAATAATACAATAATCATACAGAGTAGGACAGAATTATATTGTATATTATCGTTGTATATATCAAGATTAATACATAAATGATCAAAATTTGAACATAGCCTTATTGGTACTTATTGAATTAGTACTTATTAAAATATAATACTTATAGTAAAATCTAATTTAATGGTAAATAAAATAAATATAGCGCGGACAAATTATTGTCCGTGTCTTATATTTTCCGTTCAACTGTTAAAGTTATATTGATATATTATGATAATAAGTAATAACTAATAACAAACATTTTTTTAAATAATAATATGTAAGTAGTAGGTATAGTGTATAAAGTAGTACCTACTACCTACTATATATAATATAATATAATATACCTACTCGTAATGATGTAGTATAGTATGATCGAGTGTATCACTTTCATTGATTTATTTAATTTGAATTCAATGATTGGTATAAATCAATGTATACGAAAAACGATTCTGAGCGAAGACGGTCAGCCTACATAACTATTAACTAAGGGTATTCTATGATATTATTGCTATTAAAATAACTCATATTACTATTAATAATAAATTAGGTTGAATTAATTTTTGCAGAAATTCTCCAATGTCTAATTTCAAACGCTTCTGAAAAATTAGTAAGACTTTCCGATAAATTTTTTTTTAGAAAGGTAGAAAAACTTATAGAGGTCCTTCTATTGAAAATTTTTATGAATTTACTAATTAAAAAAAAAATGCAAAGTTTCTTGATTTTTACGTGTTATTTTATAATATCAATTTTTGTCAAAATTTTAACTTAAGACGCTTATCAAAAAAAAAAAATGCAAAGTTTCATGATTTATACGTATTATTTTATAATTTCAACTTTAGATGGTTATAAAAAACTATTTTAGACTTAACTTTTTTTTAACTACCATTTAGTACATTAAGGCTTATGAGGAACCTTGTATTAAATTTTTTAGCCTTAGTATAAATTCTCAAAATGTGATACATTTTTCACAACAAAATAGTTTGTATATTTTTGTGATTTTTACGTATTTTGTCAAAATTTTAACTTAATAGACGCTTATAAAAAACTACTGGAGACTTATGCTTAACTTTTTTTATTACTACCACTTACATAACAGCTTATGGGGAACTGGGGAACCTTGTATTAAATTTTTAAACCTTACATATAAATTCTCAACGTTTTATACATTTTTCACTATAACATAGTTTGTATATTTTCTTGATTATGACAGATTTTGTAAGAATTTGAACTTTAAATGCTTCTACAATTTTTTAACGGTTTTTCGGTATTTTTATTATAGTTGTCGTAAAAAAAACTTAAGTAGAATCTAGTGTTAAATTTTCAACCCTTTGAATACATTCCAAAAAAGGAAAAAAAGACAAATTAACAATATAAATACAACATAAGTAAATCTAAACAAATGATTTAACAAAGAATGATCACAAATATTATACAATTTTTTAAGTTTTCAGAATTGATTTAAATAAATATACAATCATTTTAGAAAGTATAAATATTAATATTAAGTTGTCTACATATCTGAGTAGCTGTGGATACAGAACTTTTTAGACCTAGTTGTTTTTTAAAAATAGGTACACAAATATTAATGTTTTTTTTTTGTAACAGGTACATATTATATGAGTGATTTGCTCTAGCTAAATTATGCTTAAACCTGTATATGAGTTTAATAGGATATTTCTAAAATATAACTTATTGATGCATAAGACATTAGGTTCTAAATAAGCAGAATCATTTTTATAATACATAGGCTTCAGTAAAAATTTAATTAACCTATTAAGAGTGATTTTTAGTCTAAAAGCATGTGAATAAATTGCTTGATCCCAGATACAAATGCCATAACTAACAATTGATTGTACTAAGGATACAAATATTTAGTGTTTAATGTAATTATTAAATTATAATTTAACATCATGAAATAAAAAGAAAAATTTTCTAACGGTATTTGTTAAATTATTTATATGAATGACCGATTTTAGTTTACTGTCAAAAGGGTATTCCTAAGTACCTATTTTATAACGTTACCCTGTTCTAATATTTTACAATTATTACAGTCTCCAATAAATTGTGATGAGTATAATTTATTAGATAAATTATGTTCAAGAGTACCATTTGTGCGATTAGCGACTGCACATTAAAGCCGGGCAACGAGTGTGTGTGTGGTTGCGCAGGCGGCAACCAACACGCAACCCTTAGTGTGTGAAATTATGATTATGCACTAAGATTGTTATTTAGTTAACCAAAGAAAAAAAAATGAATGAGACAACTATCAACAAAATATTCAGAACATCAAACCAAAAAAATATGTTTAATTAGATAAGTAAGGTATACTAATTCAATTAAAAAACAATTTATTTAAAAATATTAATTAAGGTACAGAGAATAGTTTTTCATTTTCTAAAATATTTGTATACTATAATTGACATTTTGGCATGCAAAGCAAAATTCTTTCACCTTGAAATTTCCTTAATAAGTGAATAAAATAAATCACTCTTAGTAACTATATAGTACTAATAATATTAACTTCTTCGAAAAGGACAGTAATACATTTCCAATATATAGTTAATGATAATTAAATAGTAACTTTTTGCTGAAAGTACCTTATTAGGTAGTTATTAAAACCATGTTAATTTTGTCAAACTACATGGTCTTAGTCAATAATAATAATGACTGGTCAATCACAAAAATAATTATTTTTATTTTAGTTTCTGTGACATTGACTGCTGTAGTTAGGCATTCACTAAAATGACTAGCTAATAATATCAATACTAATAAGAAACCAAAAATAGTTGAATAGACTAACCATTTTTAATTTTGTTGCTGACCTCTACTACTAATTTAAAACTTCAAACATAGGTACATGAAATAGATTATTTTTCTATAGTAAAAAGTTTTTTATTTAATTAAAATAACTTAAAAATACAATATTATAAATCAATAAAAAATGTGTTTACTTTATATAAATATAACACAAAACATAAATAAGAACAAATAATTTAACCCTAGTATAATAATAGTATATTATGTCTAAATTATGAAGTGTTTTGCCACTAACAATCATTTACTTAACATGGACAAATTCATCAGTTTCTTGACTTTAACTTAGGTTGGATAAATGTTTTTCAGTTTTTAGATAGTTTAATGATCGGTTTCTTCTTTTTTCAGATTTGCGAATATTTGAAACGGATTGTGAATCCTTGTATGATCTGATAAGGATTTTTTGATTGATAGATTTTATCACAAGTCCAACATGCATAATACCTTCATAATTAGTAAAAGTAGATGTAGGTGTATTTTTGTTGACATTCTTCTTTTTACATGTGACCAAATGAGATTGTAATTTGTCAATATTAATACTCAATTGACATGATTCACACATAATCGCTGCTAAATTAGGTCTCGTCTCTTTAGCTGAACGCAGGCGAATGCTTTGCGTTAAGTTTCTAAAGGAACTGTTGTCTGGTCAAGTTGATTCATCGGATTTATTATCCTTAATCAATTTCAAGGTCCCTCCCCGTCAAAACCGTTCTAGTGTTCCTTTCATGTCCCTATATGTCCGAGCAATTATATGAAAAATGAGCCTATTAGGCATTTAATGTTAATGGCCAATGATGATCCCTCTATAGATCTTTAATTTTACTATTTGTTAATCTTTTTTTTTAATATTAATCTGCTTTAAGAACTTAAATTTAGTTAATCTTATTTATTTACTTACCATTAATTGTAAATTTAACTTATACTCTGTTATTGTAATTATGTAATTTGTATACATTTTTAAAAGGGTTTTAAACCCGTTTATTATTATAAAAATAAAAAAAAAATAAAAAAAAAATAATAGGTTCAATATTATTATATCTATTTTTAGTGACTATTAATTTTCCATGGTGGAAGGTTAATTTATAAATGCTCAAACTTTCAAGACCGTCAAATTTTTTAGGACATTCATAACATTTGAACATTCCCTGGATACGACATTTATTTTTAGCTTGATGAGCTCGAAGACCATAAAAATCAGGAAATGACTCACAGCATTGCCATTTGCCAACATAACAATTCATTTCCAAGTTCAAAATGTTGACGGTAATTCAATTTAAAAACACATAAGGCTTGAAAGATGAGATTGCAAGTAAGTTTTAAACAAGTAAAAAGTGCAAGTTTTGATGTTAGTAGAATCTTCTTTTTCTTGTTTTCCTTATTTTCAGGAACCATCGCAGTTTCTTTCTGCCGGTAATAATCGTGTTCTATTTACTGTAGTTTTTTCTGGTTTTAACTGTTAGCAAAATCTAAATTAATGTATGCATTATCAACAGATTCACTATATTCTTCATCTGAATTTAACACATGTTTCAATTGGAGCAGTCACTTCTAAGTAATCAGATTCTTATCCGAAGATGCTGATTCTGAATAACTTGGAACCAGTGATCTACTAGAATTAGATGTTCCAATACTATTAAGAAACCAAAAAGAGTTGAATAGACTAGCCATTTTTAATAATGTTTGATTATCATAAAATATATTATTTTAATGAATGTCTAATATAATTATTTTAACGCAATTTTGTTACTGACCTCTTCTACTAATTAAAAACTTCAAAGATACATAAAACAGATTATTTTTCTATATTTAACAGTATCTTATTTAATTAAAATAATTGAAAGATACATTATTATAAATCAAAAAAAAAAAAAAAAATGTGAGTACCTACTTTATAGAAACATAAAACAAAACATTAAATAGAACAAATAATTTAACCCTAGTATAATAATTTATAATAGTACCATATTATGTCTAAATATGTAGGTTCTTTTTTTACATTCTTCCTTGACATGTGACCAAGTGAGAATGTAATTTATGAACATTTATACTCAATTGACACACTTCACATGTAATAGCTTTATCATTAATTTTAGTAAGTGTTAATTTTCCACCGTGGATGGTTAGCTTATGAATACTCAAACTTTCAATATCATCAAATTTTTTTGGACATTTATAACATTTGAACATGCCCTCTATACGGCAGTTTTTTTTTAACTTGATGACATCGAAGACCAGATAAATTAGAAAATGGCGCACAACATTTCCAACATACTATTTTATTTCCAAGCTCAAAATGTTCACGGTAATGCAATTTAAATTCCCTGAAGCTTTGGAAGGCGAGATTGCAATTAGGTTTTAAGCAAGTAAAAAGTGCAAGTTTTGATGTTAATAGAATCGAGGGGCTATATTTTAGCCGAAAATATTAAAGCCGACAGTATTTTAGCCGAAAATGTTAAAGCCGAAAGTATTTTAGCCGATAAATATTACAGCCGAAAGTATTTTGGCCGATAAATATTACAGCCGAAAGTATTTTAGCCAAAAAATATAACAGCCGACAATATTTTAGCCGAAAAATATAACAGCCGACAATATTTTAGCCGAAAAATATAACAGCCGACAATATTTTAGCCGAAAAATAGAATTTTACAGTTGGTAACATTGATTATAATCAATGGTTGGTATCTAGGTTATTAGAAAATGTATAAACCTTGGGTTGGTATAACTTCTCCAACCATTCGAAAATATGTTATGCTGATTGTTGATTCGTATATTTAACTGTCTATATTAGCCTCCTAAAATAAAATATTTCATTGAATTTATTTTTTGTGTATGTTATAAATTGAATATTGATGTAAAACAAATAACAATAACAATTATTAATATAGTTTATATATGATAAAAAACAAAATCGATGAATATACAATTTTGTAATATTTTTATAATAACCTAATAATTAGAATAAAATAATCTGTATAAAATCAACCAAACAAAATTCCTAATACATATAATATTACATAATAATTAACAGTAGGTATAACAATAACTCTTTTTATAATCAGATGTCAATATTATTGAAATAAAATATAAAAATAACTTATAAATACACTAATATGTATTGGTCAAAACCACAATGCAATTTATGCAACATTTTATTCCAGGCCTAAATCTGTTGGTGTTAAAATGGTGGGATGCAGGGGAACTTATAGTCTGTCTATACTTGTTAAATGCAACTCCCTTTGACTGATTCTAGTGATTCTTAAAAAGGTAAGCTAGTAGGTACGGAAAACCATAAAAGTATAGAATTTATTATATTTATAGTAAATATTTTTTAGTTTGACAAACAAATTGACAATATAAATAAGGTATACACTAAGTTTTTGATTATATTGGTATCTTTAAAATCAACTTATTTTTCGAGCAAAACAAAAAATCATGCTGGTTTCTCAAATTAAATTCAATAACCTTTTTCTTAATATTTTATACTTTATTGTACGAATATAGCAGACGCTAAAAATTAATAAATTAGCACATCGACAGTAGGTACCCTTTTTCATTTTATGCAACTTTACACCATGGTAATAGACAACCTAAATGTCATGTCTGTCACCAGAGTATGTTGGACGTCTACATATTAATGAAGTGTTTATGTTCGTTCATCAATAAACTGATAATAATGAAATAATAAAAAATAGGGGGGAAATAACATTATTTAACATTGAATTCAAATTTAACACATCCATTACAATGACATAAGGTACACTCGACCTCTGGGGAGCTGTAATGCAAATGGCGGTATATTGATATAGCCAATACCATAATGTATAAAATTATGTTTAAGTACAAAAAAGTGCTACTGCTCTAGCTAGCGATCATAGTGGTGGTGAATCATATAATACATTTGTATCACATCAGTAAATCATCCAAAGGGCATCGCCGTTTTGGACCAAAAACGTATCCTTCCCTTTTCGGGAATCTGGGGAAAAAAGCAACGTACCAACTAAATACATTATTCTTTTTTATTATGATTTACATAATTAAATATAATCATAATAAAATCATTACATTTATCAACACTTCTTTAACATAATATCTATAACCATAAAATATATAATATTCTAAAATACTAGTTTAATATTTTGTAAATTAATAAACTATTAAATTAATTATTATATTATGAGGTATGTATCTAAATTAATATTTATTATACTAGACAATACATTTCAATGTTACAATGTTTAAAGGTAAATAATTGTCATTTGTCATTTATATACATGTAATTTAAAAAAATGTTTTAAGGTAAAAAATTATTGTCATTTATATATAACCTTAAAAAATTTATTTTTTGCATTGTTTTCTAATGTTGTGGCTAACTGCCACTAAAAAATCTAATATACTTATTTCATTGTTTTTAATTTGCACACATACATTTTTTAGGCGGTTTTCGGTTAGTTGTTTTGTACCTATTTTTGTACTCTGTACTCTGTCAACTACATTATTCAACGCCAATTTTGCTTGGTCTGCAGCAACTTCCATTTTCATTTTTTTTATTAAATTCCAAATTGTTGGATGCTTATGACCACAGAGCTTTGAAAAGCGGTTATTCCAACCCTCTGTATTATTATTGGTGCGATGCCCACTTTTTAATGTTAACTCGTATACATTCCACGTAGACGGTGGATATATGGACGTATTCTACGCAAACGCAAGGACGAAGCAGTTCCTACTCGCCTGTATGTACTATTTACATAATAAAAATAAAAATAAAACAAAAGGTCTTCTGCATGAGGTGGTATATTTTCTTTCAAGCACGTCATTCCATCTACCACTTTATCCAGAGGTACGAAAGCTAAGCCATCGGTCATAGCACAATACTTTCTAAAGTCACTATCTTCTTTGTAAATGGTTGCCAAACCAAGTTTTTGTAATTTCCTATGAGTCGACTAACATAAATGATAAAAACACCAATTTATCGTAATATGGTTTCCTAAAATATTTTTAGCGGCATTTATAACAGCTAATTCAAAATCCAAGTGTAAGTATCTTGGATCTAGATACATATCGCGGGTTTTACATTCGTTTATTATAATACTAAACATTTCATCATATGTAACTTGAGTTTTATGCTCAAGAATACAATAAACAGCTGTAATAAACACTGCATTTTTTTGTACACGTATTACATATAATTGTTTAAAAAATTCAGGAGCAAGCCGCAAGGCCAAAGTTTCCATCGCTAAACCATGTATCCTCAGCTAGTAAGGACAATCCTATATCGGTGGCAAACATAATAATCCTTTCACTGCAGGTATTTGGGCCGTTGTCGTATAGTAAAAATCTTTCTTGACCATATTCTTTATATTCACCTATGAAATTGAAAATTAAATAAGTACCAAATTGTTTTAAAAATCAATTTTTATTTCAATAATGTACAGGTGCGTAACATTTTTAGAGATAAGAACTGAACCCAAAAAAATCTCTAAACATTGTACGTTGACTTTTACAATAATTTTATTTATAAGCGAGATGTAAGTATGTAAAATATTGAAATTCAAAAATACTCATATATCTTGTTTACAAATTAAACGAAATAAATAGTTTTAAAAATTTTAATTTACCTTCAACAATTATTTCCGACAGACATTTCGGTTTTGGTGGATTTCTATACCCTCTATGATTTCGAATACTTCTTTTTAAATAATCGGCAATTCGGCTAATACACTCTCCGGAACATTTAATATTGCACTTGAAAAAATTTGACTAGGTGCGTCGTTGGTTATTCCCTATGAGCAATAACGCGAGGTTAAAATCTATGCGAGGTCCCCACGTGATATAAAAAATAAGTGCACATTTGAACTTCTATTATCCGTTAAATAGACTGCAGATGATTATGAATAATTGTGGAAGTCCCAAAGAAATCCCGATAAGAAATCCCTGAGAAAATCCCCATGTGACTTTATATAGTAGTTACAAGATTCAATTATTAATATTGTTATATCTCAGAGAAGTCACATGAACATTACACATCATAAAACTGATCTATCGGAATTGTTATTATTTAAATGGGAATATAAATAAATTACAATGTGGCTATTTTTATCTTTCATTTGTTTATAGTATAGCCGTATATGGGCATTATATAAAATATTTTGTTTTCGTCCGTCTTGCCGCGTGAATGTCGTCTTCAAAACAGGTAGGTAATATTATTATTATTGAACATATTTTAAAATAATAAATTTTAGTCACACGTAAGACAAAACCACATATTCAGTGAAATTTTTTTTAATCTGTGCTTCAATCGTCGAAAAGGAATAAATTAAAAAATGTTGATCAGATTTGTATGAAGATATAATTTTCAATAATTAAAGCATAAAACGTAACCTACCTTTATAAAAATTAATTTGTAAATTTATGTGTCTTGTGCTAGTTCTTGTGCTATAATAATTAGGTATATTATTATAATATACAATACCTACATATTATGTTCATAATATGCAAATTATTTATAACTAATCTAGAAAATAATTGTTAGTACCTCTTTAAAAATTAAAGAAAATTAAACTTCTTGATATAACAATAAATTCAATAAAGTAAGTACCTATTTTATACAGTGTATACCTAGGTAATATAATAGTAAATATATACAATTTATGATTAGAGCTATGTATATGAAACTATTATGTTTGGTATAGATTAAATATTTAAATGTTTTTGGATTCTATGATCATAAAATAACATAATTTTCAAGTGTTATCAATAAATTTAACAATTGTGGTTATAACTAGGTCTATTTTATTTTATTATGAATTTGGTTAAAATCATATATTTCTTGTATTAAGTAAAGAATAAATATTAAATGTATTTTAAAAGTTATTATTGTATTCAATATTCATACTATTTTATTATATGTTGGAACACTAATTGTTTTAACAAATTCCATAACCCAAATGAAAAATGAATTATAATTACATAAATATCTAAAGTTAATCAGGTTGTAACTAACATTTTCAAACTAAATTAAATTATAGGTATATTTTCTTTTTAAGCTACCTACCTACCTATTTCTTATTATTATGAAACTGATTGATGTTTTTGAAAACATTATAGATATCCAAGTCAGACAAATACCTAGGTATTTGATTTTAAATATAGATACTTTCAAAAAGTACCTATTTAAATACCTAGGTACCTACCGTGCCCAAGCAGTGTTTATTTCAGAATTCTATCCCGGGGGGGGTATTACCACCCCCCCCCCCATATCACCTTCTGAAAATTAACACTGTGCCCAAGTACTTTTTTCAAGTATATTTAGAATACATATTATCATTGATTATAAATACTAGTATTTATAATCAATGGTATTATATACATTAAATGCATTTGAATACTTTACTCAAATACTTAAAAAGACTGCAGAGAATAACAAAGTCTGCAAATTAATCGAGAATAGAACTCCAATTGTTCATAAGGGTAAATTAAAAAGTTCCCCTTTCAATCATTATACAAAATTAAAAACGTGTAACTCTATGTATAAATTACACGAACACGAGTCTAAATACTCTAAATACACTACATTTCTATCAAGTATCTATCTCAGTAGCGTGTCCCAGTAGGTTAGGCGTAGGTCCCTTAGGTCCAGAAGTACCAGGTTCGAATCTCCCGAGCGGAGAATAAATAATAACCCAACTCTATTTTTTTTTATTTTTTCCTGAACATTCACTTTGCATGTGAACTCTATGCGAAGTCAATGCGATGAAAATGAGTAGTCCCGTGAATCTCGACTTGATTGCGTATGGAAGTTACAATGTGACGTAACATAGAACATTGTTTTGCGATATCGCATGCAGTAACTTCGCGAGATTGGGCATTAAGCGTGCCAGAGACATCTCTGGGTGATTATTGAGTACAAAAACACAACCTTTCATGACTCAATGGGATTTCTATGTTACAACTCGGAGATTGAATATTGCACAGAGGGTTGTGGCTTTTGCCTTCATTTTTTTTTATAATTTTTACTGCAGAAAGCATATTTTCATTTGGCTCGTGTACGTGATCGTGCTCAATGGATATTAAAGTTGGACTATCAATATTTAAATCTGTTTTTAAAATACAGGGACACTTCATTGAACTTGATTTAGTACATCTCCAACGAATCATACTTTTGCACTCTTTTTGAATGTTGTACAAATATCCACCATATGGAATTTGAGATTTTTTATTATTATTTCGAATTACTTCCATTTTTTATTATATTCGCACTTTTAATTCAAAATAATCAAAACGTTACAACAAGATGAACTAGATGAACGAAAAATTCGTACTGAAGAGAATATCATTACTGTAGGTACACCGTACAAACTTTTAATTTAAAACAACAATAATTATATAAGCGAAAAAACCACATTTGTAATAATACAATTTTGTAGATACCTACGTCCTACTCAGATACCAAGACTAGTTTCCAGATAGAGTCTATAATAAAATTTAACATCAAGATAAAGTCAAATGTCAATTACTTTTATTACCTACTAAACTTTAAACTCTTATATTTCAAATGTATATTTATATCTAAAGTTTAATAAATATTTGGTGTATTATTTTATTAAATATTATTATGATGTAAACCTATATAAAAATTATAAACTATACATATATATATATGGTTATAGAATATACCTATGTCCTAAAAAGGTTAGGTTACCTATATACAAATATTAAATTATAAAATGTACACTTATGCGTTATTTATTTAGTTAATACGGGGCTTTTTTTACCGTATTTTGATATCGGGGCTTTTTTTCCGATTCACTTTTCGACCAAATTTAAAAAAAGACTAATTCCCTTTTCGGACAAAACAAACATTTATATTATGATATATATGTAAAAAATAAAATAATTTCTGGTATATAATTTTTTATAAGTTGCATAAAATGTTGTAAAATAATATATAGAACATTTTTATAATATGAGAATATTAATATATTAACATTATTTTTATGTTAATATGTATAATATTTTATAAAAAAATTTAAAAATAGTACAACAATTTTGTCAATAATTATTATGTATATAATATATATATAACAAATAAACTAATAGGTATAGAATTGTTGTACAATTATTATTATTAACAATATAATTAATGTTATATACTACAGTAAAACCTCGTTAAGACGCTCTCGAAGGGGAAATCGTAAAACCGCCCAATATGCGGGATACCGTTATAGGCGATACCCGCCTATTAAAAGCGTTTTAAATGTGATAATATGTAGATAGAATAAATTAGAAAAATGTTCATAGTGTGACTTGTTATGTATTACACAGTAACATAAGTTGTATTTAAAATTAATAAAAAAAAACATCAAATATACATACAATAAAATTATTAGGAACATTTTGTATTTTTTAATTATTATTTTTTTGAATTAAAAAAAGTGGTAATGGTTGGTTGTTTCAATACATTATTTTTATAATTATTCAATAAGAAATTTTCCACCCTACCTAGATATAGAAGCATTTTTTCGGAGCCATCAGTTGCAGTAAGTGCCTGTCTCAATGTAGATATTGATTGTACAGTACTAGCGAGTAGCGATTGACGGAAGTGGTGGAATGTATTAAACGTTTCAACGAAATTCTTATCGCTGAATGTATTAATCGGGTTTTTGTCTATTTTAAAAGGTTTGAGAAGCCAGAAATTAGAGCGTATTATGCGGTGGCGTATTAAGCATGTTTTTTTCAATGTTAAAAGTGTACAAGTACCTGGGACCGGGAAAAATAGGCGTGTTAAGCGGGATGGCGTATTAAACGGGAGCGTCTTAACGAGGTTTTACTGTATATGTTCTAGACAATTATTAAAAGAATAGGTTGCATAAAATGTTTAAAATTATTTAAAATATAAATTAATTATGTTAATATGTCACAAACCTATTCTTATTATGGTTTAAAATAATTTATAAATTACAAAAAAAATGGCATAAGGTTATATAATTATTATGTTCTGTCATTGTCTGATTTTTGTTAGCTCTGATTCATTGCTTTTTAAAATAATTGTTTGAAACTGACTTAACAAAATCATACCTAAAAATGTGATTTATACATAATAATTATTATTATATATTATTTTTTTTTAATATATGATATACATTTTGTTTTGGCCGAAAAGGGAATCAGTCTTTTTTAAATTTGGTCGAAAAGTGAATCAGCTGAAAAGTGAAGGGTACGTTTTTGGTCGAAAACGGCCTCGCCCCATCCAAAGATCATAACAGATTTAGGTACCTCATGGACTATGATCTTAACAAAGTTTAATATGAAGATCTGATAAATGAAATAACTTTTGTTCTAATCAGTATTTTTTTATTTTATTTTTATCATTAATTTATTGAAGCTGTAGTCTGCACGTGTCATAGGAAGTTTTTTTAAATTTTTAATACTGAAAATAGAACGAAAAGATGTTATATTGTTATGCTATTAGGTATAGCACCTACGGCTATACGTATGATATGAAAACAAAAATATTATAAATATTGATCAGAACATAAGTTATTTCGTATAGCCAAAATCTTGGATATTTTAGCCGAAAACACATCAATATATTATTATAGCAATTGCCAATGCATAAAAAAAATAGGCATTTTTTATCCTGGAGTCAATTATGACTCACTAAAAATAAAAACCATATTTATTTTTAGTTCATTTTTTTTTATTTGATAAATGTGGAATATTTACGAATGTATTATAACCTAATTCTCGATTTATTGTCATTTGACTCTGCATCATTGTACGTGTTATTTGGTCATTAAAACAGTCCTATTTTATTTGATCAGTTTTTTTAAATATTTTTATCCCGTAAAAATTATTTTACAATTGTTTACTTAATTTTTTTTTAAAAATGGAACACGTCGGATTCTACTATAAAATCAATAAAACCATTGGTGGTAAACGGTAAGTCACACTCAGTTTTTTATTATTAAAAAGTTATAGAAATATATATAAAACGGTATTACAGCTACTATGTCTGTGCAACACCTCATGTATACTGTAAAGGCACACTAATCCAACTGGAGAATGGCACCATCATACCAAAAAAAGTTCACACACATTTAGCTTATGGTCCAACATTTAATAAACAACAACTTATAAAACATTTTAGGACAACTTTAATTGAAAGGTCAAAGACAGAGACTAAAGCTCTAAAAGTTATATATGATGAGGAATCAGTTAGGTAAGGGTAACTTATAAATTATAATGCACTTTAAAATTCTTAAATATGAACAATATTTTTGTGAAATGCAAATTTGATAGAAATCAGGAAGCTGCTTTAAATTATAGTTGGCCAACAGCAGAGTCTTACATGCGGCAGGCCAGAAGAAGTGTTTGTCCAGCATTACCATCCACACTACGGGAGTTGGGCGAATATTTAGATTTAAATGCTAACAGGTAAGATTATATAGTTAATACAATTTAAAATTACTGATTGTTGTAATTTAAGTACCTCATTTATAGGTATCAATGTAATAATTCGACATTCTACCAAGAATGGATAGTCGATAATGATGGGAAGTATAGTGTCATGTTTGCGTGCCAAGAAATTATTAGTTTTGTCGTTCATCAGGGTGCCACAGAACTACACGCTGATGCCACTTTCAAAGTAGTTCCATCAATTCCCCATTGCAGACAACTCTTTATGTTGCATTTGATTCTGCAAAATCATGTAAAATATTATAACTATTAATTACCAATCAATTTCAATTAATTATACGAATAAAACCATATACAATTTTGTTTAGTCTATACCTGTATGCTATGTTTTAATGGAAGTGAAGACTGAAGCTTCATACAGGAAAGTGTTGGAAAGATTCCAATCAAAATTTCCTGAAGTCAGACCATTGTCTATTATGATCGACTTTGAGACCGCACTACGCAATGTCTTCTCCGACATATATCCAGAAGCAATGGTATATTCTTGCTGGTTCCATTTTGTACAGGTTTGAAATTATTTTTGTATCAGTTGTTATATTTAAGTCTTCACATTTTATATATTATTAAAGTAATTTATTTTAGAGTTTGCAGAAAAATATTAAAAAAATGGGCTACTCAAATTACGTTCAGCAAGAGAGAGAGGCTAAAATGTGTTTGAGAATGTGCGCAGTGTTAGCGCTATTGCCTCATCATCAAATTGAGGAGGGATTTCAACAGATTAAAATCCATGCCCAAAATAATAATGTTTTGATGCCAAGATTTTTTACATATTTTAACAGGTAAATTTTATATAAGCTATCGAGTTAAATGATAAATTATTGATTGGAAAAAAAATTTTCAAAACAATCTAATAGTTTTTAATTTCTACAGTTTTTGGCTCATTCGAAAAAGTCCAGAGTGCTTTTCAGTATTCAATCAACCGCGGCGCACCAATAACAACGTTGAAAGTTTTCATTCAAGTCTCAAACAGACTTTTCAGGTGACACACCCAAATTTGTGGAGAATGTTGGGTGAGTTTTTTTTACTAATTTTTCAAATTAAAAAAAATAGTAAAATGTGGATAAAAAATAAAAATTGTATATATTTTCTTCGGGGAGAAGATGAAAACAAATTACATTTTTATAATTAACAATAATTAGCTTTTATTAATAATGTTATCAATAATGAAATCTTAGAATTATATGTATTTCTATATAGTGACACAGAAATAGTTATATAATTATAATATGTATTTAGGTATTAGTTATTTTAGCTATAAAAAGAAAAAATCTACAGAAAAGAATTACTTACATCATAAAATTTTATTTATTTTTACTTTTTAAAACTTCTTTGTATACCTACCATTTCTGTCTTTTTTTATTTTAAATTGAGATAGTGTAATAGGTATATAAATCTTTATTGCATATTGATATTAAGCATAGGTAGCCATTTATAACACAAGTAGGAAGGATTTGTAATTGATCAAATCCACAGTATAACTCTTAAAGTATAACTGCTTAAATTTTATTGATAAAACATAAATATTGAAACTAAATAGTTTTTTTGTTAATAATAAATTAATAATAAATTTAAACATAAATAAAATGTATTCGATTTTTTATAGTTTCTACCCAAATTTACAATAGGTACATATAAAAAAAAATACCGGTAATCAATAGTAGGTACCTAGTCATTTATTGTATAGAATTTGTGTTAAAATAAATGTTGCTTTAATTAATAATTTAGTAACTATATTTTTAGGCATAATATTTAGAAGGATTAAAGAGCATATAAATCCAACACCTTATAAATTGTAATTGCTATTTGCTATTATAAGAAAATACTTAAAACCATATATGTGTGTAAATATTGGTTAATGAATATTATAAAATTAAAATTAATGTCCCATGGAAATAAATAATTAAAATTAAATGTTGATTTTACCTACCTAGAACACTTGAATAACTTATCAATGAAGCAACATATTGTGGTGAATCAATTGGCAGCAGGAATGGCTACAACACGCAACACAAAAATGAAATTCATTTTAAATAGTCTGCGTATTAAGCATGCAACAGTTCTGCTTACCACAGGAGCAATTACAATTAAAGAGTTCTTGATACAGTGCTCACACTGTGTGGATGGTTACTTAACAAGAGAGTTGAATTGGCAAGATGAAAGTGAAGGTACCTATAGTAAAATATAGAGTAAAATCAATTATCCAAGTAGCTATACATAAATATCACAGAGCATGTACATTTTACATGATTTCTTGGTATTTTATTAAGGACCATTGTGGTCCTCACAAAATGACATAAAATTATTACTTTATAAAATAATTATTTATATTTCAAATTAAATTATTATTCTTGTTGAGATTAAAACTTTAAAAAAACTAAAATGTAGGTACCTATTTTATCCATGAATAATAAATAGACATTAATAACTAATATTATATACATTAAAATAACTTAAAGTATTTTATCTACATATAAATAGTTTTGGTCTTTAACTTCTCAATAGATTCTGAAGAAGAGGCTGATATTAATATAGTAGTGGTGTTATGAAAAGGAGATTCCCCGTTCTAAGTAAAGGATTAACAGTAGACTTGAAAAATACACAAGCAATAATAGTTGCATGTGCTGTTCTACATAATGTTTGTATTGAAATGCATGACACACTTCCAGATGATGAGCTGATGGAAGAAAACAATAGAAATAATGATGTTAACCATAGAGATGATCACAATGTTAATTTGGCAGGAACAAGGGGTAGGCAAGAGAGAGATAGACTGGTGAATGATCACTTTGCCAATTTATAGTGAGACTAAATTAGAATAGTACTTTATTTTAATTTTTAATATACTTTTATATATTTATATTATTTTAATAATTAACAATTATTTATTTAATAATAAAAATTACATTTGCAATTGTTTTTGAAGAAGTTGTATCTCCAACTTCAATTTTGTCTCTTCCAAAAGTATGTTCCTCTTCCTCACTTCGTTTATTACAACCTCCTGCTCTAGACATTTCATCTGCATTGCCACAAGCTCGTCTTTATGCTGCAATAAATTTGTTGCCTCGGCAGTACGAGTCTTCTTTTTTCCTGAAAACAAATGTGTAAAATTTCATTAATTTCATTTAAGAATGATAACAGAATCTAACCTCGCAAAATTAGGATGTGAATGATCTAAAAAAATACTAAAAAAGGCTTATGAAAAAATGCTTAAATGACCTAAAAAGTAAAAAGTGTAAAAATTGAAAAAAATAAGTTTAAAATGAATACCTATGTATTTTTTTTTTTTTTTTTATTTTTTTTTTATTCTTCAAGAAGATAATAGGCCCCACTGAACATGTTCGTGTGGGGGCCCATGAGTTCACAATTTGTAATATAAATACATTAAATAGTTCTTATAAAATTAAATACTTACAATTTACAATACTTATACATTTCTCACATACCTAACTATAATATTAATAATATAAGTAATATATATTTTTTCTCTTTGTTTATATAATATAGTAATATGTAAAACATTGTGTAGTTAAATAATACAATATAATATGGTAATATAAAACTAAAATTAACAATAATTACTTAAGTCGTACAACTAATATGATAAATAATGCAGTAATCCTATACGTTTGTTATGAGTATATACTATATAGTTATAGTTTCATGAATTACCGTCTTGCATTTATGCAGTAAACCAAATCATAACAATAGCTCTTCAACAATAGTACAATATTATTTTTAAAAATTCAAAAATGACCTATAATATGAACAAAATGTAGTAAAACTAATTTCAGATATTCTGAATCAGGGATGCTTGAAATGAGTTTTTGGGTAAGCTAGCATTGTATAGAATTAAAGGGAGAAAAATACCAAAGTCATCAGCATCTTATTTCTATTTATCAATATTATGGAAATTATGTGTAATGTTAACTCACTGAAAGGGGTTCTGAGAGGTGTGCTAACTTTTGACTTTAGGTGTTGAGGAGTCACCACATTCCATTGACTGACAGTTGTATCTGAAATAAATCTTTACTATTAGACTGCTATTAGCCTACTTTTAAAATGTTATCTATGGGTAGATTATTGAATGAGAAACCAAAGAAAAACTTTAGTAAACATACTTGGTTGGGTTGGTTCAGTAGTAAGCTTTGACTTGACAGTTACATCATCGGGCATAACTGAAAAAAAAAAAAATATTTACATTTTATTTAAAAAAAATTCTTACTATTAGAGCCAGTATTACAATATTTAACCGGAGATAGTAATGCTGGCCTTAAATGTAATCTGATCTTACCAGTCACAATCCATGAATCACTATCGTTATTGTCAATCATTGCAAAATCGTCTGAAAAATCATTTGAGGCTGAAGGAAAATACAGGACATGATTAATATGATCTTACCATCTACTTCATCGTCATAATTATAACCTGAAGGAGGCATGGCATCAACTTCACCGTCACAATCGAAAATTGAAGGCATGCCTTCAACAGACAGTTGCATCATGTCCTTTACTTTTTGTTCAATATCATTCAGAGCTATTGATTCGTTATTCCCACCGCCTGTTTTTAGTCGTTCCAGTCTTGAATTAAACAAAATAAAATTATCAATAATGGAGAGATATGAATCGTCAGAACTGAAATATTGATCACACTTACCTTATCGAAGCACTTTTTTTCCGCACAAGTTTTTTAATATTCTTGTACTTCAACTGCAGTTGCGCTACAGTGCGTGGAACTAATAGCGCTAGGCTATTGAATTCCAAGGCCAGTTTCTTCCAGCAATCTTCTTTATCTTTCCACATGACCGCATCTGTTTTCTTATTTTCCAGAACATGTTTGTTGGCGGTAACTAATTCAACAAGCAGTTCCTCTTCCCTGCTACAGAAATTAACGTTCCTCGCCCTCTTCTTTACTTCATTCGAGTTACTCATATTTGTATTTTGTAATAAAATATTGTAGTCAAGTATCAGTGAACAAATTACAAAACACAATACACAAATAAATTTGAAAAACGAACAGTAATCCAACGATTTTATCATGTTTATCAATGTTATCAGTGAAAAATAAATGTTATCATTAACAGGCCGCCGGAAAAGGCCAATTTATGGGCCAATTGTAAGCTAACCTCAGATTAACTAACTCTCACACAAAAACCCGTGGTGAAACCGAAAAAATGGGAACTCTGGGTTACTGGGTAACTCGGAGTTAACTAATCTCAACTTTAACTCCTACGTGGTGAAACCGGGCATTAATAGTTAATATATTGTATAATGTATGTAAAATACTAAAATATATATTGTGTACTATCACAGTATCACTTGATAAATTAAAAAAATTGATTATGATAACACTTATCGGTATAAATTCGGCTTTAATACGTTTCGGCTAAAATACTTTCGGCTGTAATATTTTTCGGCTAAAATACGGTTCTGCTAATTTACCTGTCCAACCAATTATTTTTCGGCTAAAATATTTTTCGGCTAGAATACGGATCGGCTAATATATTTTCGGCCATTATACGCGCTCCCATAGAATCTTCTTTTTCTTGTTTGTACCAACCATGACGTTCTCAGTTTTGTTCTTCACAGGTAACAAACGTGTTCTATTTAATGTAGTTTTTTCTAGTTTCGTGCTGTTACCAGTAACATTTTGTTCCTGATTTTTAAGACAATGTTTAGTGTGGCTAATTACGTTCATTAGATCTGGAGTATCTTCGTCCGATGTTATCACGGTGTTTTCATTTTTAACAATCACTTCGGATTCATTATTTGAAATTGCAATCGATTGAGAGTAATCATTTTTCCTTGCCATCCTTGATGAATTAGATGTTATTAGTATTCTAGATGCCCCAAATGTTCCAGGCATAGCATAATTAAACTAAAAACAAAAATATAAAAATTAATAAATTAGGTATTCAATTTTTATGGCTCAAATAATTTTCAACATTTAATACAAGGTGTTAAATGTGAACAACACACCCTGTATTATGTAGATTATAAGCAAATTATTTACACTGTAGTACAGTAGACGCTGAATAGGCATTTTATATTACTATACCATATTCGTTCTATGTAGTAGCCTGTAGGACAATTAGTCGTTGTTTTATATTACGCCTCGGAGCACTATAGTTATTCATATCAATTATACATATTATTATATTATTACATATATCCGATCTTATTATTATTTACCTATAGCTTCTGTATATCTATGTACTTCAACACAAGGTTTCTCATAAATAATTATTACTGAAGTTCAAAAAAATAGAAGCACAATTTATTATTTAAATAGTGATTTTTTAAACATGCTCACCCCCATTTTTTACTTTTATAGTTAATTTATTGTATTAAAGACAATAGATCTATCAGAATTTCAAATACTAAAAAATATAATAGCTGGATACGCCATGCTGTGTTGCGATAAATGACTGCTGCGGTTACAGGCGTACTCAACATTAATTACTTTAAACGAATACCCTATACGGTAGGTCATGCGTGTCACATACTAAACAAATGCCGTAAATTCTGTACAACCTAAATAAATAAATAACCATAATATATAGAACTGTTTTACAAAAAATGTTTCCAATTTAGTCAAAATAGGACACTTTAAAAAAAAATGTTTAACATAAGAATGGAATATCAACTGAAGTGACTATTTTAGTATTTTTAGAAAAAAAATGTGCACCTACCTACCACCTAAAATTGTATATAATAAGGCAAGGTTCCAAGATGTGCAACAATACTGTATATGTAAAAAAACATACTTATATTTTAAATTAAGTGATACTTGTATACATTTTTAAAGTTTTTTACCTCTGATCACTTTTATACTAAAAAAAAAGCTAAAATTGAAAATCAAAGCATCTTTACTGATAAAAAAAGTGATTAAACAAAAACAAAGATTGTAACAAAACACATTGTAAAATCAATACATTCATCGCTCTGCTCAGAATCTAAAATATAAGTCTATAACTTATTACAATAGTAATTTTAAATTAAAAATATAACATTCCCACAAGACATGATCGTCTCAGTCTTCCAACTTAATGCATAACATAGAAAATTGAACATTAATAATCCATTTAGATACAATGTTATGCGGTAGCAAGACAACAAACACGTCTCTTGATGCAATTTTTTAGACTAATGAATTTTAACTTGCAGTGTTTTGAATTCTTAACGACTTAAAAGTTAATAATAAAATAGGTATTATGATGTTTTGATGTTATTATAAATATTCATAATTTATAAATTATAATAATATAATATAAGTCTGTACCTATTGGCAGTATCTCACCATAAGTCCACTTAAATTCCTTATCGGATTTTTTTTAATATTCGACCTTGGTAGTACAAAATACTCCTTATTACATTTGGGATAACTGTACCCTGCCCACCATACACACGATGCGAAGAATAGTCTCAGTATTAAAATCAGTGTTATAAAAGATATTCCGTTTTAAAAAGTGTTTGAGTATTTAATAAATAATTAAATAAAGGATTCCAAAAACCACCTTTACTTGGGGTCAAAAGTAAGAAATTTACAGTAGTGTTTACGAGCTTCGGAAAAAACAAAAAAAAAAAAATTAAAGGAAAATAATAATATAACTATCTAGTATTTAGATAGCATTTTCGTAATGATAATATTTAATTAATATCATATCTTCATCATAAAAATAATATTATCAATTAAATATTAATACTATTTCAAATAATTATTTTGCAAGATAATATTATGAAAATATTAATAATAAGACATCAATAGCAAAATTATAAATTGATAATCTAAATGTATTATCATTATAATAATAAAAACGAATTGTTTAAAATATATTTTAAATATTATAGTACCTAATATGATATTATAACAAAAATAATAATATTATATTTTGAAAATATTAATATTATGATATCATAATGTAAATAATTAACTAGTATTCTGAATATATGATTATTTTGCTATCAAAAACCAAATGACTAAATTACAATTTGAATATATTGATATTATGTTATACCTAATAATTGAAATATTAAAATATTATTCTGAACATTTGTTTAATATGTTATTAAAAATAAAATCATATTTTTAATTGCACTTGAATTATTATATTGTATAATATTAGTTATAATACAATATATTATTATACATGGATTATAAATTGGCTTGTTCTAAGCCCGAAGTCTTAAACAACGTATGTAGCTAAAAATGCTATGAAATATAAGAGTTTCAATAGACAGCAGGTACATCATCATAGATTTTTTATTATTATATTATTATATTATTATATGGCTTATTGTGTTTATTGGTATTCACACTATAACCAGTTTAAAGGATTTGAGTCAAAAATAACAAAAATGCAGAAATAAATGTTGATTTCTTTGGTACATTACTCAGATACTATCATAAATTGTATTGATGACGGTTATCATGATTAATTTTACATTATATTACATTAATATTTAAATATAGACTACCTACCTAATTATATTAGTTATGTTATAATTTATAATTATTATTAGTGGGTAGATAATTGAAACTTTTAACACGTTCACTGAGGATCATATGACGGTACACATTCAAATGTGCGGAAGTAATTTTAAGTATTTTTTTTCGTTGACGCAAATTTGCGTCATCTGCACCACATACACGTTTTCTTTATCTGATGCTGATTGACGCCAATTGGCGTCTTGACTTATATTTTTTATATTATTCTGAAAAATTACTCACAAATATAATACCATTCTATTGCTTCATTACTTATTATATTACAATGAAATTAAAATCATAAAAAACTAAAAGTGAACATGTTATTATAATTTAAAAAAAAATGCAAACTACGACTATTTAGTATGGAAATTATTGAAACATGGTTCATGACAAAGACTGGGCTGTTTCGGACAACTAGGACAATAGTATATTGTATCTTTTCGTACCTATCCCTTTTGAATAACATAGATATTAGATGACATCTTTTTCGGTTAGGTCTTCTATTTTTTCCAACATCATGAGTTTTTGGGAAATGGTTGGCGCGTGATAATGAAAATATATAAGTGATACGAAGATAACGAGATGAATGTTTAAAAAATCGTTATAGAGAAATAAAATAAATATAATTTAGCTCAAAAATTTATAAAAACAATACAATGTGAATACGTACGTGTTTAAACCAATGATCGACGAAGACAAAATGATAACTACAATAATGCATATCGTGAAAATACCGATAGTAAACATCCAAAAATAGATTTAAAATATTATTGACTTTAAATTATTGAGATATCGATATTAGGGTTGAGCAAAAAAGGAATAATATCGATTATATCATCTACTGTGATATATCATATCATAAATATCGTTAGAAAATATCGATATTTTGATATATCAACATTTGATAAATATTTTTAATACATTATTTTTTCTAAAAAGTTGCAAAAAATACTACTAAATTCTACTTACAAAATTATGTATTTATTTTAACTAAAGATAATTAAACAATATTTAATAAATATGTATATGTTATATGTTATATGTTATATTTATGAGTTGAATATAAAAGTATTCATACTTATATATCCCAAAATTTACATTCTAAAGACGAAAGAAAAACAATTTTTTCTAACCGCCGATGGTTTAGCCTTGATCGATTGTCTGTAATAATGTTGCCAGCTTTTGAAAACAATCTTTCGGAGGGCACAGAAGTTGCTACAACAGTTAAATATTTCAGAGCGATTTTCGTTAAAATAGGAAAGGGGCTTTTTAGCCAAAACTCAATTGGAGATTGTTTGCGATCAATTATAGGTTGTTGGAGGTAAAATCTCTTTCACAGTTTACCTCATCATCATTATATTGAATATTTTCAGTATTAACCATAGCATCATGCTCTCCCCATAAACTAATTTTATTATTTTCGATTATACTTCCCCTACACTATTATTTTCAGGTCTATATGTTCTAGTAGCTTTTCTTATTTCTGCATCAATTAAACCAATTGCATTTGCTGCAGAAAGAGGACTTTGAAAATGAACCCTTTTAAATCTGGGATCCAAAATTGTGCAAATGGCCAATAATGTTTCTTTCTCTACATTGTGGAATCTTTGATAGAATTCAATTTTTAATCGTTGTTGTAACATTTTACCCTCATTTGTTACACTGATAATGTGCGACTCTAAATTTTTTTTTAATAAAGTTCGAATTGGAATAATTTTACTTGCTTTCATAAACTTCTCTCCTGCAATCTCTCTAGTTATTTCTTCAAAAGGTTGTAACAAAATTATAGACTCCTTAATAACTTTAATTTCAAGTGATGATAAATTCTGAGGAGCTGTGTCAAGTTGAAAAAGAACTCTAGCTATTATTTCTGACAAGAGAATAAAACGTTCCAACATATAAAAAGCTGAATTCCATCTAGTGGGACATTCCTGTTTCATTTTTAAAATTTGATCCTCACTAGAACCAGACTCTAATTGAAATTTCCTAAGCAAGTCAGACGCCTTTACGCTAGATTTAATATATGTTACAATTTGTTTGACCTTAGCCATAATAGTTTTAAAACCGACAGCTTCATCAAAGGCACTTTGTACGATGAGATTGAGTTGGTGAGCAAAGCAACCTATTGATTTTTTCTCACGAAACGTGTCCTTCACCGCCTTAATTATATTTGCTGCATGATCAGTGACTACCGCAGTTATTTTTGTAAGAGGAATTTGCCACTCGTCACATATCTCCAGCAACACTGAAGACAGATAGGCTGCTGTGTGACCTTCTTGCAGACTCCTCATATTCAGTGTAGCTGACATTAGTGTTACTTCATCTGAAAAATAAATGTTGACATATTTATGTATGATAAAAAAAACTAGTGAAAATATATTTTAAATATTATTATTATTACCTAAATAGTGAACAGTGACCTTCTATAATACAAATTAATATTAAAATATTAGTTAATTATATTAAATAAAATATTATCTTATTAATAAAATGAAGTGGCAGGATAATAAAATATAAATTAAGCCAATTTGGAAACAGATACCAAGGTATATCAATTAAATTTATTATTATGAAACAGATATATATTAGATCTATATATTTTTTTATTATATGATAATGATATAGAATATTAATTTTAAAATCAATATTTACATTTAAAAAGAATACTTTCAACTTTGATGAATATGTTTTGGACCCACTTGGGTCAGTTTTGGAATTCTATTGTGTTCTATTGTATTTAATTTTTCTAGAGGTATTTTCATATAACATTTTTTTTTTTTAGAGATTAAAATAATACATTATACAATTAAAAAGAATTACCTTTAAATCCAGATATGGCACTAAAACTTGATATAATAGTTTTTTGAATGGTAGACCTAGATACCATAGAAGAATCTACATCCATGCTGGTAGTTACATCCAAGTCATCATCCACACTCACCTATATAGTAGCCAGTAGGTATTTGAACAATATTAAATCATTACTTTAATATTTTATGTACATATCCTATAATGATACTTACATCACAGTGTGGTGATCTGACTACTTGAGGAGTTGATTTAGCTTCCAAACTTTGATATGCTTGCTTATGCCATTTTTGCAAATGCACTTTCATATTTGTTGTGTTTGATCCTTGTACTAATTTAAAGCACAAGTCACATTTATTCGATTTGCTTGTGACTTGTGTGAAAAACTTTTTAACTTTTGACTGACTCATGATTAATATTTAGTTACAATTACAATTTACAAACACTCGAGGTTAGGTTAGGTTGAACAGTTCAACGGTGTCACAGCGACATGAAATAATAATAATAATAATAATAATAATAGAAACGTGTGTAATTTTTTTATATTCTATTTTTAAATTTTTTGTTGATATTATCACACTTTGATAATTGATATATCGATACTATCGATTATTTAAAATATCGAAAAATATCGATATATCAAACAGCAAATATCGATATATTTCGCCCAACCCTAATCGATATTATGCGACTTGCACACACGTATTAACAAATATGTTTAGATAATGCTGAGTGAAAATGAATTACTTGATCGTAACGCCGAGTCGCCGACTGAATAACAGTTAAACAGTGTATTGTAAAATACTGTGCGGGTGACGCCAATATTGGCCGCCCAAATTTCTCCTTCCATGTCACCTCCACCGCCGCCGAAACCGCGTACCGTCACGCCGCGCGCCGCCGAACTGCTAAGATAGTAAAGCCGCATTTACACGGTTCACTCTTGGTGATCATTTTGGATGAATCATCCAAAGTGAATAAATAATGAACAATGTAAACATTGAATCATTAAAAATGATCATCCTTATTGAATGATGAACAAAGTTGGGTCGTGTCCAACTTTCCTTCACTCTGAGTGAATCACTAACGATGAATCATCAAAAGTGATTAGTATACCGAACCCATTAACTTTAAACCGGTAACGACGGATAATTCAGCAAGTTTTATAATTTTTATAATAATATATAAAAATATATGATTATATTTATATATTTACTTATAGGTATTGTCTGGTTGCGTAATCGCCGTACGTCGAGCCGACCACGACAACAACCATATTTTATTATATTTTTAAATTTATTTATAGCTTGACGTGTCGTTATGGGCTTGCGTCGATCACGACGACGACGACAACAACTAGCGTCTAGCTGCCGCCAAGGTCGGTGTGTATGGTGTATAAATATTAAAAATAGTAAATACCATAGGGCATAGAGTAAAGAATATAAATACAGATTTAATAATACAATTCGTAAGTGCGTACAACGTTACTTGTAATGCCTATGTAATATTATATTTTTGATTTGTAAAACTAGTCCAATATCTAACAATTATTTATGGTTGTGAACGACGAACGTGATAACCTTGGCATTGCATACGTATAATATTCATAATATAGACGACGTTCTTTAATAATAATATTATAATATACATCCCATGCCCTCTCGACGATTATCATTTATCTGTATCATATACAGCGCAGTGTGTTTATTTTTTCCTTTTTCTATTTTTAGTTGGGATTTTAAGTTTTGTGTGAAAATTGAACGGCACACGGTGACGGCGGTCGCGATAAACATAAATCGGTATTGGCATTTGGCGGACCGTAGATATACCCATTATTATTCGTCGAGCTAATTGTATATAACTCTGTTCAGGTTAAGAGTGCCCAGTCGCTCGGACGAAAACTAGTACTGTTCGGCGTTCGCGCATGGATCTTGCTACGGGCCACGAGGAGCGCTGTGGTGTACAATGCCGACCAATCACAGGCTGTCTGATATCGCTTGGGGGTCTAACAGTTCAACAGTTGTCGGCGGCTCAGTGTGCATGCGCGAGTTTGGGCACTCTTAACCTGAACAGAGGTCAGAGTTGAGAGTTATAGTGATCGTGTACTAAGCATAAGCTAATGTAAACACTGTTAACTATGTGAATGTCCGATTTTTTTTTTCTTGTTATTACTTCAATATTTTATTACGTCTTTACGTCTTATTCATCGTAAATTGGTACCATCGTGGTCATAATATTTTTAAATTGGTATTGTGTCATCTATAACCGTATTTGTTATACATTTATAATCTAACATTCTAATATCCTGTGGTCAGCAGTTCTGCACTATTCACAGTCGACAGTTCGACACAGTCCGCTGCAATCAGACTGTAGTAGCAGTCTATGAAATTAGAGTTTCAGAAGACTTGAAACTTTAGAAGTTCATAAATCGTAAGTATCCGTTTTATATTTTTATTACACATAATATTATGTCAAATGTACAGTACCTACTTTACATTTATTCAATTTTTACATTTAAAATTTGGTTATATAGGATAATAAATAGTTAGAATTGGTTAACTGTTTAAGAGGAAGGCACATCCGCATGATGCGATATCTCCGTCTTATAAATTACAACGTACCAAAAATTGAGTGTAGTAGAATCATTTTTGTGTTATTAATTTTATTATTTTAATGAATTGACTTATAATCAAACTTAAATGTTAGAACTTGGAACAATTTCTGTGATGTAGACGGTATCGTTTTATTTTTTACAATATATTAATTTTTAAACAAGCTAAGTTAATAAGTAGGTAGGTCTGTAAAACCATCCAACCAACCTACCCAAATTTCCAGTAAACAATTAAAAACAAGCCATATTCATCATGATTTAAATCATACCAAATAAAATAAATATTAATCATTCTTCATCTGAAATACCAAATAATTTTGATTTAACCGATGAAAACATAAATTTTAAACCCTCAGATAATATTAAATATTTAATTAGTAAATGGGCCATAGAATTTAATATACCTCAAATTCCCTTAAACAAGTTATTGAGGGTCTTACAACAACATAAGTGTTTTTATTCCTCTAGACTCCAGAACTTTAATGTAAAATAATAATAAACAATTAGGTATTTCTAGGTTAAAAACTATAGAACCAAATTCTTACTACCATTTTGGTATTGAAAATGGTATAAAATGAAATATGGTTAATAATGTTATAGATATATCTACTATTGAAATTGCTGTAGGGATTGATGGTTTACCACTACCTATTCAAAAGTAGTTCTGACCAATTCTTGCCTATATTCATCCAAATGGTCATGTCTTTCCGATAGGAATTTATTGTGAAAAAGATAAACCATCAAATAGTAACAAATTTAACTTAGATTTTGTTGAAGAAGCTAAATTATTAACACAAAATGGTATTAAAATAAACGGAAAAATGTACAGTTTCCGTGTTCATGTATTATGTTGTGATTTATGTTAAATCTTTTGTTTTAAGGACTAAAGGCCATTCTGGTTTTTCTTCATGCTCTAGGTATGAACATGAAGGAGAATATATTCAAAATAGAGTTTGTTTTCCATATTTAAAACCCGAAAGATGTCCCCCCAAACGCACTCATCAAAATTATATCACACGGTTAAATGAGGATCATCATATTATTAAAAATAATTCAATAATTGCTACATTACCTAATTGTGATGTTGTTTATGGGTTTTCAATGGATTATCTTCATTTAGTTTGTCTAGGTACAGTCCGTAAACTGATTCATTTATGGATCAAAGGCCCAATTAAAGTGTGTTATCCTTCATGGAAGATAAATAAAATCTCAATTTTAATGAACAGTTTGAAAATAAATATTCCTTGTGAAATTGCCCGTAAAACTAGAGGTTTTGATCAAGTTAATCATTGGAGAGCCACAGAATTCCATACTTTTTTATTGTATGTAGGTCCTATAGTTACAAAACCAGTTATATCCGTAGCTCATTGGAAACATTTTCTTAATTTAAGTATATCTATGATCATATTATTAATCCCTGATTTCGGTGAATTTATAAATTATGCTCGAAAATTATTAGATTCTTTTGTTGAAAACTTAAAAATCTTATATGGTAGTTATTTAATTTCACATAATATTCATGGTTTAACACATATATGTGATGATTACATTAATTTTGGCCCACTAGAATCTAGTGACTAGATCAATGTTCAACCATAGGTTAAAAAAACATTCAACATTACAATCTAGACTATATATAGTGATACTAAGAAACCTCATATATTTTTGTTTATAAAACATCTTACACAAATTGGGTAATTTTTATATAAGTTGGTATAAGGTTGGATTTGAATAAAATATAAACTTAGATGAGCCCACAATTTACAGTTTTTTGAACTAACCATTAAAATAAAATATAAAAGGTATAAATCAAGTAATATTTACCACTTATGATAAACTTTGATGTTTCTATCTAACATGCTATATTTGGTTATACTATTTGTATCAATTTGAAAAAAATACTAAGTAATTTAAAATTGTTGACATTTTTTGTTTTTATGTAAAGATTTCCCACATCTGAGATGGATTATAATACCTATATTATGTGACTATGTGGGGTGGTTTATTAAAAATCTATTTACTCTACTATCCAGGATATTAATAGGTACTTTAAAAACCTACAAAATTAATGTTTGTATTCAATTAAAATTAAAGATTTAAATTAAAATCTTGATTACTTTAAGATAGTTTACTTAAATTTAAATCACATTTTTATTTTGCTCGTACATATTTTAATCATAAAAGTTTATGTATACAATACATTTTACAAAAACCTTTATTATTTAGTATGGAAGCCTTTTCTTTTTTTTTCTTTCTTTGTTAAAAACTTTTCTCACATTTCAACCAAAATTCATAAAAATAGGTATAAATATATACCTAATATATTATAAAAATCAATAAACTTTGAAGAGCAAAATAAAATGTTATAACAGTAATAACAAATTGTTGGTAAGAATACATTGCTCAAAACAATCTAAAATAATTTTAAAAACTTCCTGATCCTAATTATTATAATGTACAGATTTAATTTTTCTCTAACTTGTTGCATGTTTAATTATTTCATAATAATTTAGTGTTAATCATTAAGATTGTTACTTATTTATTTTTATTCAAGTTAAAAAATACATTTAAATTATTAAAAATGTATTTATAATTTAATTTTGATTTTGAGATGAACAACGAATCTATTGGTTTTTACTAGAAATCATAAATCTTTTTTAAATAATTTAAATTCAATGAGTTATTTAAAGGTAATTTAAATTTAAATTTTTATCCAGGATTTTTTGGGGATTGCAATTTTGAAAAAGCTTAAAAATGTAGTATAATGTTTCTCCCAAATTATTCATACAGCAATTAATTAACACCAAAAATACAGTCACATTAATTTTTTAAGGGTTTGAAGTTTAATATAACATATTATTAATAAAAAAAATACATCACTAACAGTGATATTAGTAACTTTATAAAGTTATAAAACAATAAAACTTTCTTAGAAATAGAGGCTGATTCACTATTTAACCTAACCGAACCATTTTTGTATATAAAATGATCTATCATTTAATTTATATTGAACACATTCATTACAGTGACCTATTCAATGACGAGGTACACTCATAAGCAATGACTTATAAACATATATTATAAACATCATTAAAAGCGTTTATAAATCATAAAATGAAGCTAAAATGTTTCTACATTTTCTTTTTACATAATTAAGAACTAGACATTTGTTCAATCTAAACATTATTTGTATTGATCAATCCTGTCAAATAATATTGTTTACCAAGAAACCAGTGACAAACAAGAAATATATTATATTGATTTGTTCCTACACAATCCAGTTCTATTTTGAGTATTGGAGTATTTTTGTTACTCAACGATGCTACAGGCAATTGCCGACAAGAAGATGGGATAACAAAGACAAGCTAATACAATTATTAAGATAACAGAATTATTTTTAATTTTAATTCTTATCAAAAACAAATTTTTATGAAAAAATCTGGGTTAGGTCAGTGGCCTCTATCGTCATAAAAAAGATATTATGTAAAAAAAAGCAGAAATAATTGGAAATAAGCACTTTTTTTTTAAATTGTCAAAAATAGCAATAATATAGAAGTCCCCGGGCCGCCTCATAACCTACTATAAAACAGAGTGACTTCCTCGTTTTTAATAATTGTAGTTTTAATAGATAGTTTGAATTTACCACATCTTGAGGTATTCTCAACTCATTCAAAGTCAAACATATATTCCACATAATTGTTTCAACATCGTTGTGATAGTCCATTCCAGTTAATAGTGTTGTAATAATACTTCGCTTTACTGTTATATCATTTCTTAGTAATGATCGATCTTTAATTTTCACAATATAGACAAGTATTGCACTAAAAAATTACAACATAGTTTATAATCTACTCTTTTCAAAGTGTAAATTAGTGAATACTAACCTCCAAGCTTCCAATACTAGGTTAGGTAAAGCATGGGTAAAGCATGGGTTGGGTAAATCATGTAGTTATTGGCACCTTAAGGAAATTTCAATTTCAATTGTTTCTATATCTTGTGTTTAACCATGATTGCAATTATTAATCTCTTTGACTTTATTTAAAATGTTGTTACCTTTCTAAGTTTATAATCAAAATTAGTTTAGGGGTTATATATTTTTTTATATTTACAGTTATCTACAAAAATATCAAAACATTTAGTTATTGGCACCAAAGTTGAAGTTATTGGCAGTCTCATCATTAGTTATTGGCACCCACTAAAATGATATGACAAATTAAGTTTTAGTTCTCTATATTGTTAGTAACTTAATTATTAACCTTTTTTCTGTTTAGAGATAAACATAAAAATATCTACAGGTATCTTGATAAATGATTCATGTAATAATATTAGAAACAAAATAGGTGTTGTAAAGTATGCAAGAAATATGAGTAGGTACCCAACTTCTAATATATATATAAAATATTATGATTTGTGATTACAAATTACAATGTTAAACTGTATTTTTACAGTTTAAATTAGTGTTTGTATTACCTATGGTAAGGGAATTTAAAAAATGAATTCACATTTATAATTATCAAATACCCGGGTGGGTATGTAAAAAAATTCAAATTAAACACTATTAGTAGGTACTCAACATCAATTTTTATAATAAATAAAAACAACAACAGTACAATTTATAAAAATAAATGAAGCACCAAATAGGTAGGTTCTTAGAAGATTTTTGAATACCTCCTAGTAGGTATATTCATAAAAACAACAACATGAAAATCTGTTTAAAATTAGTTAATAAAATAAAAAAAAACAAGAACATTTTTTTCAAGAATAACAAAACATAAAACAAAATATATGTATTAAACTTATGTGAGTTAATTGAAATATAAAGGTATGAAAGAAATATCAGTACCTAATAAAAAATTAAAATTAAATTAATTACCTCCTTACCTAGGTAGGTAAACAACAAATTTATAATTTTAAAAATAACAAAATAAGATAATTTAAACAAACCAAGAACAAATTAAATACCTATATCAATATAAAATAAAAATATGAAGTCTCAAATTAACAATTAAGTAAGGAACTAAGCTAAGTTAATAAATAAAAACCACTTAAGTATAATTAATAAAACAAAATTAAGCACCAAATAGGTAGGTTCTTGAAAGAACTTTGAATAGTAATACATAATAATAAAAAAAAAAATATGAAAAACTGTTCAAAACTAGTTAATATAAGAAAAAAACTAAAATAAATTGTTTAAGAATAATAAAACTAATAACAAATGTATAAAAATGTATCTGAGTTAATTGAAATATAATGATATGAAAGAAATATCAGTACCTAATAAAAAATTTAATTTAAATTAATTACCTCCTTACCTAGACAGATACTCAACAAATGTAAATTTATAAAACTTTACAAAGTAAGATAGGTATTTTAAAGATACCATAAACAATATAAAATAAAAATAATAAGTCTCAAATTAACAATTAAGTAGGTAAGTACCTATAACTTAGTTAACAATTACCGATTTTTCACAAATTTGGCAAATAAAAAGTGTTTCATCACTACTGAGGTTACAAATTGAATCATTGCAAAAGTTACATTCAATGCCCAAGTCATATTTATTTATTTCACTTTTGCATAATTTACAATATCCTGTTTCAAGTATGTAACTATTATTACTATAGCTTTGAGGGTTTGGTGAATTAGATAGTTCATGAGCTAAAACTATATCAATGGTACCATCGATATTATCTGAGTTCTTAAATATTGAAGTATCTAAGTTAATAGTTTGACTAGTAACTGTTTCTGATGGTTTATTATTTGTACTAAAATCTGAAAATAAATTCCTTACAATTTGTCTTTTAGTTGTTTTGTTTGAATTTGTTTCTTTCAACATTTTGTTTTCTAACCTTATTTTCTTTCTCATTTCTTTTTCTTCATCAATAGACCGTTTCTCATTTTCTTTTTGTTCATATAAATTTTTCCAATTGTTTGACGTTATTACAAATGGTACTCTTTCTGTTACTCTTGTACTTTTTCTTTCAGGTGTCACAGGCCAAACAAGACAAGACTCAATGGGTGATATTTCTAATTTTTTTAGAATTACATGATTTTTACTGGGAATCATTATTGTTTCTGGATGGTGAATTGGTGATGGAATATCAATAATTTCTTTTTCCAATTGATTTTGCATACTCAATGAGTTTTCAGAAGATCTTGTTGCACAAATACCAGACAATGACTGATCTGCATTACATTTTTCTATTTGAAGGTCAACGTCGGTGTGAAATTGATTATCTTTTTTTAATTTTTCATAAACTCAATGTAAAATAAAAAACTCTTCAGAAAAATGTTCAGTTTCTACAACATGTATATTGTTGAATTTTTCTAGAGTTTCAATGCCAATAATATCCGAAAATTCTTTTAAGTTTATATTATTAATATTATTGTCAGTGTGTGTGTCAGTACTACTTGTTGAGAATTATAATTTTTTCCCAGGCATTTTTGGTAATCTATTTGATTTTTATTCCAAGGGAAGAGCCCACATGCTTTGAAGCCATTTATCAAAACACTACTTTTAACTGTGTTTTTTAATACTTTATCAAGTATAGGTGCAAAGTCTTTTTTTGTCACTGAACTGGTAGGATTCTGATTTCGCAATTCTGATAATCCTTTTTTCCATCCAGATTTTAAAGGCCTAAATGCAGATACATCTGCAGGTTGTAAAATCCGGGTAGCATTAGGGTATAATGCAATTAAAACTATTTTTAATTAAGAACATAAATTACTCAATTGATATGTCAAGTGGCTTTTATGCCCATCAACAAATAAAATGACTAGAAATTGAATATTATTTTCAACAAGAAATGGGTAAAAAATATTTCCAATATATTCATAAAAAACTTCTGCTTTCATCCATCCTGTATCTGATCGTCCAACTCCCCAATTACTCGGTATTGTATCAATAATATTTTGAGGTATTCTTTGATATTTAAAAATAATCATTGGGTTGCACATCTGACCCGCAGCATTAAATGTAACCATGGCGGTTATATTTTATTTTTCATTACTTTTAGCTATTTCATAAATATCTTTTGCCCCTCTTTTTGAAATTATAGCATTTCTTTTTAAAAATGATTTATACCAAGTTATTCCTAAAGTAGAATAATTAAATATTAGTTATAAGAATCTATTTGAGCTAGTGATGGAAATTACATTATATAGAGTATTCAATATATTTTATTTTCATAATTAATAAAAATTATATTTGATATTTAAAAATTGTAAGAAGATTAGTAATCCTAATAGTAACCCATAATAGGTAATACTAAAGACATATTGATGTACAATGTACATATATAATTTAATTTACTTAAAATAATTAAACAATTCATTTTTATATTTATTTGTTAACCAAAACTTTTACTTATAGGTAGAATCAAATTAATTCTTTTTGGTATACATAATATTTAAATTTATTTAAACTATTTAAATAAATAGTTAGCTAGCTACTATTAAAAATGTATTTTAGGTATTATTAGTTAGGTACCAGGCAAATTATTTGTAAATGGACTGGATCTTCCCTGGTCATCCAAAAACAATTTGACGCTTTGTAGTAGATCCTCACGTCGCCTGGGAAATCCTTTTTTGCAGCAGTCGAGAAGCCATTTGACAAGTGATTTTTCCTCTTCAACACTCAGAACACTTGAAGGTCCTTGAAAAAGTTTCTTTGTCCCTATTTTTCATTCTAAACTAAGAGTTGTCCGAGCAACTCCAAACTGTTTGGCAGCAGCCTTTTTTGACATCCCACTGTCCACTGCTATTATGGCTGCAGCCAAATTCGAATCAGAAAACGAATCTGATTTTTTTGGCATTTCGGTAAATTAATACCTGCAAAATTTGATTAAACTAGTAATAGATTACCTATAAATCTAAATACCTACTTAAAATCTTAATTTGGTGTTTTAGAAAATTATAGTATGCCAATAACTAAATTATAAACATTTGATACCGATTTAATAATTGGCAGGCCATGACAATAACTGAAAAACATGAAAAAACATACTAGTAATTGTCACCTTATTTATAACAAATGTAAAAATTAAAATTGATTAAACCAATTTGTTAATTGAATAGTTTATGTACTTACAATAAAAATAAAAATTAGATTAACATTTAACACCAATATACGGTGGAATAAAAGCTTATTATTCACAGCAATATTTATAACAAAAAAAATTAATTTCTTACCTGTTTCCACTACATGCTGAAATGTTGTTTTGGCTTTGTGTTTTCTTTATCAATCATTAATCGTTGAATGTTGATAATTTTTGGAGCGAAAATAAATCAGTTTAACCAAATATAAAAAAAAAAAGAAATTGAAAAGACAAATACAGAGCTATTTATCAATAATGCTATTTCACTATGCCAATAACTACAACAGTGCCAATAACTGCATACTTTACCTATGTCAAGAGCTTGATCAATTTATGTACACTGGTCATTTTTGAACAAATGGTAAACATAGTTTAAAATTTTTTTAAGTAGTTTTGGTTTGGCTATACATGAAGCAGCGGCATTGAAGATCTGTTCTTCGTTAGCATCACCACTGATCTACAAGAAAAAAAACATAAATAAACGTTAACACGTTATTTAATAATTTATTTATTTTAAATGTATTACAATTTTTGCAGGGATATCGTGCCGCCTACAAGCATTGTGGTTAGTATGATATAAACCTAAGAATTCTAGAGGATTATCTACTCGATACACTAAACCAGGAATGTCTGACTTCTTGCCACTCAATGACTCGTACATAAAATGTTCTGCAGTGCCTATAATGATAATACATAAATGATGAATACACGGCATCAAAAAATTAGTAAATACTCAAGTATTATCTGTTCCAGCCAAATTGGTACCAGATATGTCTAAAGACATAAGATTTGGTAGACATTTCACCATTTGTGCTAAAATTGTATTTGCCTCTTTGTAAACACCTTGTCCTGGTAAAACATCAGTTTGCGATATGTCTAAAACACTGAAAATACAATTCGACATTTTAAAATATAATGAAAATTAGTTTTTTATTTTATCATATTATAGAAGGTACTCACACCAGTGATTGTAAGGAGCAGATATTAATTATTGCTTCATTGTCTTGCAAATAGGGCACGTCGAAAAGTCTTAATGTATGTAAGTTTGTGAGTTTACACAAGTTACGTAGACTGCCAACGCCTAAGGAATATGATAGGTCTAAGAACCTCAGCTGGAAAAGCTTATCGAACATGACACCCAGAAATATGTTATCACTAGCTAACGGCGATTCTTCAATAGCTCGCAGTACTAAATGTCGTAGATTGGGCAACTTGTAGATTATTGAGGGGAGATCATCTAGAGATAGTGAAGAGTTTGACAGTTGGTTGTTAGGAGTAATTTGAACACATGGATCAATAATCAACGAACGAAGGCTGACTGCATGTTTGAATATATTTATATACGTTTTGTGCGTGAGATTCGGACAATTAGTAAGTGTGAGTTTATATAAGTCGTGGCGTAACAGGTACTCAAGACCTACATCTGTTAAACTCGAGTTCCTTATGTGTACCGATCTCAGGTTTGTACTGGTAACGTCTTTGAACAGATGAGCAAAACTGTCAAAAATCTCACCACCGTTGCTCTGATAAGTCTCAATGAGGGGTTCACATATCTGGCTTGGCAAAGCCAATCCACCGTGCAGTGTGTAACCATCAGCAGACTCCGTACACAGCGTTTCCAAATTCCGCGTCACATACTCTAAACACAGGCAGAACAGTGATTCTGGGACACGTCTCTCTTTGTATCTAAACTTGATCGGAATTCGTTGGCTCTCGGTTCGGTACATGGTATTAGAAACTATTAAATTCATCGCAAACTATGTAAGTCGATCGGGAGCGTCGAAGAAAAAGAACGAGATACGAGAAGTCGTTAATATAATACAATAACAATTTATCATCTATCCACGCGACCACGTTATCACGATGGGCATCAGTGACGCCGGTGTAGCGACGTGAAATGTCTTAAGATCGTGCCGTACCGTTCCGCTCCGTCCCATACCGTTCCGTTCGGTTCAATACTGTTCCATTCCTTACCGTTCGCATATGCTATTGGTTTTATGAGAGCTTGTATTTTACTTATATTTACTGGCGCATTAAATATGAAAACTGTTTGTGTGGTTGTACAAATAAAAATGTTAAAAAAAAAAAAAAAAGAATCTTTAAAAACTTCTAGGAGATCAATGAAGTGGTACTGCCTAATTTGCTGAATCTACTGCAGATCTACTGAGCTGGGGCCATAGCGGCTGTAGCGTGGGCAAACAAAGTCTAAACGGGTTGAAACTCCACAAGGGGACTCCGAGATGGGTCCCGAATTAAAAATTGCTTTACTAGTTGCAGGGTCATGATCTTTTCAGGTACTACACTAATTTTTTTTAAAAGTTTATGACTTTTAGTTTATTTGTTTTTAAAAATATAAATTATTAAAATTTTAGGTAATAATAAATGGCAATAACATGCAGGTACTATACTAAGAAAAAATATTAAAAATGATATAAATCAAGTATGAAAAATAAATAATATTGTATAAAATAAATAAAAATAAAATATTATTTAAAAAAATCACTTGGGTGTTGGTAAAAATGTATAAGACATTAATATTTTTAGTTTGGATAGTATATTTATATAAAATACTTTGTTACTTATTTAGAATAACCCGGACCCAATGAATGCAGTACCTGCGATTAGACTTTAGTACTTGGGACCCAACTCGGATACACCGCACAAGGGCTATTATAATTCCCGGACACAACTCCATACCAAATTTCAAGTTGCTCTGTCAAATTTCAACTCCAAGTTATCTGAAGAAATATCCTTAAAAAAATGTTTGCTCTCATTGCTTTCCTAAATAAAATTACAGAACGATCCAGGGATTCCTAATTTTTTAGTTTGCCTTGTGGTTACTGTTAAGATTAGTTACTTTCAAAATATTGATATACCTAAATAAAACAATATTGCAAAAAGTTATTTTTGCAATATGGAATTTTCTGCCACAAATCGTTGTCACGATAGAATAATTTTTCTAGTTTCTAGGAAAACAGCGAATTATTTAATACCATAATATTAATACATTGAAAATACTTAAAATTTTACTTTTTATGTTGATTGGCATGATATATAAATGTATGTTAAAACAACTGGGAGTACTTATTTTCAAAAGATACAGTCAATTTGTTTACTTGTATTACTTCCCAAATAACAAAAGTATTTTATTTTAAGTACATTAAAGAAAGTTTAAAACAAATATATCTTATTTGACTTATACTCTAGGTACTGTAAAAAATAATATTATTTTAATTATTTCTAGAATAAAGAGCTTTTATTCATTTCTTAGATTGGATCATACACTAAGAATGAGAATTATTATACACCTATTAGTTATCATTAGTTTGTATTCATGCATTTTATTTAATAAATAGATGACTATTTGAAACCAACAATACCTATACTAATATTAAGAAATATATTGATAGTATTTTTTTTTTTTGTTTTATAAAAATTACACATTAAGCAAAAATCTGCTACCAAACATTTTCATAACTTAATTTCATAAAAATGCTCTGATACTCTACTTCATTCACATTAAAAATGAAAATTGGAGGCCAACTTGTGCACACAGGCATGGCTTTGTTCCACTTACGTTTTTTTTTTTGTTTTTTTGTATTCTCACTAAAAGTGTTATAAGTGTATAAAAAATTAATAGATCTTTTAGTAGATAAATTATATTGCAAAGTCTAAGATGGATTATAATTTATCTAGAATTAACCGATATAAATAAGTATTTTTTAAAACTAATTCTTTGTATATAATTACTTTTGTGTACGATATTTATTTAAATCTTGATTCTATTGTTTCTGTTAATAGTGGGCTATCTGGCTATCATCCACATTATGTGTTGCAATACGATCTTTTGATTATGTAGGACAACTGCAGAACCATTGGTCTTGGACTTTAAACCGTGCACTAAAAAAAAAAAATTTTAATTATTATTATTATTGTTTAACATTACATAAGTTTTTTTTTAATAAATTAAATATTTTATATTTAAAATAATTGTTATAATTAAATTAAAAATAATGCGAGTAATAGAGATGATGAAACAATTGAAAAAAAAAAGCACGAAGATACAAAGAAACTGAGTAATTGTTTACTTTTGGTTTATATTTCCATTCACCTGTTGCCAGTCTTGTAAAAAAATACTTTTAAAAAAGTATTAAAATAGTAATACTAGTATTCGAATAAAATAGTATTAAAAATACTTTTAAATTACTATTATAAAAATGTATTTTACGAATACTCACAAAGTATTTGAATACAAATACAAGTATTTTTTTTAAAATTGTATAATATATAATAATGTTAAAGCCAATCCCCCACCAGAAAAAAATCATATCTACGCCACTTTTATATATCAGTGTAGGTACTTATACCTATTATGTTACTACTTACCATAGATTTTAAGTTTCAACTGTTTAAAAAAATACAATAACATGACTATTTAGAGGGAAAAATATTACCAATTATAATAATTACAGAATAAATAATAACCATTGCATATTTTAAAAAATTATTTATAATATTATTTTGTTAATCTTTAGAAAATGTTGTATTACTTTTTAATAATATTGTTTTTTTAAAATTTGAATCACTCATCTTTCCCCTCTTTTTTGTTAGAACACAGGCGCCTATACTAAATATTCTTTCGACAGGTGCACTTGAGATGAGAGGAGTATTGTATTTCATAAAAACTCTTTTTAAAATTGAAGTATTATTTAATACATTGATTTTTTTAGGAGGACTCTTATTATGAAAATCAGCAATTTCATTTTCAATCATCACATTTTTACTTTGTTTTGTTGATGCCCACGAAAAAACGAATTATTATTATCGTCTTGATCACTATCAGAAGTACTTGATTTTTCATCATTTAATTTTTTATCAACTTGCTCGACTGTACCAGAATTCATTTCACACATAGCATCTTTTAATAGAGAAATGGCAAAATTTTTCCTAACTTCATTTTATTATTTTAATGAATACCATATTATTTTTATTTGTGTCAAATTGTTGTGAAAAATAATAGTTAATAAAACGGACTTCATAGTATTTAAATACAAGTATTTCCAGTTTGTTAAAAATACTTTTAAAAAGTATTCAGAATACATAAAGAATACTTGTATTTAGAATACCAATAAATACTAATAATTAATTAGCTATAATTCACAAAACGATACATTTTATGAATATGAAGACTTTGGAACTGATATTTTTGAAGGTTTAAAAACCTTAAAACAAGGTAATCAGGCGTTAGTTGTAATATTTAAGAGTTTACATTGCCTTGGAAACAAGAACTTGGATTCTTTATAGCAAGTGGTTCAGTTACAGGAGATCCGATCAAGTGCAAAGTAGAATATATATAAAATAATTAAATGAAAGTGGTCTCATTCCGAAAGTTGTTATTTGCGATCAAAGGCCTTATAATCTTAAAATGAAGAAAATACATTTAAAAAAAAAAGGTTGATAGGTTTTTTAAAAACCTTTTATAACATAAAATAGTAAAAATGTATTTTTTATGCATGACTCTCTAAATTTTCTTAAATCTGAATCTTCCTGCCAAATTTGAATTAATTAAAGTTAAAATAAATCATATAATAAATAAATACAAATTCAAAGCTGTTATTTCATGGAGTTGCAAAAAGAACATCTTTATTTTAAGTTTCTTTAAAATTGAAAATTGAAAATCAATTTCTTAAATAGCCAAGATATTTTGTCATAAATTCATGTATGTATTGAAAATTAAAATCGGACATTGCAAAGTGTGTGCAATTTACCACCGTTTATTGGTCTAACACGTGTGCTGTGATACCCTTAAACCAAAAATAAAACTAAAAATACATTTCAATGAAACTTTTCTAGACCTTAAAAATAAATTTGTATTGAAATTTTGTAACTAATGTGTTCTTCAGCTGTAATTGTTTTCAGTAGAAATGTCTATAAATAAATACTAATTAAAAAAATATTATATTAAATCTGTCAATTCAAAATAAGGTATTATTAATTACTATATACCTACTTAAAATAATATGTTAAAAAATTATAAACTTTATTTTTAGATGTTCGAATATAAACGTTTAGTTAAAATTTTACTACACGTTGTATATACTAGTGAACATGGAGACTTTGCACAGAGAATTGGTATGCATTTACTAAACTCAGTTGCATGTCAAGTGAACAATAAACAAAAAAATGAACTTGGAGATGCTGGCATAATTAAAGTAATTAAAAATAATTTATTGATATTATGTTCAAAATTTAAAAATATTATTTTTACAGATTATGATGGCAATAATCAGAGATAGAGTTTATCTGAAAGAACACGATGATGTTCTTGAAGTTGCTTGGTCAACAATGTGGAATGTCACAGATGAAGCACCAAAGAATTGTAAAAGATTTCTAGATGAAAATGGAATGAAATACTTCCTTGGATGTTTCAGAGTAGGTATAATAATAAAAAGAATAATGCACTGTAAGTTTTAAATTTTGTCTGCTCTTAGACTTTTCCTGATAAATATGAATTAATGCGAAAAATGATGGGTTTATTGGGCAATGTTGTTCAAGTGAGTGAGCTACGATCTAGACTTATGCAAGGACATTTTATACAAGCGTTTTCTGACCTTTTATTTTCAACGCAAGACGGAATTAAGGTAGCCATACAAATATTTACTTGTATAACATAAAGATAAATATTTTTTTTCGTGCAGGTTAGTTACAATGCTGCATGGGTAATTGCACATTTGGTAGCAGACGGCCAAAGATCGTGGATTATAAAAACTCCATCAAGATATGAAGCATTAGAATGTATGACTAAAGCCATACAAAATTGGAACTTGGATGCTAATCTAAATATTTACTATTGTTGTTTTGAGCCTATATTATAGCTTGCACAAGTTAGGCACACTCCTCAGTGTGCTCATTGGGCAGCATGGGCATTAGCAAACCTCACTAAATTGTACCGTAAGTCTATTATAGTTTTACTAAATTGTTAATAATATTTTTAAAAAACTTAGATATATTAAATTATCTATTTGTTGATATTTGTTAATTTAATAAAAATTGTTTAGTTGTTTTTCTTGTTGCAATTTTTATTAATTTACACTAATTTAAATTAAATACCACCACTGAATATTATATAATGTGTAACAAATAAATAATACTAAATATTTTTGTTTTTTTAGCTGAAGAATACTGTTCAATTGTGATAACTGAAGGTGGTTTAAGAATCATGAGTGAACTAATCGAAGACCGTCAGCTACTTGTAGATAAACAGACCGGAGTAATACATAGCCTAGCCCAAACAGTCATCAACCAATGTTTGATGTATATGAAAAACACCGTAGAAGAATCATCACGGTGATATTATTATTTTACTTTTGTGCTGTACCGCCCATTCCTATTAGTTCTACCAAAATTTAATATTTAATTTAATAGATAGAACCAAAAACTAATTAAATTTTTTTTAGTATTTACATTATTATTTTAATTGTTTAGAAATGGTAATGATAATATTAATATATGTGAATGATATTTAAGATAGAAACTATGTTGAATGTTAAATGTTTATACATGTATATAATAATTTTCTGTAACACATTCTTCATATAAACCATCAAATTTGGAAATATTAAGATCTGAGACCAAGTATTTTTGCTTTGTGCGTTCCCTAGTATAATGTGATTCGACTAGTGGAAATGATAAAATATGGTAATTTATACATTGTTTTACTTCATCACTAATTCTTACAGGTCTGCTTGAGTGTTTACCTCTTCTATCAGCCATAAAAGCTGTCAAATTTTGAAGTTTTAAGCTAACTGTTTGTACAACCTTTTTTGATATTGCAAATGTTCTTAAGAACATAGTTTTACATACTTGAATTTCTGTTTTATTATTTGGTATAGGTAAGTAGTATTTTCTTGAACATTTTCTTCTTGACGTTACAGATCCTACTTGTTTATTGCTTAATTTTACCTATCTGGCTACAAAGTCCCACTGTTGTCAGTATTCACACTTACATTATTTTATAAATACAATTATTTATGTAACTAAAGTCTAAAAATGTACATATTTCACAATAATTAAGTTACACGTGAATGTAAAAAATGGTTAAGTAAAAATGTAAACAAATTAATTTGAATAATAATAAAATTAAACTGGCACATTCACAAAAAAAATTACATAACTATTAATTTTCAGGGGGGGATGGAACCCCCAAAACCACCCCTGTATACGTGCCTAAAGTTGAATGTTTAATTTAAATTAACTATACTAAGGAATTAAGAAACATTCTTAATTTTTTTAATAATAATATTACTCATAATAATTGTTTTTTATATAATTTTGTTATAATGCTATATTATAACATATTATATTAATTGTAATTGAAATCTTATCCAGTTATCCACAATTGCAACAGTTCATTGATCATAGTATAATAAGATAATGCTCTGTAGTAAGTATCCGAAAGTATTGTACATTTAAAAAAAATCAGTATACCTGCTAACTAAAAAAAACCTTAAGTTTCATAAAGCATAATATTGTAACACTATCAGACAAAATCAGAAACACAAGTTAAGAACTCATACGATGTCCATATCATTTATTTACTGTTAGTGATAATATTATTGCTAGGATTTTGTAGCATTTGCATTTTCTTTCATAGTAGTCCAGGACATAGCTAATCAAAAAATAAAACTCTATTCATTCATGACAGAGTTCAAATGTGCAATTTTGTTTTTGCTTTTTTTGCTTTTTCTTATGATATTTGTAAATAAATGCTTTTTTGGTACTTTTTTGTCAATTTATTATCTTTTTAATTAGTTTTTGTTAATTATACGCATATCTAACATTTTTAGAACATTTACGTACATATTTGTCTAAATAATTATTAATTATTAATTCATTTTAATTGTTTATATTTCGTAATTTCATAGTGAAATATTATCGCCTTATCGGAAAATATTTCTGAAAATAGATTCTTAGACTTTGTCAAAATGATTACCGAGTAGAGTAGAGGTTACGTAATACGTTGACTGTCTGGAGTCCAGACACAATGAGAACGATATTTATTGACTTGTTAACTATGTCTAAATGTACAATAATATTATTTAGCATTTACTAATTATAGGAATTTCTATGGGGGCTTATATTTGAGTGCTAGTGTACGGAGTATTGTCGATATATGATTGTGAGATATTAAAATATCTTATTGTCTTATTGAATATTTATAGAATAAAGAGGTACCTAAAATTTAATAAAACAGTTTTTAGTTTATTTTTTTCAATATTTATAAATTGCGCTTAGTTGTTCTAAGAATTAATTTGTGTGAACATATAAAAATGTGTTTCATAAATTATTTTTTGATATTAAAAATATTTTTCAGCTAAACTTGAAAATGTTCAAGTCTTTTTTAGTTGCATTTAACTGGTTAAAATGCTTTTTTTTGTAGTATTATTGGCAATTTTTTAATTCCTTTATTGTAGGTTTTTAGTGCTTCATTTACCTAGCCCTAGTGATAATGCTAACTGATATATAATAGTATTATACACATATAAATAATTATTATTTCATAAATTTAATATATTTTCAAATTTAATACACATAATAAATATATTTTTTATAATAACAAAACAAGTATATAAAACAAAACCATTTCTGCTTCAAAAGTAAAATATGTATAAATAAAAAAAAATACACAATCAAGTACCTACATGTAATATAAAATATAAAAGTCTCAACAAATTTTTTTTTTTTTAAATTATAAATCATGAACTATACTTTCATAATATATTTTGTCAATATCTGACATTGAATAATATAATGATCTAATATCCGTTGCTTTTTCTTTTGTTATTTTATTGTTGGTCAATACTTCATATAATTGATTAAATATGCACAGATGTTGACAAGAAACAATGGGATATAATAGCTGACATAATATGATTCATTTTTAGAAATTCAATAACAAAAATAAGAATATTCACCTTACCAAAAAACGAAATTGACCAAAAGAGCAACTTTTCAAATACCAGTTATAATATAGTCTCAAACAATGATCTCAACCACAGTTTGAAAAAATGTACCAAGTGACGGTGATTGTGGAGCCCACGCATTACGCGTATGTTTACAAAATCTTAATATTCACAAAACGACATTAGAAATCTTGAATATGCTAACATTGCTAACTATTACTAGTTTAAAATCTGAATACTATTTTAAGGATGATGACTTAATATTTGTATCCTTAGTACAATCCATTGTTAGTTATGGCAATTGTATCTGATTGTTATATTGTTTATATCAGATTGCAGGTATTTACAAAACGAAAATTTCCTGTTAAAAATTCTCCACTAAAATCTAATGAAAGTATAACCATAAAGGCGATATTCCATTAGAACCGGTATCCTTTGATATTGTGAACAATGCTTTGATTACATCCATAATATTTACATTGGAATCACTAAAAGACTTTTTGAGTTTTGGGTGAAAGGTAAAAAAGATATTAAGCTAACTGTGGAAAATAGGAAACAAATTATTGTTAACTTAATAAAGATTATATCTTATGTCCATTCAGAATTCAACCGTCTACCGAGAGAGCAGTAGATGTTATGGTGTATAGAATATTTAAAAGCTACCAAACTTAGATTATTACTACTGTAGGTATCATGGAAAAAAGAAATTAAAAAAAAAACTTTTCCATTTAATGCCGTTTATTTGTTGAGTTAAAATGTTAATAAGTAATTTTATGAGTTAAACTTATAGCAATTTAACTTCAACATTGTTTAAATAATTTATAACTTTGTAGTCATCATTATATGGTGAACAATTTATTTTTAAAATGTACATGGTTTGCTACACTCACCAATGTTAGTGAGCATTCATGGTATGCTTGATAATTTCAGATGTTCTAAATATGACAATTTTTTACAATAGATAAAATCAATTAAATGTGCAAAATTTCCATTTCAAGAAATTTATTTTAGATTAATTGAAAAATAACTTTATATTCAACCCACTAAAAGAATATAACTACACGGTACTGACAGAAATGGAAAAGAAAATCTCATCTAAACATTCTAACTTAACTAATACACTTTTTGGAAAACATTTTTTACCTTATTTAAAAAAAACAATTAATGTATCAAAGGAAAAATAAGTTTATTTATATGTTTTATTTCTAGCATATTGTTATAGATTTTATTATATGTCTATTTATTTATTCATTTTAAGGCATTTTTGTGGATTATTGTCCACATTGTTGAATGATTTTTAATACAAGTAATAACTAATTTATTATGGTTATTTGTTCAAACTGGTAGGTATTCTTTTGAGGGTTGACATAATTGATGGTCTTCTGTACTTGTAAATTAAATTTATATAATTACATATAAACTGTAACTTTTAAACATCACACATATTCTTTATTGTTTGTTGAATCTTAAATAAAACTTAAGAAGTTAAGTTATAAATAGGGCTCGGATTTAAATGCCCTAAAAATATCAAAAAAAATGCCCTTTCGAAAAATGCATTTATGACCTAAAAACTATAAAAAATGCCCTAAACATATAAAAGAATGACCTCTCAAAAAATGCATTATTTATTAAATAAATTCTAATTAAATTATTATTAGAAAATGAGGAAAAAATAAAATTATATTTCAATACAATGTACAAAAAAAAAATTTAAATTAAAAATTAAATTACATTTGCATTGCATTGTATAGTTGTGTGCAATAAAATCGGCTAATTGGATGGTGTAACATAAAGATTGTGTGATACTAAGTTACTAAGTGAGAATACCAATCAATAGTTGTATGGCCTTAATGTATTAAGTCATGGAAGTAGTCCAATATCGCTATCTTAAGTCATAAAAAATCTTAAATTTGAAATAAATTGCATTAAATACTAAAGTAATACATAATTAGTCATAAATGTATCATCTCTAACCACATAAAGTAACTCATTAGTTCACTCACAATTTGACAACATTTTTCAAAATTTAAATTGCTTCTCCTGAAAACTAGAAATGTTTGACTTAAGTTTGTATGAAGTTTGTATAAAGCATGAAAGAATTATAATGCACAGTAAAAATGTTATGCATTGTTTTATTTTGTAAATACAAATTTTTTTTAAATTATATTAGACACACCTTAAAAATTGCATTAAATAAAGTATTAAATTTAAATTTATTGAAGTACTTATAGTTCTATAGTAAAGAAATATATATATATGGAGTCTTTTAAATTCAAGTAAAAAAATATTTAAAATTATTACAGCATATAACTATTAAGTTTCATAAAATTATTAACCCGTAAATTGAGGCAGCTGAGGTATTATCATATCATATTATTCATCATTGCAGGTGGACCATGATAATAAAATGGTGGAGGAGGGATATTATGATACGTCATGTTGTATTTGGGTGGCGGTGATATAGATGGTGGAGGTGGTATAGATGGTGGAGGAGGTTTTAATGGTAGAGGAAGTTTCATTAGAGGTTTTGGTTCAACTTTGTATGCAAATTGTAAATAAAATTGTTTAGCTTGGGCATTCCAATGAGTCCAAAATTTCATTTCAGATTTATCCACTTCATGACTTGGTACTTTAAAAGAAATTGTTTCATAAGGTTCTGCAGCAAACAACAAATACTGCCATTTCTTGTCTGGTGGCTCAATTCTTTGTTCATATGCCGACATGAAACGATGAAGTGGTCGTACATTAGTAGTTATTTCTAAACAAACATAAGACGATACAAGTTGAACAGACCATGCATTCAAGTTAAAAACAAACACAACACAAAAGACAAATTACAAACCAGGATAATCAATTTGAAAAAGAAAACTCTGTTGGCCTGTTTCTGCATATCTTTGTTTTGTAACTCGATATCCAGGTCGTCCAATCTTAACAAACTTTTTAGTTGCTACCCATGGTTTTTGAGGAGCTGGCTGCTGTGGAGCATCTCTAGCTTCTGTAGCTGCTCGGCGTACTAAATTTTGTTGATGCTTTTTACCTTGTGTATGGGCCAAATAACTTCCCTCGTTAGTATGTAGAGTCAGACAAAGTCTACATTCATAGCTCCCTAAAAACATGAATACATTAATATTTATTTTTTATTTACTTAGTGTAGTTATGATATATTATACCTAAATGATTTTTCATAAAATAAGGATCTTTTTGAAGATCAATAGTTTCCAAAGCCAATTTCCTAAGACGTTCACGTCTATCCTTATTAGTCTCTGTTGATGATGCAACACCACCACCTCCAGTTTTACCGCCAGGACGGTTTTGGTAATCCATTTTTGTAATTTTATTACAAAATCTCTGCATAACAATAGTAAAATATTATTTCAATATGTATACAAGAATATATTATACTTGAATTAATGATTTCATTTTATCCTAATATATTTTGATTAATACTTAATTGATGCATTTTTAAATCATAGATAGAACAATAACTATGATTTTCAATATAAAAAGTTAGAGCATAGTATACCATATATCATATAAATGTCTAATATTTTAAAATAATATATTATGTTTTTATGTTTAAATTTAATTAATTTCTTGGAAGACAGCTAATAACATTTGATATAGGTACTTACATGCCACAATCCTCATAAATATGCAAATACAATTTTTGTTCAGTCAAGGTATGATATTGAGTGATCAAGTGAGTGGTGGGGGGTGGCAATTTTTTTGTAGAACAAAGGTAGCTGAATAGGTCAGAGCGGGCCTGCATATATGTACCTAATATTATGTTCTAATGAAGGGGTCTAATAATAATCTAAATAGATCCTTTGACGGGCCCATGTATATATCAAAAAGCCGAGTGACTAGTCACTAGTGACTGTTGGCTATACAAAATTTGTTGTCCTGATTTTAAGTTAATACATATTTATCAATGCACTCTGCAGTTTGTCCACTATATTTAAATTATATTTTCTCATCAGCAGGTGTGAGTGTGTGACTTAGATTTATTGGTTACCCATGTTAATAGTCACTAGACAATAGTTAGATGCCCTTTTAGTTACAGATTATTATTATTTTTTTTTTAATCAATTAACAAATTAAAACATAAATAATTACTTTAAATTCAGGAATTAAAAAATATAAAACTGGACTATTAATTAATTTGTCCAATTGAACATCAGTATTTATTCAACTTTTTTTACAATACTTAAAATTTAAACTTTTACAAAAAATATGGCAACTGTAAAAGCCCAGACAATACTGGCTGCCAATTTGATACGCATTAAGAAGTATTTAACACTGCATCTATAAAAAAGGTTAGGTAGTCGTATTGAGCTCTCTGGAAGGTTAGTATCACTTATTTGTCAGCCCATTGATCGATTATATGTGATCCTGGGAGGTCTAAAACCATTTCGTATGAGCCGTAAGAGGTACAGGATGCGATTGATGGAGTCTAACAGTCTCTCGTGCAGATCTTGACTCTCTATGATGGTGGGCATTATAATGCGCACAGTCCGGGCAAATTCGGTTACCCCGTTGGACACACTCTCTATCAGCCGGAGCCGGTTCAGATCATTTGACATGATGACTGACGAGAAGGCTGCGGAACTGGACAATGAGGACCAAAATTGCAGTTGGTGGTGGTACCTCCAGTTGTTAGATGCGCATGGATGACGACGATCGGTGTTTCGTGATAGTATTAAATTTTAATAGATTTGTGGTTTTTTGGTCGAATTGCAAAACCACACGTTTGATTACTCGTATACTGAAATCCAGTGAAAAGCGATACTTAAAGAAATGATAGTTAATTATGTCATAGCACGTGTATTCATATAGATTATAGAATATAAATTCTGTGCGTCGAAGAGGATTTTTGTTATATTATATCTCATTCTTAAGTATGATTACATAATTAATAACTGAGTTTAAAAATGTGGGTTCCCTAACACATAAATGCATTTGAGTACCTATCAAAATCAAATATGTAAGTTGAGTTATGGACTGTAAGCCTAAAACTTCCTTAAAAATGTTTTTCCAGTGCAGGTTACAATAATAGCAAAAATACGATGACATTAAACTTACCAGGAAAACTTACAAAACCGACGGTGCCGTTCTTTGGAGTGTTGTAGTTACTGATTATCATAAAATCCACCTGTAAAATAAAACAGATTACCTATTTAACTATTAATGAAAATACTCTCAAAATAGTTCAATTTGAACGTACCCGAGTCCCGGATCGACAATCGACACTTCAAGATTTTTGCTTGGTTATAGGTACCTATTAGGTATTTGCTTTGTTCTAACTACAAACAGTATAAACGTGGTCTTAAAGTAACTCGGTAAACATACTAGACCGCCATAGGGCGATAATACGGTGTTTAATCATTACATTGGTACCACAACCACAACAACAACATCGCGTTTAAAAAGAACACTAAACATTTGAAATTAAATCAACAGGTTGAACGATCGTTTTGGATCCACCAGTGCCGCCTAGTCCGCGGACGTCAATCCAATCATGATAAATAAACTTAGACTACTACTTACGCAATATAGTTAATTAATAATGGATGATGGATCCAATAATGAATTTAATTTTTCAGTTTTAAAAAGATGCCATGCTGTGTACTAAATAATATATAATTTTTTGTTTCACTTGTATATAGGTACGACACTGCAGGTGCGTAACCTAAACACGTCGTGACTACCGCATACCACATACCAATCGTACCGTCTTTTTTGATAGTTAACGTTTACGTACAAAACTATGAATTGACTCAAAATTCACATCAATCTTGCCGTAGATGTTATAATTAAATCATTTCCGATTTGACGCATTATTTGTACTACATAATAGGTGCAATAATATAAGTCGAGCCTACACACACACATATATATATATTAGACAGGGTGTTACAGAAAGAACTTACTAATGAAATAACTTTTGTTGTAATCAATATTAAAAAAATTTTTTTTTTATAAAATTTATAGACACTTTCTCTGTATTCAAAGTATAACAATTTATATTTTTATTTTGTAAAATTAAAAATAATAAAATTAAAATTTGATTCAATTTTTTTTGGAAAAATTTAAAATAGCCACTTTGTATGACTGTTGATAAGAAAAATGTTGGGAGTGAAAACATTTTTCTAAGTTAAGTGGTATATTTTATACAATTTTTTAATATATCAATATTTTTTGGAATACATTTTTTTAAACCATAGTTACTTTTTTCAAAATATTATTTTTAGTAATTTTCAAATATGAGTAAGACTCAAATTATTAAAAATACATAAGCACACTTTTTTTATAAGCATTTAAAGTTCAAATTTTAAACAAAATTCATAAAAGTATTGAACATTTGCAAATTATTTTGTTTAAATTTATATTGTTGAGTTTAATTTAGTTTAACGTTCCTCAACGTAATTTACTCGAGAACCGTCAGACCTTTTTTTTTTAATGTTTGAACTTTTGATAATATTATAATATGATACAAATTTCAGATTTTACAACATTTTTGTTCAATCAAATATTTATTGAAGAAATCAATATTTCCAAAAAGTTCTTCGTCCGTTCTTTAGAGGAGGTGTTCATAAATGTTAGGATTTTTACAGAACTAAAATCGCACCAACCTAAGTCTCACAGTTTTGCCACAGCCGAGATTGACACAACCCAGTTGTAGATGCCACATAATTTGCCTAATTCTTACTCCTTAGAAAATAGTCCACTGGAACCGGACTCATGGTCAATAGTTGGCATACAATTTATTGTTTTATAATATCATTTAATTCATATATTTTAACACATCCATTACAGTGACCCACTCGACAACCTATTGTATAGCGGTACCCACCTAAACACTCAGAAAAATAATAATTACTATGAGTTTATACAATTATAGAAAAATGTATATGATTTGGATTTTGGAGCCTATTAAACTGAGTAATTGAAATAAGGCATTATGTATCATTCTTAAGGCGCTGATTTTTATGCAAAAGTAGATGTTTACATATTTATGCATTCAAAAATTAAAAATATGCAAAAAAATGTATTATCGTGTGCTAAGAAACTAAACATTTTTTAAAAAAATCACTATTTAAATATCAGTTTATAACTTCTCCTTACAAAATATGTGTACAAACTATTATACTTACAGTTTGATAAATATATAAATGCAAAATGAATAACGGAAACGTAATATTAACTTTTTAATGAATACCAAAAATAAGTTACAATATTATGTGATTTTAGATTTTCATATTGGAAATTTCTGCAATTATCACACATCATAGATTTTTGAAAAACTTCTGAGAAAAATCAATCTTTTACTTGAATTAGAGCAAAAAATAAAAATAATTCATTTACTATTCATAAAAAATGAAACTTCGCTATGCAATTATATAGCATAAACGATGAGCAATTAAAGCTAAATCTGAATTTTGTAAAAGTAAAACTAATTTTGTATTCCATCCCAAACACTATTTTTTTAACCTGTCATAAGAGATGGATATGTCGATCTGTGGTAAGGCGCGTGGCAGTTTCAGGACTTTGTTTTCGTCATTAGAATTTCTGGGTCTAGAAATCTGTGATTGAACGGGCGCGATATAGTCAATACGGCCCACTCTTGTGCTTTTATGAAAGAAGAATAGCTTAAATCTGAAAGCCACATTTGAGTGTCTATAGCGAGTCAGTCACGCCGAGTGAAAATCGTTTGACATTCAACTGAATGTAGCCCGGTAATCAATTTGACTGCGTCGGATAACGGACAATATATGCGGAGTATGTCAGGCAGGCAAACCACCTGCGATTAGGTTAGGTTAGGTTCTATTAGATTATAATAATGACTTTTTTCTAGAATGTAATATTTATCTGTTTATATAATTTTAAATAATTTATAACTTTGTAGTCATCATTATATGGTGAACAATTTATTTTTAAAATGTACATAGTTTGCTACACTCACCAATGTTTGTGAGCATTCATGGTATGCTTGATAATTTCAGATGTTCTAAATATGACAATTTTTTACAATAGATAAAATCAATTAAATGTGCAAAATTTCCATTTCAAGAAATTTATTTTAGATTAATTGAAAAATAACTTTATATTCAACCCACTAAAAGAATATAACTACACGGTACTGATAGAAATGGAAAAGAAAATCTCATCTAAACATTCTAACTTAACTGATACACTTTTTGGAAAACATTTTTTACCTTATTTAAAAAAAACAATTAATGTATCAAAGGAAAAATAAGTTTATTTATCTCAGAAATAAATTTTGGGGGTTATTACATGCATTGTACTAAGTCATTCATTGCATGAAACAATTAATAATGACTAGATATCTAATAAATGTATAATATATTATAACTCATTATGTAATATGAAATTTGGAATTATTTTTTTTTATTCAGTTTTTTATTATATAGCATTTTATTTAAACAAATATGTACAATAATAATAATAAATCTAAATTTGTAGTATACTAACTAGACGGAATGTACGATAAACGAACAAATATGCAAATATATGCAACAGTCAAGGCTGGGCAAGTTAAATATTTATTTAACTCTTAAAGTTAGGTTGATACAAAAAATTTAAGTTAAGGGGATTGCAAACAGATAGTTTTTAAGGAGTTCCGTATAGGCAATACTATGCATATTGGTGTGCGTAGTAAATGATCATTATTAAGGCGCGGATGTTTATGTAAATACTAAATACATAATATTTTTATTGAATGCAAATTTCTTAATTCTTAATATTAAAATAATCACATTTTACAACACCCCGAATAAAACGAGACTTTTTTATTTTACATAATATTTTGATGTGCATACATATTTTTAAATAATTTACCAATAAATACATAATTCGTAAATATTTCATATTTTCATACATTTACAGTTTTTATTTTTATTAAAATTATTATACTGGAACTTGGAAATTTTGTTCTATCGGCTTCTATTAATATACGACATTGTAATAAATAAGAGATAAGATACAATAGATTACATTTTTTAATGTCGCTATATCTGGTAGACAGTATCATTGTTTCTAGTAGCTACCTTTACACTAAATTATGTGCAATTGTTTTCGTTCGTTTGTGCCATTTAAGCGAATTTGTGCTCATTACAATGTAGTAAACTTATTTTATTTTAAATAATTAAAATGAAACATTTTACCTATTGGTTATATAAGTATTATAATACATTATTTTGGTTTAATATCATTCGTGGGTACTTGAAACTTTTAAAGTATATCAAATGATATATTTTTGATAACAATTAATTTAACCTATTGTCTTACTAATAGTAAAATAAATTTCTTAATAGCAATAATAACATAAAATATACCCGTACTTATATAGGCTGACAAACCGTCTTCGCACAGAATCATTTTTTGTATACAATGGTTTTATATCATTAAATTCAAATTTAAGATATCCTTTACAGTGGCCTACACGACACCTAATGTCTATTATTTTATTCTTTTGTGGTTTTTATTAAACATTAAAAATACAGTTATTAATCTATTAGCTGGAGCATTGATTTATTTAATTATTTTTTATTGAAAACATTAAGCTTATTTTATTATAATTAGTTAGCAATATTTTTGATTATGGTTCGACTGTTTAAGAACTTTTTTTGTTTTCTTGAAATATATACTGTCGGTTATTTATATTTGTTTATGTACCTATATATTTATAATAATGTGGTTGGGTTAAGTATTGTAATATTTTAATATGTTATACTAAGTGAGAATACCAATCAATAGTAGTATGGCCTTAATGTATTAAGTCATGGAAGTAGTCCAATATCGCTATCTTAAGTCATAAAAAATCTTAAATTTGAAATAAATTGCATTAAATACTAAAGTAATACATAATTAGTCATAAATGTATCATCTCTAACCACATAAAGTAACTCATTAGTTCACTCACAATTTGACAACATTTTTCAAAATTTAAATTGCTTCTCCTGAAAACTAGAAATGTTTGACTTAAGTTTGTATGAAGTTTGTATAAAGCATGAAAGAATTATAATGCACAGTAAAAATGTTATGCATTGTTTTATTTTGTAAATACAAATTTTTTTTAAATTATATCAGACACACCTTAAAAATTGCATTAAATAAAGTATTAAATTTAAATTTATTGAAGTACTTATAGTTCTATAGTAAAGAAATATATATATATGGAGTCTTTTAAATTCAAGTAAAAAAATATTTAAAATTATTACAGCATATAACTATTAAGTTTCATAAAATTATTAACCCGTAAATTGAGGCAGCTGAGGTATTATCATATCATATTATTCATCATTGCAGGTGGACCATGATAATAAAATGGTGGAGGAGGGATATTATGATACGTCATGTTGTATTTGGGTGGCGGTGATATAGATGGTGGAGGTGGTATAGATGGTGGAGGAGGTTTTAATGGTAGAGGAAGTTTCATTAGAGGTTTTGGTTCAACTTTGTATGCAAATTGTAAATAAAATTGTTTAGCTTGGGCATTCCAATGAGTCCAAAATTTCATTTCAGATTTATCCACTTCATGACTTGGTACTTTAAAAGAAATTGTTTCATAAGGTTCTGCAGCAAACAACAAATACTGCCATTTCTTGTCTGGTGGCTCAATTCTTTGTTCATATGCCGACATGAAACGATGAAGTGGTCGTACATTAGTAGTTATTTCTAAACAAACATAAGACGATACAAGTTGAACAGACCATGCATTCAAGTTAAAAACAAACACAACACAAAAGACAAATTACAAACCAGGATAATCAATTTGAAAAAGAAAACTCTGTTGGCCTGTTTCTGCATATCTTTGTTTTGTAACTCGATATCCAGGTCGTCCAATCTTAACAAACTTTTTAGTTGCTACCCATGGTTTTTGAGGAGCTGGCTGCTGTGGAGCATCTCTAGCTTCTGTAGCTGCTCGGCGTACTAAATTTTGTTGATGCTTTTTACCTTGTGTATGGGCCAAATAACTTCCCTCGTTAGTATGTAGAGTCAGACAAAGTCTACATTCATAGCTCCCTAAAAACATGAATACATTAATATTTATTTTTTATTTACTTAGTGTAGTTATGATATATTATACCTAAATGATTTTTCATAAAATAAGGATCTTTTTGAAGATCAATAGTTTCCAAAGCCAATTTCCTAAGACGTTCACGTCTATCCTTATTAGTCTCTGTTGATGATGCAACACCACCACCTCCAGTTTTACCGCCAGGACGGTTTTGGTAATCCATTTTTGTAATTTTATTACAAAATCTCTGCATAACAATAGTAAAATATTATTTCAATATGTATACAAGAATATATTATACTTGAATTAATGATTTCATTTTATCCTAATATATTTTGATTAATACTTAATTGATGCATTTTTAAATCATAGATAGAACAATAACTATGATTTTCAATATAAAAAGTTAGAGCATAGTATACCATATATCATATAAATGTCTAATATTTTAAAATAATATATTATGTTTTTATGTTTAAATTTAATTAATTTCTTGGAAGACAGCTAATAACATTTGATATAGGTACTTACATGCCACAATCCTCATAAATATGCAAATACAATTTTTGTTCAGTCAAGGTATGATATTGAGTGATCAAGTGAGTGGTGGGGGGTGGCAATTTTTTTGTAGAACAAAGGTAGCTGAATAGGTCAGAGCGGGCCTGCATATATGTACCTAATATTATGTTCTAATGAAGGGGTCTAATAATAATCTAAATAGATCCTTTGACGGGCCCATGTATATATCAAAAAGCCGAGTGACTAGTCACTAGTGACTGTTGGCTATACAAAATTTGTTGTCCTGATTTTAAGTTAATACATATTTATCAATGCACTCTGCAGTTTGTCCACTATATTTAAATTATATTTTCTCATCAGCAGGTGTGAGTGTGTGACTTAGATTTATTGGTTACCCATGTTAATAGTCACTAGACAATAGTTAGATGCCCTTTTAGTTACAGATTATTATTATTATTTTTTTAATCAATTAACAAATTAAAACATAAATAATTACTTTAAATTCAGGAATTAAAAAATATAAAACTGGACTATTAATTAATTTGTCCAATTGAACATCAGTATTTATTCAACTTTTTTTACAATACTTAAAATTTAAACTTTTACAAAAAATATGGCAACTGTAAAAGCCCAGACAATACTGGCTGCCAATTTGATACGCATTAAGAAGTATTTAACACTGCATCTATAAAAAAGGTTAGGTAGTCGTATTGAGCTCTCTGGAAGGTTAGTATCACTTATTTGTCAGCCCATTGATCGATTATATGTGATCCTGGGAGGTCTAAAACCATTTCGTATGAGCCGTAAGAGGTACAGGATGCGATTGATGGAGTCTAACAGTCTCTCGTGCAGATCTTGACTCTCTATGATGGTGGGCATTATAATGCGCACAGTCCGGGCAAATTCGGTTACCCCGTTGGACACACTCTCTATCAGCCGGAGCCGGTTCAGATCATTTGACATGATGACTGACGAGAAGGCTGCGGAACTGGACAATGAGGACCAAAATTGCAGTTGGTGGTGGTACCTCCAGTTGTTAGATGCGCATGGATGACGACGATCGGTGTTTCGTGATAGTATTAAATTTTAATAGATTTGTGGTTTTTTGGTCGAATTGCAAAACCACACGTTTGATTACTCGTATACTGAAATCCAGTGAAAAGCGATACTTAAAGAAATGATAGTTAATTATGTCATAGCACGTGTATTCATATAGATTATAGAATATAAATTCTGTGCGTCGAAGAGGATTTTTGTTATATTATATCTCATTCTTAAGTATGATTACATAATTAATAACTGAGTTTAAAAATGTGGGTTCCCTAACACATAAATGCATTTGAGTACCTATCAAAATCAAATATGTAAGTTGAGTTATGGACTGTAAGCCTAAAACTTCCTTAAAAATGTTTTTCCAGTGCAGGTTACAATAATAGCAAAAATACGATGACATTAAACTTACCAGGAAAACTTACAAAACCGACGGTGCCGTTCTTTGGAGTGTTGTAGTTACTGATTATCATAAAATCCACCTGTAAAATAAAACAGATTACCTATTTAACTATTAATGAAAATACTCTCAAAATAGTTCAATTTGAACGTACCCGAGTCCCGGATCGACAATCGACACTTCAAGATTTTTGCTTGGTTATAGGTACCTATTAGGTATTTGCTTTGTTCTAACTACAAACAGTATAAACGTGGTCTTAAAGTAACTCGGTAAACATACTAGACCGCCATAGGGCGATAATACGGTGTTTAATCATTACATTGGTACCACAACCACAACAACAACATCGCGTTTAAAAAGAACACTAAACATTTGAAATTAAATCAACAGGTTGAACGATCGTTTTGGATCCACCAGTGCCGCCTAGTCCGCGGACGTCAATCCAATCATGATAAATAAACTTAGACTACTACTTACGCAATATAGTTAATTAATAATGGATGATGGATCCAATAATGAATTTAATTTTTCAGTTTTAAAAAGATGCCATGCTGTGTACTAAATAATATATAATTTTTTGTTTCACTTGTATATAGGTACGACACTGCAGGTGCGTAACCTAAACACGTCGTGACTACCGCATACCACATACCAATCGTACCGTCTTTTTTGATAGTTAACGTTTACGTACAAAACTATGAATTGACTCAAAATTCACATCAATCTTGCCGTAGATGTTATAATTAAATCATTTCCGATTTGACGCATTATTTGTACTACATAATAGGTGCAATAATATAAGTCGAGCCTACACACACACATATATATATATTAGACAGGGTGTTACAGAAAGAACTTACTAATGAAATAACTTTTGTTGTAATCAATATTAAAAAAATTTTTTTTTTATAAAATTTATAGACACTTTCTCTGTATTCAAAGTATAACAATTTATATTTTTATTTTGTAAAATTAAAAATAATAAAATTAAAATTTGATTCAATTTTTTTTGGAAAAATTTAAAATAGCCACTTTGTATGACTGTTGATAAGAAAAATGTTGGGAGTGAAAACATTTTTCTAAGTTAAGTGGTATATTTTATACAATTTTTTAATATATCAATATTTTTTGGAATACATTTTTTTAAACCATAGTTACTTTTTTCAAAATATTATTTTTAGTAATTTTCAAATATGAGTAAGACTCAAATTATTAAAAATACATAAGCACACTTTTTTTATAAGCATTTAAAGTTCAAATTTTAAACAAAATTCATAAAAGTATTGAACATTTGCAAATTATTTTGTTTAAATTTATATTGTTGAGTTTAATTTAGTTTAACGTTCCTCAACGTAATTTACTCGAGAACCGTCAGACCTTTTTTTTTTAATGTTTGAACTTTTGATAATATTATAATATGATACAAATTTCAGATTTTACAACATTTTTGTTCAATCAAATATTTATTGAAGAAATCAATATTTCCAAAAAGTTCTTCGTCCGTTCTTTAGAGGAGGTGTTCATAAATGTTAGGATTTTTACAGAACTAAAATCGCACCAACCTAAGTCTCACAGTTTTGCCACAGCCGAGATTGACACAAAACATTTGTAGATGCCACATAATTTGCCTAATTCTTACTCCTTAGAAAATAGTCCACTGGAACCGGACTCATGGTCAATAGTTGGCATACAATTTATTGTTTTATAATATCATTTAATTCATATATTTTAACACATCCATTACAGTGACCCACTCGACAACCTATTGTATAGCGGTACCCACCTAAACACTCAGAAAAAATAATAATTACTATGAGTTTATACAATTATAGAAAAAATGTATATGATTTGGATTTTGGAGCCTATTAAACTGAGTAATTGAAATAAGGCATTATGTATCATTCTTAAGGCGCTGATTTTTATGCAAAAGTAGATGTTTACATATTTATGCATTCAAAAATTAAAAATATGCAAAAAAATGTATTATCGTGTGCTAAGAAACTAAACATTTTTTAAAAAAATCACTATTTAAATATCAGTTTATAACTTCTCCTTACAAAATATGTGTACAAACTATTATACTTACAGTTTGATAAATATATAAATGCAAAATGAATAACGGAAACGTAATATTAACTTTTTAATGAATACCAAAAATAAGTTACAATATTATGTGATTTTAGATTTTCATATTGGAAATTTCTGCAATTATCACACATCATAGATTTTTGAAAAACTTCTGAGAAAAATCAATCTTTTACTTGAATTAGAGCAAAAAATAAAAATAATTCATTTACTATTCATAAAAAATGAAACTTCGCTATGCAATTATATAGCATAAACGATGAGCAATTAAAGCTAAATCTGAATTTTGTAAAAGTAAAACTAATTTTGTATTCCATCCCAAACACTATTTTTTTAACCTGTCATAAGAGATGGATATGTCGATCTGTGGTAAGGCGCATGGCAGTTTCAGGACTTTTTTTTCGTCATTAGAATTTCTGGGTCTAGAAATCTGTGATTGAACGGGCGCGATATAGTCAATACGGCCCACTCTTGTGCTTTTATGAAAGAAGAATAGCTTAAATCTGAAAGCCACATTTGAGTGTCTATAGCGAGTCAGTCACGCCGAGTGAAAATCGTTTGACATTCAACTGAATGTAGCCCGGTAATCAATTTGACTGCGTCGGATAACGGACAATATATGCGGAGTATGTCAGGCAGGCAAACCACCTGCGATTAGGTTAGGTTAGGTTCTATTAGATTATAATAATGACTTTTTTCTAGAATGTAATATTTATCTGTTTATATAATTTTAAATAATTTATAACTTTGTAGTCATCATTATATGGTGAACAATTTATTTTTAAAATGTACATAGTTTGCTACACTCACCAATGTTTGTGAGCATTCATGGTGCTTGATAATTTCAGATGTTCTAAATATGACAATTTTTTACAATAGATAAAATCAATTAAATGTGCAAAATTTCCATTTCAAGAAATTTATTTTAGATTAATTGAAAAATAACTTTATATTCAACCCACTAAAAGAATATAACTACACGGTACTGATAGAAATGGAAAAGAAAATCTCATCTAAACATTCTAACTTAACTGATACACTTTTTGGAAAACATTTTTTACCTTATTTAAAAAAAACAATTAATGTATCAAAGGAAAAATAAGTTTATTTATCTCAGAAATAAATTTTGGGGGTTATTACATGCATTGTACTAAGTCATTCATTGCATGAAACAATTAATAATGACTAGATATCTAATAAATGTATAATATATTATAACTCATTATGTAATATGAAATTTGGAATTATTTTTTTTTATTCAGTTTTTTATTATATAGCATTTTATTTAAACAAATATGTACAATAATAATAATAAATCTAAATTTGTAGTATACTAACTAGACGGAATGTACGATAAACGAACAAATATGCAAATATATGCAACAGTCAAGGCTGGGCAAGTTAAATATTTATTTAACTCTTAAAGTTAGGTTGATACAAAAAATTTAAGTTAAGGGGATTGCAAACAGATAGTTTTTAAGGAGTTCCGTATAGGCAATACTATGCATATTGGTGTGCGTAGTAAATGATCATTATTAAGGCGCGGATGTTTATGTAAATACTAAATACATAATATTTTTATTGAATGCAAATTTCTTAATTCTTAATATTAAAATAATCACATTTTACAACACCCCGAATAAAACGAGACTTTTTTATTTTACATAATATTTTGATGTGCATACATATTTTTAAATAATTTACCAATAAATACATAATTCGTAAATATTTCATATTTTCATACATTTACAGTTTTTATTTTTATTAAAATTATTATACTGGAACTTGGAAATTTTGTTCTATCGGCTTCTATTAATATACGACATTGTAATAAATAAGAGATAAGATACAATAGATTACATTTTTTAATGTCGCTATATCTGGTAGACAGTATCATTGTTTCTAGTAGCTACCTTTACACTAAATTATGTGCAATTGTTTTCGTTCGTTTGTGCCATTTAAGCGAATTTGTGCTCATTACAATGTAGTAAACTTATTTTATTTTAAATAATTAAAATGAAACATTTTACCTATTGGTTATATCAGTATTATAATACATTATTTTGGTTTAATATTATTCGTGGGTACTTGAAACTTTTAAAGTATATCAAATGATATATTTTTGATAACAATTAATTTAACCTATTGTCTTACTAATAGTAAAATAAATTTCTTAATAGCAATAATAACATAAAATATACCCGTACTTATATAGGCTGACAAACCGTCTTCGCACAGAATCATTTTTTGTATACAATGGTTTTATATCATTAAATTCAAATTTAAGATATCCTTTACAGTGGCCTACACGACACCTAATGTCTATTATTTTATTCTTTTGTGGTTTTTATTAAACATTAAAAATACAGTTATTAATCTATTAGCTGGAGCATTGATTTATTTAATTATTTTTTATTGAAAACATTAAGCTTATTTTATTATAATTAGTTAGCAATATTTTTGATTATGGTTCGACTGTTTAAGAACTTTTTTTGTTTTCTTGAAATATATACTGTCGGTTATTTATATTTGTTTATGTACCTATATATTTATAATAATGTGGTTGGGTTAAGTATTGTAATATTTTAATATGTTATACTAAGTGAGAATACCAATCAATAGTAGTATGGCCTTAATGTATTAAGTCATGGAAGTAGTCCAATATCGCTATCTTAAGTCATAAAAAATCTTAAATTTGAAATAAATTGCATTAAATACTAAAGTAATACATAATTAGTCATAAATGTATCATCTCTAACCACATAAAGTAACTCATTAGTTCACTCACAATTTGACAACATTTTTCAAAATTTAAATTGCTTCTCCTGAAAACTAGAAATGTTTGACTTAAGTTTGTATGAAGTTTGTATAAAGCATGAAAGAATTATAATGCACAGTAAAAATGTTATGCATTGTTTTATTTTGTAAATACAAATTTTTTTTAAATTATATTAGACACACCTTAAAAATTGCATTAAATAAAGTATTAAATTTAAATTTATTGAAGTACTTATAGTTCTATAGTAAAGAAATATATATATATATGGAGTCTTTTAAATTCAAGTAAAAAAATATTTAAAATTATTACAGCATATAACTATTAAGTTTCATAAAATTATTAACCCGTAAATTGAGGCAGCTGAGGTATTATCATATCATATTATTCATCATTGCAGGTGGACCATGATAATAAAATGGTGGAGGAGGGATATTATGATACGTCATGTTGTATTTGGGTGGCGGTGGTATAGATGGTGGAGGTGGTATAGATGGTGGAGGAGGTTTTAATGGTAGAGGAAGTTTCATTAGAGGTTTTGGTTCAACTTTGTATGCAAATTGTAAATAAAATTGTTTAGCTTGGGCATTCCAATGAGTCCAAAATTTCATTTCAGATTTATCCACTTCATGACTTGGTACTTTAAAAGAAATTGTTTCATAAGGTTCTGCAGCAAACAACAAATACTGCCATTTCTTGTCTGGTGGCTCAATTCTTTGTTCATATGCCGACATGAAACGATGAAGTGGTCGTACATTAGTAGTTATTTCTAAACAAACATAAGACGATACAAGTTGAACAGACCATGCATTCAAGTTAAAAACAAACACAACACAAAAGACAAATTACAAACCAGGATAATCAATTTGAAAAAGAAAACTCTGTTGGCCTGTTTCTGCATATCTTTGTTTTGTAACTCGATATCCAGGTCGTCCAATCTTAACAAACTTTTTAGTTGCTACCCATGGTTTTTGAGGAGCTGGCTGCTGTGGAGCATCTCTAGCTTCTGTAGCTGCTCGGCGTACTAAATTTTGTTGATGCTTTTTACCTTGTGTATGGGCCAAATAACTTCCCTCGTTAGTATGTAGAGTCAGACAAAGTCTACATTCATAGCTCCCTAAAAACATGAATACATTAATATTTATTTTTTATTTACTTAGTGTAGTTATGATATATTATACCTAAATGATTTTTCATAAAATAAGGATCTTTTTGAAGATCAATAGTTTCCAAAGCCAATTTCCTAAGACGTTCACGTCTATCCTTATTAGTCTCTGTTGATGATGCAACACCACCACCTCCAGTTTTACCGCCAGGACGGTTTTGGTAATCCATTTTTGTAATTTTATTACAAAATCTCTGCATAACAATAGTAAAATATTATTTCAATATGTATACAAGAATATATTATACTTGAATTAATGATTTCATTTTATCCTAATATATTTTGATTAATACTTAATTGATGCATTTTTAAATCATAGATAGAACAATAACTATGATTTTCAATATAAAAAGTTAGAGCATAGTATACCATATATCATATAAATGTCTAATATTTTAAAATAATATATTATGTTTTTATGTTTAAATTTAATTAATTTCTTGGAAGACAGCTAATAACATTTGATATAGGTACTTACATGCCACAATCCTCATAAATATGCAAATACAATTTTTGTTCAGTCAAGGTATGATATTGAGTGATCAAGTGAGTGGTGGGGGGTGGCAATTTTTTTGTAGAACAAAGGTAGCTGAATAGGTCAGAGCGGGCCTGCATATATGTACCTAATATTATGTTCTAATGAAGGGGTCTAATAATAATCTAAATAGATCCTTTGACGGGCCCATGTATATATCAAAAAGCCGAGTGACTAGTCACTAGTGACTGTTGGCTATACAAAATTTGTTGTCCTGATTTTAAGTTAATACATATTTATCAATGCACTCTGCAGTTTGTCCACTATATTTAAATTATATTTTCTCATCAGCAGGTGTGAGTGTGTGACTTAGATTTATTGGTTACCCATGTTAATAGTCACTAGACAATAGTTAGATGCCCTTTTAGTTACAGATTATTATTATTTTTTTTTTAATCAATTAACAAATTAAAACATAAATAATTACTTTAAATTCAGGAATTAAAAAATATAAAACTGGACTATTAATTAATTTGTCCAATTGAACATCAGTATTTATTCAACTTTTTTTACAATACTTAAAATTTAAACTTTTACAAAAAATATGGCAACTGTAAAAGCCCAGACAATACTGGCTGCCAATTTGATACGCATTAAGAAGTTTTTAACACTGCATCTAAAAAAAAGGTTAAGTAGTCGTATTGAGCTCTCTGGAAGGTTAGTATCACTTATTTGTCAGCCCATTGATCGATTATATGTGATCCTGGGAGGTCTAAAACCATTTCGTATGAGCCGTAAGAGGTACAGGATGCGATTGATGGAGTCTAACAGTCTCTCGTGCAGATCTTGACTCTCTATGATGGTGGGCATTATAATGCGCACAGTCCGGGCAAATTCGGTTACCCCGTTGGACACACTCTCTATCAGCCGGAGCCGGTTCAGATCATTTGACATGATGACTGACGAGAAGGCTGCGGAACTGGACAATGAGGACCAAAATTGCAGTTGGTGGTGGTACCTCCAGTTGTTAGATGCGCATGGATGACGACGATCGGTGTTTCGTGATAGTATTAAATTTTAATAGATTTGTGGTTTGTTGGTCGAATTGCAAAACCACACGTTTGATTACTCGTATACTGAAATCCAGTGAAAAGCGATACTTAAAGAAATGATAGTTAATTATGTCATAGCACGTGTATTCATATAGATTATAGAATATAAATTCTGTGCGTCGAAGAGGATTTTTGTTATATTATATCTCATTCTTAAGTATGATTACATAATTAATAACTGAGTTTAAAAATGTGGGTTTCCTAACACATAAATGCATTTGAGTACCTATCAAAATCAAATATGTAAGTTGAGTTATGGACTGTAAGCCTAAAACTTCCTTAAAAATGTTTTTCCAGTACAGGTTACAATAATAGCAAAAATACGATGACATTAAACTTACCAGGAAAACTTACAAAACCGACGGTGCCGTTCTTTGGAGTGTTGTAGTTACTGATTATCATAAAATCCACCTGTAAAATAAAACAGATTACCTATTTAACTATTAATGAAAATACTCTCAAAATAGTTCAATTTGAACGTACCCGAGTCCCGGATCGACAATCGACACTTCAAGATTTTTGCTTGGTTATAGGTACCTATTAGGTATTTGCTTTGTTCTAACTACAAACAGTATAAACGTGGTCTTAAAGTAACTCGGTAAACATACTAGACCGCCATAGGGCGATAATACGGTGTTTAATCATTACATTGGTACCACTACCACAACAACAACATCGCGTTTAAAAAGAACACTAAACATTTGAAATTAAATCAACAGGTTGAACGATCGTTTTGGATCCACCAGTGCCGCCTAGTCCGCGGACGTCAATCCAATCATGATAAATAAACTTAGACTACTACTTACGCAATATAGTTAATTAATAATGGATGATGGATCCAATAATGAATTTAATTTTTCAGTTTTAAAAAGATGCCATGCTGTGTACTAAATAATATATAATTTTTTGTTTCACTTGTATATAGGTACGACACTGCAGGTGCGTAACCTAAACACGTCGTGACTACCGCATACCACATACCAATCGTACCGTCTTTTTTGATAGTTAACGTTTACGTACAAAACTATGAATTGACTCAAAATTCACATCAATCTTGCCGTAGATGTTATAATTAAATCATTTCCGATTTGACGCATTATTTGTACTACATAATAGGTGCAATAATATAAGTCGAGCCTACACACACATATATATATATATTAGACAGGGTGTTACAGAAAGAACTTACTAATGAAATAACTTTTGTTGTAATCAATATTAAAAAAATTTTTTTTTTATAAAATTTATAGACACTTTCTCTGTATTCAAAATATAACAATTTATATTTTAATTTTGTAAAATTAAAAATAATAAAATTAAAATTTGATTCAATTTTTTTTGGAAAAATTTAAAATAGCCACTTTGTATGACTGTTGATAAGAAAAATGTTGGGAGTGAAAACATTTTTCTAAGTTAAGTGGTATATTTTATACAATTTTTTAATATATCAATATTTTTTGGAATACATTTTTTTAAACTATAGTTACTTTTTTCAAAATATTATTTTTAGTAATTTTCAAATATGAGTAAGACTCAAATTATTAAAAATACATAAACACACTTTTTTTATAAGCATTTAAAGTTCAAATTTTAAACAAAATTCATAAAAGTATTGAACATTTGCAAATTATTTTGTTTAAATTTATATTGTTGAGTTTAATTTAGTTTAACGTTCCTCAACGTAATTTACTCGAGAACCGTCAGACCTTTTTTTTTAATGTTTGAACTTTTGAAAAAAATCATAAACAATTTTTGAAAAAACATGAATTATCCATTCATTTTTTTATAAATATATATTATATTTTTTTATGTCACAATTAAAAAAAATAGATTTTAAATACTATTATTAAGCGTTCGTCAACTTGTGACCATGCTACCAAATTCTCAAACATTTTTGTAAATATATAACACATTAATATTATAATGAAAAATTATAAACAATCGCGTTTTTTTTTTCGTCAAATGTTGATTCTTTCATAGTATTTCCGTAAAAAAATGCCTATTGATATAATAATATGAATAGGAATATTAAAACCATGTATAATATGCCCGATAAAATAGAAATATACATAAACATGTCAAATAGGCAAAAAACCTCTAAATATGCAAAATAATACTTTACATATTTAACCGTGGTACCTAGAAATGGATTTCTATGTCATATAGCATTAAATAAAACTTAGCAAGATTGATATGCAAATGCATGAACTTACGAACTCTGCTCATCATTGTTATATGACCCGCACACAGCACATAGTTGTTACTCGGAGTTAAAACGAGTTCCATGCCGTTTCCTATCTTTTGCCGGTCATGCAGTAAGTATCGAACACCCTCAGCATGATCATACCAAATACTATATTCGACAATACGGGACACATGATCATGCTGAGGGTGTTCGATACTTACTGCATGACCGGCAAAAGATAGGAAACGGCATGGAACTCGTTTTAACTCCGAGTAACAACTATGTGCTGTGTGCGGGTCATATAACAATGATGAGCAGAGCTCGTAAGTTCATGCATTTGCATATCAATCTTGCTAAGTTTTATTTAATGCTATATGACATAGAAATCCATTTCTAGGTACCACGGTTAAATATGTAAAGTATTATTTTGCATATTTAGAGGTTTTTTGCCTATTTGACATGTTTATGTATATTTCTATTTTATCGGGCATATTATACATGGTTTTAATATTCCTATTCATATTATTATATCAATAGGCATTTTTTTACGGAAATACTATGAAAGAATCAACATTTGACGAAAAAAAAAACGCGATTGTTTATAATTTTTCATTATAATATTAATATGTTATATATTTACAAAAATGTTTGAGAATTTGGTAGCATGGTCACAAGTTGACGAACGCTTAATAATAGTATTTAAAATCTATTTTTTTTAATTGTGACATAAAAAAATATAATATATATTTATAAAAAAATGAATGGATAATTCATGTTTTTTCAAAAATTGTTTATGATTTTTTTAAGCAAGCATTTTTTAAGTGCATTACTGTAGATATTTAGTGCATATAAATGCATATTTTTTTAACTTTCTAAGGCATATTTTGCTATATTTTAGGCTTAATTTTTTAGAGCATGAACTTACAAGCCATGCTGATAAGAATTCAACAATTGAACGGAAAAAGGGACAATAAATAGCTTCAGAGTTATCATAAGAACAAAATATTGTAACAAAGAAATAAAATATAATGTTATGTATGTCATTTTCCGTTTTAAAAAGTTAACGAAATCATATACACAAGAATTCTGTTTAGTTACAGTTTTCGGTCGCAAAGTGTGATGTGGAAGTTCGGGCGGATCGAGGGAGCAGGCACTTAGCTAAATATTTTCCCCATAAGGAGAACAACATTTTTTGGTCACTTTCTGCTTTCCGTACTATGGTCAGATAAACGTGTCAACGAAATTATCGTTGATCCATAAATATCAATATTTACCTCGCGCCACCCCTGTTAAATGCTTCGTGCCTCCCGAGAGAGGCGGGCCTCACAGTTTGGAACAGCTGCTTTAGGGTAATGCACTGCTCCGTTAATTTCCAACACGCAGAGTCCACCGCTGATTCATAATATACTACCTCACCCTTATTATAGTTACCAATCTCAGATGGTTACTTCCGTTATTTTTATGTGTTTACATAACTACACATTTTCGTTCAAAACCGCGCATGGGTGAATCTGCTTTTAGCAAACTACGTCTCCTACCTATATAATAACTACCTGTCTACCTGCCTGCAAAATGTCAGCTTCATAGGCCAAGTAAGTAAGTTAGTATATTTTGTAAAAAAAGTATGCAAATTCGTGAGAGCTGCATTATTTAACTGGAAAGTTGGTGCCACTGGTTTATTTTCGTTATTTTTATTTAATTAATTAATTGGACTTTTCTCATTAATTCGTCCATCTTCACACCGAACACTTGCGTTCAAAATAAAAATCATGTTAATCGGCACGGTATAACCATTGATCAAAGCTGTCCAAAGACATCGCTTTACAAACCTCTGATTTTCACATTTAGGTGTAGAATTTTCAAAAATCGGTTCTTACGTATACCTTATAATACACATGCCTGACAAATTTCAAGTTCATAGGTCATGTAGTTTTCAAGATTTCGTGTTTAGTCAGATTTAGTGACCTTTTGCGTTTATATAATATTACTAGCCGGTGGCGTATTTACTGGAGGGGGGAGTACGGGTTAGGTCGACCCCGACCACCAGAAAAAAAAGGTCTTATCATTTCCCCGAGAGATTGCTATTAAATTACCTAATTTATACTCCTTAAAATATGATGGTAATTGCCAACATTTTTTAAATATTATATATTATTATTATTATAGTTCCGTCCCCGGTCCCCAGTTCAAACAGGAGAAAAAAAGATGAAATATTAAAACTAATGCACATTAAAAAAAAAAAATATTATATTTATTTTTAAGGGGTAAAATAAAGGCAACCACAACTACAATCTTGGGGGAACTGGACTCCAGTTTTGATCATAGCTGTCGCGCGTATTGTTGTATAATATAGTATTTGTTTAAATGTAACTTAGCTAAGCCAAGTCCTATGCGGGCAGTATATTATCAGGTTTTTTCTTTGTCACATAATATACGAGTACCTATATTATAAGCATGTTTTTTTTCCGAACTTTAAGTATTCGTATATATAAATAAAAATACTAAAAAAACATATTAGAATATTTGTTTACAAAAAGTATTTAGAATATTATCATTCAAATACTTACAGAAAAAGTATTAGAATACGCGTAATACCTCTATTGGAACATTTTACAAGGCCGGGGTGTGCAGTCAATAATAATAATAATAGGTATGGCGAAATAAAAACACTCGATGCTGTACTGGCATCTCGACAATATGTGTATGCTTATAAATGTTTTATTATCCTAATTAATCATTATTTATCAGTAATATATAATATGTTTTTACAATGTGTGTGTATATTAAAAACATCAAACACAACGAAAAAACGTCGAGTGTTCAAAAATCGGTTTATGTTTTTCTAATGCCTTTTTCTTTACTTCATCGTAGATGTTATTAAAATTAATGTTTATTAACACTACGCAACTTATACGCTACATCAATTATATAATTTAACTTAAGGTACTAAAGTCTACAGTGTAATATATATATATATTACTTAATATGTATATATAAATTAAAAATGTCTTAGCATGTATTACACATAATATTATTAATAATAATATACACGTTGAAAAAAAAAATATAAGAATAAACAAACAAACGGTTGGTATACAAAAGTCGGTAGGTATATGTTATTATATTATACATATATTATTATCATATAATAGTACAATACGACGACGGGTGGGTGACTAGAAATATATTAAATAATATTAACGCGACAATAATAATAATAATAATAATAATTATTATAATTATGTAAATAAATCGACACGTGTCTCAGTGGGATCGTGTGTATTGTTTAGTTGTATGGTGGTGATCGACGGTCGGAGGGCGATCGCCGTACGAGTAGAAAAGTTTGTATAATATATTTTATAGAATAGGTCGCGGAGGTACCCGTATCGTAGACAGATCGTGTTTGTTTGTTAATAGTATTTTCAGATGTTACGTTTTCAAAAAAAAAAATATCATCAAGAATAATACGATTATAATATGATAATAATAATTTATATTATATGCATAATATTATTATGTATATATTATATAGGTACGCGCGGATGAAAGCTCAATATCGCGCGTTCTGGTGGGAGGGGAGGGGGCGAATTTTTTTGTGGGCGTCGTGGGGTCGGTGTAAAAATCGAAAGTAAAAAATGAATTCAAATACAAAAAACACAGGTACAATCTCGTATAGTAATAATAATAATAATAATAATAATAATAATAGTAATTATAAAATATATATTATATAGTATTATGTACACGCACGCGAGCGACACGGTAGGTGTCGATAGGTAGGTGTGCGATCGGTACGCGTATTTTAATAATATGATTAAAGTTTGGGTATCGAACGACGGAACGTGAAAACGCGTAGAAAGTTTCACGCGTGTAAATATAGTAAAAAGCTTTGAAAAAAACCATACGGACGACGGCGGGGAATCGAAAGACAGTGCGCCACTGACCCGCCGCAGACTACTGGAATCTTTTTATTTAACTATTAATTTTATTAATTTTTTTTTTACCTAACTGCGGTCATTAGCATTTTGTGGGGGTACGGTCAGTTAAGGACCCGAGCGAGCGGCGGTCACCCATCCGGGAGCTTGCGACTTTGGACGATGCTCGACCGCAGCACGAAATTAGCGAATTAAGAAAAACTATCATCAGCTTCGAATGACCGCGTCGACTTGGACTTTGGATAAGGTGGGCTCGTCGCGCGACGTCAATATTATAATACGGTGTGTGTGTGTGTGTGTGTGTGTGTGTGTAAGGTACGGCGAAGTAGATCTCAAGTGCGATATTATAACAATATTATGACAGTAAAAAAAAAAATGATTAATAAATAAATTATTATCATTATTATATTATAATATTATATTGTTTGTAATTATTATTATTACGACGAGACGTCAGGTGCTCTCTACAATAATATAACGAACGAGTTTTATGGAATGTCTCGTTCACCGTCTATTATACGACGTATAGATACTACCTATCTACCTACCTACCTGCCTATACATAATAATCATCATTATTATTATTATTATTAAACTTATTTTTTTTTCGTTTTTGATTATCATAGCTGGCTACACCGCAAAATACAAACACGATAATAATATATGATACACGATTATAAAGAACGTTCTTTATAATCGTGATATGATATTAAAATGTCGTATGATAAATTAATATAGATAATAGTATTGTGTACTCAACATTTCATTTGTCTAAATGCAACAAGTGACGGTGCGGGGCGGCGGCGGCGGCGGTGGCATCGACGACGATATAATATCGTTATTAATTATTAATCGTTATAATTATCACGAAAGCAAAAATTATAATAATAATAATAATAATAATAATACGCGACGTCGGACGCACGCGGCTTAAAATTTGTTTTTTACATAATATATTTTATCGCATTATCGTTCACTTATTATAGGTATAAGACGAGTACAATAATATATAATAATAATTATTGTAATAATAATAATAATAATAATAATAATAGTAATAGTAAGTACGCCTGTCGACACAGTACGGTATTAACAATACGCGTACGTTCGACTTACAGGACGACATGATATTTTATAATATTATACATTTTTGCGATGGCTTAAGACGAAATTTGATCATATATTTGTGGGTGCGACGCTATGGTTACAATTTACAATATGACGACGACGACGACGACCGCGAAGTACAGCTCGATTTTTTAACACGTGATAACAATATCATAATTATTAATCAATTAATTAGTATCGTGGTATCGTGGCACGAACCGGCCGCCGCGCGGTCGTGAATTTGTAGACACTGCGGCGACGTGGCGACAGCCGGTCTAGCACCCGTCGTACCGGCGCGCCAAGCGGATACGACGGACGATTTTTGTTGCTTTGTTTTTTGTCTCACGTGCGATGGTTTAATACGCGTCGTCGTCGGACGAAACGGACAGATCGAAAACTTAACGTTAAAGAATTGGAAAGACAAAATAAAAATAATAATAATATTAATAATATATATATATATAGGTATACCGTAATGTTATAATATTATCGCAATAATAAATTAAAGTCTACTACAAATCGTATGTTATAATAATAATAATAATAATAATAATAATAGTAATAATAGTTATCGTAATAATAATAATAATGATAATATATATAATAATAGGTAATTTAAAATTTTTTATAAATAAAACTAATCGTAAACTTATCGAAATTATTAATTTAATGTAATTAATTTTTTTTTGTCGTTTTTCTCTTCGTTTTAAATTTTTATATTTAATAATAATAATAATAATATATAAAATTGGAACATTAGGTTAATACGCGCTAGGACAAGATTTCTCTCTCTCTCTCTACATATATATATTTATATATATACAATATATATATACCGTCTACGTTTCGCGTAATATATACGTATACATTAATAATATATATATATATATATATACAAATATAATAACAAATAGGGGTTTTGTGGCGGGTGGGTGATGTCTGGACGGTGGGTGCGTCGGTTAAGAGGGGCGTTGTATCGTGTGTCGTGTACATAATATTATGGAACGCGCGTTACAAAATATCATTATATTATAATATAAAGTGCACACACGAGATACAATAATGCGATATATTATTATAATAATATATATATTATATATTAGTACAGCTACCTATAATAGTGATGATATTATTTTCGTTCAGTATATATATTTTTTTGTTATCGAGTATAATATTTACGTCGAATCGAAACGATTCCTATAATATATTATGTTAACGTGCCGGGTGAAATCAAAACGTGACGTGGTATTATTAATGTATACAACGATAATAATTATTTTATGTAAAGTGAACTAATTAATTATTTAATAATATTATATTTATTAAAATTAAATTTATAAATCATGTACGATTCCAAATATTATGAATATTATAATGTACAATATTATCGTAAAATAGAAATGATAGTTATCGTAGTAATAATAATATTATGTTTGATATTATTATCATACGTTTGTTTAATATTATAATGACGTAGTAAAACACTTTTTTTCATCTTTTTTTTTTTTTTTTTCCATCGAGAGATATGTACGAAAAGATTTCAATATAACAACATAATAATATTATATTATATTCGACCGAACAAAAAAAAAAAAAAAAAATTGTTTGATTTCATAATTTTTTTTTATTATTTATTCGACTCGCGTCGCGGTTACGATTTGGTTTATATTATATATCATATATTGATTCACTCAATTTACAAAATATATAATTCAGTGTCACGTTTATACAATATTTTTGTTAAATGACTATAATATATTATATTATATTATATTGTGTAATCTAAACAGAAATTGAGCATACAATAAAAAAGTAGCGTTTGCCCTGAATATATATATATATATATTTAGTATATATATATTATTATAATGGCAATAATTTGACGTACACAATGTTTTTTTTTTCTCAGTTTCGTTTGAATAAAAATAGTAAAAACTTTCGAGTGAAAATCAATTATTTTATTTTATAATGATAAAACGATTTGCTCTTATATTATGATGTATTGAGGTAATATTATATTAAGTAATTATGTATATTTTATAGAAAAAAAACTCTTGCTTGTACGAAAAAATTAAACGGTAAAAACGACTACTCGAACGACATGAATCAGAGTGTGGGAGGGGGGAGGATCAATGGCGGTAGAAAAAAAGATGTTTTCTTAAAGTCAAAGTATGACGACGAGTGGGGGGACGACGACGACGATCGATATTATGCACGATATAATAATATATTATAATAACGATTTTAATCGAGTCCTGCTGCAGTGGGGTGTACAGTAAGTTGTACGGTTGTATATTATAGCAGTGACGCAGCGATGTGGGTACCTTCATACATCATCGCCGGGATATTACAATATATTATGTATATCATAATATTATACGGTAAAACAGAAACTATAAACGGTAAGCGTATTTTACATAAATATATCATCGTAATAAAATGGCAGCAAAAAATGGGAGTTGAGATCGTCTAATAATAATAATAATAATAATCATAATGTATATAGTGGGTTTAGTAAAAAAAAAAAAAAAAATTAAAAAAAATTAATCATGACTAGATTTTCAGTTCAATTACTTAATGTAGCGACCCCGCGGTGTATACGACGACGACAATATTATTATTATTATGCATATTATTATGAATATACGACACGACGCGTAGGTATATTATTATATTATAATATATTATATATATAGGTTGGGTACTGCTGAAGTACGCTATTCGTGTGGTGCGGTGATGCGCGTCGCGATGATGACGAACATAATAATAATATTATATTAATCTTCTACACGACAGTCGGCTATTCGTGATTTTCGTGTCTCCTGCTCTCTACTGCTCCTCGTCCATCTCGTGTTCGCCGTCCCGACTGTACATGTCGGCCAGCTTGTCGAAATGCGAACCCCAAGACACCAAGTACTCGTAGTCCTGATGGTCGTCCTCGGTACCTGAAAACGTGCACGACAATATTAAATAATCGAAAATTAAACTATATGTACATCAATAATATCGTACCTACTGTCTGAACGACAGTTCGGTTCAGACGGTTCAGTGGCGTATTTGCGGTTGCAGGGGTTTGTAGGGACGACGGGGCACTTTGCCCCCCCCCAAACTACGTGGACCCTCTCATCCCCCCCCCCAAGACAAATTACTAAATACGCCAGTGTCACACAGTGCAACTATTTGAAAACTGCGTTCCAAATGCAAAATTATTTAACACCATCTCGCATTGCCTAAATTTTGGTGTTATACAATTAAGTGTAAAATGAAAGTTCATAAAATTATTGTTTTGGCAATACTCGTTAAATTAAACGAAAAACAACCAATTACAGGAAATTGTGATTTAAATATTTATATTCATATAATTTTATTATACTGAATGACCATAATAATATGGCCCGGTCCGGACTACTACGAATGGAACCATGCAGTCCAGTCCGAGTCTACATTATTAAATTTATTTAAATTACCAGTGCAATCTAAAAAAAAATGTAGCTGGCGGTTCGGTTTGAGTTCGATCCTATGTTAAAATTTTAGGTTCGATCCCTTAAATAACGGACAAAATGCTGCCGAGCACACTAACATATTAATAATAATTAGAAGCTCACTTATAATTCCCAGCAACCACTGTCTACGTCGTCGATATTTGTAACTATGTACATGATTTGAATGGCTCGAAGGAAAAATAAATTCTCGAGAGAGAGCTTTATCGGAAAAATAGTTTGGCCACTCCCGATATTGTGTGTCATAATAATATATCTCGAATATTATACTTAGGTATTTTTAATAACGCGGTAAGTCGTATATAATAATTATTTACCCGTGTTTAACGATGACAATGATCCGGCAGTGCTGCCGCCTCCCTCGTAAGCGTAATTGCGCAAGTCATCGAACGGCGGGGCGTTTGGGTCGCCGTCCGCGCGTTTCTTATGGTCTTCGATGAATATGCCGACGTTGGGTTCCACGCCCACGGGCATCGCGGGATCTAAAAAGTCCGATAGTTAGGGGTACTTCATAATATTATATAAAAAACAAATAATTTAATATTAGGTTAACTCCCCTTTAAGAGACCTCTAAGAAATCGTCTTAGTTGTATTATTTTTACTACAACCTTCGCCTACATATAATACATACATTTGTATTTTTGCGGGTGCATGTTGTTCATCGACCCGCCGATGGGTATCTGCAGAGGTGTGATGTCAAACGCGGTCATGTCGTCTTCGCCGCCGCCCTCGTCATCGTAGTTGATTATGTTCTCTCTGACATCGTCGTCCGGTCCGGGGTATTTAATGTGTGACTCGCGTCGCCGGTTGTACACGACGAACATCAACACTAGAACTGTGCCGGGAAAAACGTCAATAAAAGTGTCAAACGAGTTTCACAGAAAATCATGAGCCCAAAACCGTAAAAATGTAAAAGTGATATTTCAAATCGAAAAAAAAAGAAAAACTATGTCCATAATCGAATTACAAATCAGAAAACAATTAAACCGATATTGTGCAACGGTATAAAAATAATAAAATAATAAAATCAATTAATTATTTTTAATTGAAATCAGAAAAAACTGATATCAATGAGCAAAATTAAAACTAAAAACGAAAAATTTCTTTTACAATTTAAGCCCTTAACAACATTGAAATAATTAAATCAATTTTGTCATCCATAATTATTGCACCTTTCATATCATTCTATAATCACATATTCGTGGGCCCGATACTCGTTAATGATTCATTATAGAACTTTAGCAGATTATATATGTTTTTCGATTTTTATACAATGTTGCCAATATGTTGGCGATAGAAATATTAAAATGTGATGTATATCTATCTGGGCTTATAGTTGAGGACAACAATGGTTAGCAATTGCACTTACTGAGGATGATGAGGAGGCACACCAGTATGGCGGCCAGTGCACCCATGCCAAGTTTCAGTTTTTGGCCTTCTTGGACCAGTTCGCAGTTCTCTCCCCAAAAGCCGTCCGGGCATATACAGCGGTAACGGATCCTGGGATCTTGGTTCAGGCAAACGCCGCCATTTCGGCAGGGGCTGTCCAAACACTCGTTCTTGTCCACACAGCCTTTGCGGTCAGGTGTCATGATCCTGCCCTCGCCGCAACTGTATACGGAAAGTCAAAATCGGTTTCATTATTTGATTGTGGTGTTACAAGAGCATACATTAGGGTTATTCAAAATTAATCATCCTATGCTTTGCTTCCTTGGTCACCCGGAAGCGTCAGTTCCACGTGACTACTTCTTTTGGGGATAAGTTAAAGATACTTCCCCCTTTATTATCGACCGAGAGGGAATTAAACAATTTGCGTAGTCAATCACAACAGACATGCACACGGAGTACATTTGAGTTCAGACTAGATGTTGTCTCGTGATCAAGGGAAGCCACATAGAACATTTATTGGTACCACTAAGTACATTAGAAATATTATTCTTTTATTTAATGTGTCTTATTATATTGCACCAAATCAATCAACTTTTAATAAAATGTACAAGCATTTGAAATTAGATTAATTTTTTTCAATAACCATGTATAATATTGGTAAGTAGGTATAGCAGTTATAATATAACTGGCGGGTGTCGTGGTGGTGACGAATATAACTCACGTGCAATCATAATAGTTCCAAAGATCGACGCATTCGAAAGGTTCCTGGCAAATGACATTGGCGCATGGTTTGTTGGACGGGCAGTTCCTCTCGACGTTTCTGGCCATGGTAGCTTGGCCCCACTGTGTCCCGTTGGTTGCTGGTGGCAATGGCAAATATCTTCCCTCCAAACGTATGTCGTCCAAACAACCTTGAACGATTTTACAATATACAGTCATCTATCGGTAACTCAAACCTTGATAACTCGATATCTCAAATAAATAAAATTCCTATTCAAACTGTCATTTTTGATATCTCGACATTTTTATTAAGTAGTAGTTTCCATCTCCCCCCATGAACTTCAAACTATTAAGACTGTATAATAAATACACATGATAAATACGAATTCGACATGAACCATCCTTATAGGAGAAGTGGTTTAGTATAGGATTTACTTTCCTATAGTTATACTCACACAGATATTTGAGCAATTTCCATTATTATACCAGAAAGAAGGTGACTTTTTAGGTGATTTCTATTAATTCCCTTAACTAATTGAATAATTCAAATAAAGATTTTACACATATCTAACGATTTGACTTCAAATTAAACACAATTTTAAAAATTATTACAAAATTGGACTTTTAGTCACTCTCGACGAGATTGTTGTCTTTCTAACAAAATAAAAATACTCTGAATAGGTCTAATGACAAATTCAAAAATTAGTATTTTTTTCTTATGTAATTTTTTAGTTGTCTTATGACGATTTTCTCCCCTCCAATTACCTTTTTGGAAATCGCCGTATACTTCAAACGTTCGAACGCCCGTGTACTCAGCCTTTCCACCGGCGTACACTCCTTCTTGTTTGTCCACCATCAACCACTGATGTCCTTCGAACCGATAAGTTTCATTGTAATGTTTCCCTTCTCCGCCGTCTAGTTCCAAAATGGCCGATGATCCGTATCTCGACACTTTGGCCGTGTGCCATTTTCCGTCGTCAACGGTTACGGCGCTTAGCCACACGTCTCTTTCCTCGGTCCGCAAGCTGTTCAAGTTGTATCGGAAATGCAATTTGCTGTCTTTAATCTGCCAACACGAAATAATAATATTGTTGAATAAATTAGTTCCGGGCAAGTATTTTTATTCGCATTTAAAAAATTATTTTCACAAGTCCCATCACAATATTGATATCATTTTTTTATTGTTTTATTGGACGTACGAATGAAAATTAAGATTAAAATTAGAATCGTGGACTTAAGTTTGAAAGAATTATATTGTTAAGTAAACATAATGAAACTCGATAAAGAAGAAAAACCCAGATTTAATTTTGAAAATGTGTGTCACGACATTTCAAATTGCCACCAGGAGAGCTCCTGGAAACGGGGAACACCGGATATACAAGGGGCCCGTGGATAAGGCCATATTTAGACCTGCAAGAGCGAGCACCTTCACGTCACCCAGCCCAATATTTATGTCCAAAAACACTTGGATAAATACTGAGTTCAACTTATATTCGACAACCAGCAATATTAATCCTTTCCATTCGAAGTGTGCTCGCAAGTGGGACGCGTACAGATATAGGTTATATAATAGCATTAATAATAATAACAATATCGCACCTCGAGAATGGCGTATTCGCGGTTGTGCTGGTCGCTGACTCTGAACAACTCGCCGTGCTCTTCACGCGTCCTGAACCGTAACTGGATTTTGGTCATGAACTTGTCGGCGTCGAACGATAGGGCGTACTTCACGTAGCTCTGAGGCCGGAACGTGGTAGGTATTGTGGGCGTGAGGCAATCGGCGCCAGACCAGCCGGGGCTGCACTCGCACCGTGGTTCCACCATACTGCCCACGCACGATCCGTGCTCCGAACACCTGTGACCAACCAACTGCATGCACAGGTCTTCGGTTTGCGGACACCCGGCAACGCTATTTCTGGTGAGGCCCGGGTTGGCCAAATCGTAGAGCTGCAACAACAGAGTGAACGACATGTGTTAATTAAATAATATTTTATGCTCATCATTATTATCGCGGCTGAGTGTATTATTTTATAATGGACTGTGATCCAGAGTCTCAGTGCCAGTGTTTCGCTGGGTTTTATAGCCAATTTAGTGCATGAATGACATGGCGCTCAAGCGATACAGTAAGACAAATAATTTGGGAAGGATTCTGTAGGGTTGAGCAATATACTCAAGTAAAATCGTCCAAACGAATTTACACAGCTATTTGTCATAGCTACCTATTGTTGTTAGCGTATTCGCGCACGAACGCGGCTACGAAAAAAAATTATATACGTAGGTCGTAGGTTTGTTGAATAGGTGCCGATAACATTGTAGAGTCGAATTGTACTCATTTTAGTCGAATTTCACTCGGGTAAAAGCAGGCATGCATGACGTTTATAGTGGACTGTATATCTCAAGAAAAACCAAACATAAGCTATTTTTCGAAAACTTCTTTTTTAGACAGTAAAGTTCTACCTAATACTACGTCTTCACTCTTTTTCTTTTAATTTCTACTAAAAATAATTTTATGAAATTGGACCCGAGTTCAGTTTGACCATTTAATTAAGGTAAAAAATGCAATTCGATAATCCCGCGATAATAATATTATATATAATCATCGTCACCATCGTCTACCGAGACCATCGCGCCGTTACCTTGCTATTGTGATAGACGTTTTTGATGCAGCCGTCGAATCCCTTGCCGTACGGGGCAGATTGCCAGTGATAGTGGGTAGGGTCGAAGTCCTGCACGTACCGGCCGCCGATTTGCAGTGGCGAATTGATGTTCAGGTACTCGTTGAATGGTGGTATCGTGCCCTGCGCCTGGCACGAAGCGTCGTCGAATTCCGGATGCGAACCGTCTTCAAGTTCAGAGATGTCAGCTGAACGGCAGTTGTCCACCACCAAACGGATGTTCTGAAACACAAAAGTTCCGTTGTAGAGTCATCCGCTCGATAGAATATTATAATGTCATATATTATAAATTATATTATGTGGGAGTGGCAAAGCGCACACTAACTCGTACGTACCTCCGTGTCCCAGAATACGTCTATTTTATGCCATTCTCCGTCGTCCAAGCTCTTTTTTGTTTTGACCTTAAGCTCTAACGTACCGGACCCGAAGTCGATGAGCAAACGTGGTTGGCCCCTGTCTAACTCAACCGATATAAAATCTGCGAACAAACACGTTTGAAAATATAAATTAATGGGCAAGTTATCCAGCGAAATTCTAAGAAATCAAAATTATATAAAAAAAAAACATCGCATGTAAGATAAAATCAAAATTAAACCCTATGACATATGACATATATTTATAAAGTATTATTATATCAATAAACTGATTAATTTTTCTATATACACTTATTTTTCCAGAGCAACGAATCAAAAAATAATGAACACTTCTTAGGAGGAATTAAGTTTGAGAAAAATGTGTTTTAAATTACTTAAATAGTGTATACTGGTGATGTTCTACTTTGTATGCTTAGTCACGTAAATGCATATTTTCTTCAAAATATTCTGGGTGAGCAAATTATTCATATTTTAATACAGTTTATACCAGAAAAATGTATAAAAATCTTTGAATCATTTTTGGTTAGGTAAGGTTATTTTAATAATTATTCATTTAAATATTTTAATTTTATTTGAAAAAAAATAATTATCTTTTTTAAAATTTAAAATGTAATGATTGTTTATACTCTTATAGTGCTCAAGTAAATGTTGGTTGAAGATCGTTGGACGGTTTTTACTTTTTAGAGTAGTAAATTAACAGTTTACTACTTTTTAAACGTTACGGTTATTTTTCTTAAAAACAAAAAACATAAAACACTTTGCAATAAATTTGTAAAATATGACACACACATACCCGATACAAGCGTTTCTTCTGGTTCGGGAGGAACGATGGGACCGTTGTACAGCATGAGACCGTCTGCTTTTCTCGTGACGAACTCGAGACTCAGATGGGAGTTGTCACACATCTCCAATGGTGGATACCATGCCCATCCACTACCCTTGAAGCTCCTGGCCGTCTGCTGGCATCTGGGACCGTTGAAGCCGTTTGGGCATTCGCACGTCGGCCCGTTCCTTGTGTCCAAGCATCGCCCACCGTTCAGACATGGGCTCGATCGACACGTGTCGATTTTCGTGAAGTTGCGGGCCCCGCAAGTGCATTCCGCGTAGGTGTCGATCCGGACGCCGACCAGTGCTGTCTTGTTGGCGTTCACCATGTACGGCAGAGTGTTTATCTCGAACACGTTCGTGCAACTCCCCTCGCAGTTCACATACTCGTACAGGCACTCGTCAATTCCGACCATGGTGATGTTTATGCCTACGTCCTTTTCAATCTGAATTCAGAAAAAAAATAAAAATTAATACGCAAGACGTGGTTTGAGAGTAAACTAGAGATACATAAGAGGGGGACTGAAACATGATAATATTCAGATGCAGAGTTACAGAAAACACCGCCTACACGTCAAATATATTAATGTATTATTATATTCTATGGACCCCGGATTAAAAAAATAGTATTAACTGTTTTGCAATAATACTAAGAAGTGCCTATATGATAGACTTTTAATTTGAACTTTTTATCTAGCATATTTAAACGTTTTTTGTTAAGATCTGAATGAACAATGATAATAACAATACAAGTACTGGAGATAAAACTAATCGTCATACCTCTTCGCGGTGCATCAATACCAGACCGTTGAGTTTCACCGTTTTGTAGTAAGGCGATCCGTGAGCAGAGAACCTGATGTCGGTCAACGGGGGATATTTTTGTTTCAACTGAACACTGAAAATATCGATATTTTCCCTGGGCGTGTTTAGAATGTCCACGAGTTTATCTTTGAATTTATCGGCTTTGCTCCTGACCAAGCTCTGCGTCTAATAACGTGTAAGCGAAAAAAAAAATTGGTTAGCGTCTCGACTTTCAAAAGATTGTTTTGCGTTCGGTGTTTACTCTGTAGTTCCATATCCTGATGAAATCTTCGTCGGATATGCCAGCGATACGTATGGACCCTGCATTCATAACCGCCTCGGGTGAAATTTCCTTGACCGTGACCGTGACGTTCGCAGAAATGTCTGTTTGCGTGTGCTTTCGGTCGTACACCTTGAACCGCAAATGGTATTGGCCCTCTCTCGTACCGTGACGCATCATGATCATTCCAGTGGTATCGTTTAGCTTGAACCGTGGATGTTCGGTGCCGTCAGGGTAGAATTTCTTGTCTGGCAAGTCCCAGTCGTCCAAATCGTACACGTACACGCGACCGATTTCCGTGTCCGGAGCTTGGCCCTGAATTTGTTAATAATAATTTAAATTATTAGTTTAATGATAGTAACCCCAATGATAACACATCAGAAATAAAGTTAACGCGTTTTCTTGATGTACCCACATCACGTATCACGTATGTATAGTTATAAACGATTTATAATTCGTTTTTTTAGGTTGGTTATTTTGTACCAGAAGTACCTATGACATTAATGTACATCGATAGGTGGCGGATAATAATGTAGTATTATATAAACGGCGACGATTGATAGAGAAGAGTAATATTTGTTATTGCTTGATATTAAAAAAAAAAGTTAATAAATGAATAAATATCGTATAAGAAATTAACGATTCCAAACCGTTTTGAAATATTGATTTAATATGAAAATGAATACCTGTGTGATTAGCACAAGGCACATTACAATGTGAAAATAAATGCGATCAAAATATTTTTGAAATTGAGTTGTACTAAACAACGGATTAAAATGTTTATACTTTGCAAAAACCTTGAGCTGATTTAGTACCACACTAATTATTGTTGTCGATTTACCCAGCAACTGATCTATATTGTTGTAGTGCGTATGAAAATATTGACGTTTATATTCAGAAAAATTGTTACAATATAAGTAGTAGTAATAATATTGTTTAAATGTTTATTTCAAGTCGATACTTGGAAAACTTACTAGTCATGCAGAAATTAAATATTTTAAAAATAGAAATGAATCGTACCCCCTCCCCCAAATTCTGTCTATGATTATGAGGCTATTTTAGTAACTCGATACCATATTGTTTGACAGAATAATATTTCAATGCATATTTGAAAACATTTTACCTACACTTTCCACATTTACAACAATATTTGTAACAAAGATTATTTTACCATGTAATTGTAAGCAAATATTTCTTTAGATCCCGGTTGCATTTTGTTATCGTTTACGTCTCTAATGATAACCGTCAGAGTACTGGTTCCCGTCATCGCCGGATTACCAGAGTCTTTGATCACGATCGGTATGAGATATTCTTTCTGTTGTTCTCGATCGAAAGATCTAAGCGACGAGATGACAGCCATGCCATCGCCGTTGGCTCCCTCTGAAAATTAATTTAACGAATGATTCACAACATAACATTATTACGAAATACCGATAGTGTATCAGTCCTGTAGACAGGGGGGGGGGTGAGATTTGTCTCCTTCCCCAAACCTAACCGTTTCATCCCTAGCAGATATCTGAACTTATGATGTCTATCATTAACAGTGGTGAAATTTGGGAAAAAAGTTGGTGAAGAGATCATCCCTAAGAAAATTATTTTAAAAATTAAGTGTACGTAATTTTTTAGAAGTATTTGTTTTTCCGTTCAATGAGCTTCTAGATATTTTGGAGAGGCATAACCCACCCCTTTATTTGAACCACAGATATTTTAATGAGATATGTTCTTTAATTGCCTCTATAATTTACCCAATTTGATTGCCCAGTCGTATATATTGAGAAAATTATATTTGATATTATGTGAAAATAAAATAAAAACCAGCCACTGAATTGTCATATTTTATATTTCCCCCCACCATGGTGGTTTGGTGTTGCTACGGGCCTGTAGTGAAAGGGAGGAAAACGGTTATAAGTACTTTGATCGTGTTCGACTTTGAACGATGCTCTGATCACGTCATCTGCGTTTGGATCCATCCTAAACGTGAATGGCGGCCCATTGCTTTTAGAACGGTCGTCGTCGTCGGTGGCTAAGACTTCGACGACTTTTCTGGCTGGCACATGCTCTGGTAACACCGGTCGGTAATCGCGGAGGAGCTTCGGAGCATTGTCGTTGATGTCCTGGACAATCACCGTGAGGGTGGCCGTCGCCGTTTTTGGTGGAACACCGTCGTCGATGGCCAAGATTTTCACCTAGAACCCGAGAAAACGTTAACGTTAAAGAACAGGTGGATTTCAATGCACTTTTTTGTAATGTTGTACTGTTTTTCAATGCTAATTATACGCTTGTTTTGTTACAAATCCTACACGCGTTATTGACTATTGAGTAATATTGTGTGATTATATTTTTATTTTTTTTTGATATTATTATTACTAACATTTTTAGAAAATTGTAGTCTTTTATCTTGCAAATAAACTATGCATTTTTTTTCTGCATATTACATTGCTTTTTTAATCTTCAATAAGACATAATAAGTTATTATCGTGGACCCTGTAATGCAATATTTTGAAATAATCATTAAAGATTATTTTTTCAAAGTATCATATGAATGTATCACGATACAAGATCCTCGATATTTCTTATAACTATATCGGGATACAAGATACAAGATACAATTGTATCTATCATGCATATTTAAGATACGTGTATCGAAGATTCAGCCCAACCCTATCCACGAGAGATTAAAAACAAAATGGTATTTCATATTCGAAGTATTTCTTCTACACTCATACCCATGTATCTAGCTATGAACGTACCTGATGTCTGGGAGTTTCCTCCCTGTCCAGCTGCCGTTGAATGGAGACGGTTCCTTCTTGACTGATGCGGAACTGACGGCGACGGTCGGACACGCGGTCGATGGCATACGAAACTTTGCTCTTGCCACCTTGGTCTGGGTCAGTGGCTTTAAACGTTTCCAAGCTCTTGCCAACTTCTACGTTTTCGTACACCGACACTTCGATGTTGGGTCTTTCGAACTGCGGCTTGTTGTCGTTGATGTCGCGTAGTTTGACGACAACCCACGAGTACGCTACGTGATATTTGTCGTGATCGTTGTCTTCGCCCTGGAAATGATCGTTCACGAGTTATATTAAAATATTACATATACTAGCTGTCCCGCCCGGTGAAGACGAGTCAAAGATTAAGTTAAGATTAACCTCAAGTGATTTATATGCAACTAAGTCGCCTAGGTAGGCAATTCTAAATGGTTTCATCTTTATTTATTAGTATAAGATATGGATTGTTATCCAAACTCCACGGGGTCAGATATAACCTGACCTGGTTATTACCTTGTCATTGACTTGGATCCTGAAACGGAATCCGTTACTCTGCAGCTGGTCCTCATAATCCAACGGTTGAACGATTTTGAGCGATCCGGTGCCGTCGTTGTTCCGTACCATGGTGAATTTATCTGCCCCGTAACCGCTGTTTTCGATCACCTAAAACGTCGTAAAAAAAATTGAGTAATTATAAAATAATAATACGACCATGAAAATTGATATAGGTATTACAACACCAATATTATTATGACTAGGCCTCACTTTGTATTGGAACTTGTTGGTCTCGTCTTCGTCGTGCACCGTGACGGTCAGTATGGGAGTTTCTGGGAAATTAAATCCGTCGGTTTCATCGACTTCGGTGAGCCACTCTTCTTTCGTGAATTGCGGTGGCATGTCGTTGATGTCCTTCACCCGGATGGAAGCGGTGCCCGTTCCTGTGCCAAAAAAATATTATAGTTGTACAGAAAATCAACCGTCGACGAGTTTTCGTTAGGCGCGTGGAGTTAATTCGCGACGTTTTGTGCACATATTATTATTATATATTATCATATAGGTAGAGTCAGGTACCTTTCAGGCCTCCGCCGTCCATGGCGACAACTTGGATCGAATAGTCCGGAGTGCGTTCTCGGTCCAAACAGCACACGGCTGTCTTGATGACGCCCGTATCGGATTCGATTTCGAATATCGGAGTGCCGGTTTCTTCTTCGATCACGTTTTTCTCGATTGAATATATCAGTTTAGCGTTAGTGCCTTCGGCCGGGTCGTCATAATCCACAGCCGTCATTGTCATCACCACCATTCCTGCAACACGAATAATTATACATTATAATGCCGGTTTACAGCATTTCCTTGGTGGTTATAGTGGTAATAATATACAGTATTATTATGCTTCGATAATCAAGGCTGGGCAAGTTAATGATATTTTTTAACTTAGTTAAGTTAAGTTAAGTATTTTTTTTTCAATTAAATTAAAAGTTAAGTTAATAGACAATTTTAAAACATCAATTAAGTTTAAGCTAAGTTAGCAAATATTATTAATTTAACTTCAATTAATAAATTAAGTTAATAAACAGAAAAAAAAAATTAATTATTATGTATGCACCCATATTATATGACCTATATATAAAAATTAAAACTAACGACATTTTAGTTTTAATTAATAAAAATATATTATACAAAATTCTTTGTAAATACTCCTTTTTTCCTAATAATATTTTCTATATACTATGAACTTATAAATTATATAAATATTATTTTTCTGAAAAATTTCTGAAAATTCAAAACTAACTTCATTGGGAATATTCAAATAATATAAGTTAATTTTAAGTTAACGTAGATACAAACGAGTTAAGTTAATGGTAAGTTATTTAAAACAGTGAACTAGTAAGTTAAGTTAATAAGTTAAAATTAACTTAACTTTTAACTTAACTTGTAACTGATAACCTCGTTAATGCCCAGCATTGTCGATAATATACTGAATACAATACATTTTAAGTATCACATTTTTTATTAAGGTTAACTTTGAAAAAAAAACTTTTTACGATTTAAAACAATTTTTTTTTCAGTATTGCAATTCTGTTCAAAATTACCGAATACCTAATTATGATAATATTCAAGAACTCGAATTAAATTTTTTTTTAGAGCTGTTCGAAATGTTTGAGTTCAAAGTACCTATTCGATTATCAAAGGACTTCGAACTATTTGAATTTCTCAAAGTTCACGGTGTTTGATAGTTGGATAATACTTCCGACAATAAGATGTGGATAACAGATAGTATTCGTCGTGTACGCAGACGACATAGTTGTGATAGTAGAGATAGATAAATGTCTCAAAAGAACAACCAAATATTCAATTGATGTAGAAAAAATTTGACTATCATTGAAAAAAAACCAAATTTAGGTAATTAGTATCTAAGAGAGAGCATCTACAAAACAAAATAACATTAAAAAAAAAACTTGTCATTACAAAGGGTATGTGATTTTCAATACTTAGGGATGGATATAACTCGCAAGCAGATAGCTATGAAGATATGTATGGACGTATTAAAGCTGGAAATAAATGCTTTTTTAAATTAATTTAACCATTTAAGTCTAAATAGTTATCGAGAAGAACAAAAATCAGATTATATAAGATTTTTATTAGACTGATGTACTTTATGGCCGTGGAACATACAAAGTCTGACGTAATAAAATTGATGATATTCGATTTGGAAATCTTGCGATGAAATTTTGGGCCAAAGAGAAATTACGAAGATGGAAATCATCTTTAATGATCCTAAATGCCCTTGAATAATCCAAAACAATTTAATTAAAATAACAGTATCGACATCGAACTAAATTTTTATAGAACTGTTTGAATTTCTTAAAACTCGCTGTGTTCTAGAACTCATCTCTAAATATAATTCACTATTGAGAGGTTCGTGTAAACACCTTCCTAAGACTAAAATATTATTATGTTATTGTACTGTTTATGTTCGATTATAACATACCCGCTTAATATACCAGATTGTAAGGAGTAAACTAAATTGCTTGATGTGACAACAAATAAAAGAACAGTACTAATTATTATGTAGGCATATACTCTTTAACTACCCCAAAGTCTTACAGTGTCACACCCGAAAACGAGAATAACACGTAATACGTACCGGCAGTTCCGTTTTCGGTTACATTTCCCCAGTATACTCCCTGTGGGAATACCGGCGCGTTGTCGTTAATGTCTTTCAGGTTCACTTGGACGTCAGCATATCCAACTAAGCCTTCGCCCCCTTCGTCCTGCGCAAACACGGTAAATCTCCACTGTGGTCTGCCGTTAGGCTGATCTCTGTCCAAAGGCTGCAAACGCGTTTTAAGCGAGACATTTCAATAAAGTAAATTTAAGTATCCATGGGCGAATGTTGCTGTGATATTTTCATTACCTTGAGAACAAATATCTCCCCTGATGTACGGTTGATGTCGAATTTACTGTTGGCCGGGTTGTCGGGATCGATTCCCTGTCCCGTTAGGAAATAGACGATGTTCTGCGGGCGATCCTTGTCGCCGTCGGTGGCCGTTACCTATATTATATTACACATATTATATAGGTTGCCGTTGACATTTTCAGACAATGAGTAAAAAAAAATATTGAATTAAGTCGTGTAAAATAAAAAAGGGTTGCAACAATGTTCTACGACTATAATATTCTAAACGAGTGCTGGATAAAACTGGATGCGACAGAACTATATAGGTATCATCCTTACCTGCGGGGATCCGATTGGTTATAGCAAGATCTATACGCGAACGGGCGATAAACAAATCAGTAAATGCACTTCATCAATGTATAAACCGGCAGTCATGTAAAGTACTCGAGCAAAGTATTCAAATTCTTTTTAAATAGGTATTTATAAATATGCAGAAAATGTTTTTTCAATCTATCTATATTTTTAAATTTTAATTCAGTCACGTAAAAACAAAAAAAAATTGATAACATAAACATTTGTGTAAAAAAATTCAGTTCAGTTAATTTATCTGGTATTTTCGTTAACAATTTGAAATTATTTTAAACGTACTGTATTTTGTTGTTCACGGGAATAAATCTTATTTGTGAAAAACCCAGTTTTTCAGGAGAGGTGTTTTAGTGGTTTAAAAATCAAGTATGCGATATAAAAATGTTAAAAAAAATTTAATCATATTGTAGTATATGTTTAGAAATTAAATTGGATCGTAATTATTATTACATTATATTTTATTCAAAAGAGATTTTAAATATTTTGCCAAGATTTGTGCACAAAAGAGGTTTATTTTATTCTGAACCATCACTTATATAGTAGGTTTGTTGTCAACATATAGGTTAATGAAATATATTTTTTTCCACTTTTCACGTTAGAGATTTTACTTCAATTACTATAATACCAAATATGCACACACAGAAGGTAAATCCGGTGACAATTTATGTACGGCTCGCCTAAGAAGTCGTGGTGAGGTGAGGTTTAATGAATAAAAATGTTTCTGCTGATTTTTTGCGTACCTACAGGAGATATTTTAGTCCCGTGAACGTAACGATTTCTGAGTACTCGAATATCGCGAATACTTTTAAAGAGTTTACATTTACAAGACTGCTAAGCCGGCGTTATAATATTGGCGGGCGTCCGTCCGTTCGATCCGTCAGCGCGGGGATATACGTACTTGTAACAGATGGTGTGGATAAGCTCCGACCAGTTCTTCTTCCATTTCGGTGGCGTACAGCGGCGAGTTGAACACGGGCGGCATGTCGTTTTTGTCTTTTACGTTAATCACCACCGTCGTTTTGCTGTCTTGGAAGTTGTCGGAAGCGGCCAATATCAATTCGTACTACATCACAACCATGCAAACATGTAGGTAGGTACACTTATCCGCGTGCGTTTTTAAATATGTTATTGGCGGGTGGCGCTTGAAAAAAGTCCGACGAAAGAGCAGTCGTCGCGGTGGTGGGTTGGTGAGAAATGGGGGGGAGGGGGGGGTGGCGGCGGTGACTAGTCGTGAGACCTGGAGAGTCGTCGATTACATACTGCACCTATACTATTATTATAATATGTTATAGAATTATTGCGATGATATTACACTATTATTACCTACTGCGGCTGTTGTTCTTAAACGCAAGTTCGTAGCGAGTAAAATAAAAAATAAAAATTCTACAACACGTGCTCATATCTTATAAAAATATATTACCACCGATTATGTGTATTGTTGATTTTTGCCGATCAACCGACCGACAATCATAATATTATACAGTAACATGCCGCGACAAAACAATACTGTACAAGAACCGCATGCATGCTCACCCCGCCTTTTTCGTCGATAATAATGCAGTTGTTCAAAACTGATTTTTGGAGTTTTGAATATATTATACACCATATATTTTCAAATTCTCGGGATTGTGTGTACCGTGTACTACTATTGAGGAGCTTCCCTAGGAGATATACATTTCTGTTTTTCAAATGAGAACCTCTTTTTTCCACCGTAAATTATTTAGCGGATCATTTGTCAGAAAAAGTTGACGATTCGAAATCAAAATTCTACAGTGTAGTTTTTGACTATGGGCTAGGAAGATTAATTTATCAAAATGTATAGTTTGTTATTATGGTCAAAGTATCATATAAATGATACCTGAGGCAATATCACATAATATATTTTACATTTTTGTAAACCCATTTGGAACTGAAAAATTACTTATTTGAATAACATAGGTAGGTGCTTAATGCCAGTAATGATTTACAGTTTAAGTGAAGGGGTTCTTATTTTGAAAAACAGAAATGTCAAAGGAAAAACCAAAATCCGAATGAAAAAAACGGGGGTGAGCTTGCTCGCAGAACCCGCACCCCGTATAACACAACACGTATTATACGTAGCTATTATACATATAGTCATAAAATATTATCATTATAGTGTGACATAAAAAAGTTAAAAAACTATTAACGGTCAGAATGCCGCTCGTGCAAAATTAAGTACATAATATGAACTGGTAAGTAGTAGTACAACGATGAGTTTTATCGTTGTCGTTAAACAACGCGTTCTCCGCGGTGCAGCGGCCGTCGACTCGAGAGTGGCAACACTCTGCTAGACCCGACTAATTATTATTAACATAACATGTACGTAATAATAATATCATATTAAAACGAATTATGCACGATGGTGAAATATGTCATGCTGCATGCAAAGGGGAAACCGACTTAAAAAAAAAACTACGTGTGTGCGTTTGCAAACGCCCGCCGGACCTGTAAGACGCGTTTGGGCAGGTTCCGATCATCCTCTTCCGTGATCTGTGTCCTGTACGTGGGCCGTTCGAACACCGGTGGATTATCGTTCACGTCTTTCACGTGGATCACGACTATCGTGTGGTTTTCTTTCAAGTTGTCCGACGCGGATAGATGTAATTCGTACTGTATACAGTACACACACACGGTGTTAAAGTCGAAAGTCAAATATTTCAGATCATCAAACAAAATATTGTCAATCGATTTACATAATATATTGATATTTATTTCAGTGATTAGCGATATTATGCGAGTGGCGAGTATAGTGATGTTCAAAGAAAAAGACAAATAAAAAAACCAAAAAAAAAAACCAACAAAAACGGTGGCGATGACGAATTCACTGAACTGAATATAATATATGGGCATTGGGGCTAAAAATATGTACAGGCTGCCATTTTGATTATTGTCGTGGATTAAACGATAAAACCCATTTGTGTGATATGCGATAATGTCTGTTATGGTAAAAAAATCAAGATACCACCGTGGTTGTACAAGATATACAACCGCAGATACCACCGGCATATCGCAGAATAATTCTGTGGTATCACCGATTTTTGGTGGAAGATCAGCAAATGAAATAATTCCATCCACAAAAAATTACAAATAAGATCATCGACAGACTCAAAACAGCGGTCTCTATAGGTGGGACACTTTTCGCGTTAGAATCTTTACACAATAAGAGTTTAATGATTCAGTTCAGTGGTGTAAAAAATTTAGAAAATCATAATTTCGTGGACGAAAAAAAAATAAATTGATAAAAAGAGGTAAAAAATAAAATCGCCTGATTTAAACGCCCTTGAAACGCCTGAATTACATTTTTCGACTTAAATCGTATCATTTATTGGTTACCCACAAAATGAACCTCTGCAATAGGCAACCAGCAGATTATATTATGTTGAAATCGAGTAAAACGTAGTCAGTTTGAATATGGGTCCCGTGTAAAGTGTGACCTCTCTTCAATTAGAATTATTTATTTTTCCCCTCAATTATTCGAACAGTCGATAAATCGAATTTTCGGTTCGGTCCCTCGAATTTTGAATTATCTCATCTACATAAAATGAATCATTTATTTTCTTATCGAGATAATTTTTGGGTTATCTTTGTACAACCCTACTTACAGGTACCTATACCTGCACAAAGCTTATGCCTCGCTAGTGAATTTCATGAAAACAGGATGCGTACTAAATGATAATAATATGTCGATTTAATTAAAATTTAAAAATTATGGTGGTGTGTGTGTGTAGTTTTTGGGTATATAATATATATACCAATAATTGTTAATTATCATTTTTATTATTTTTTTCTTCTTAAATTAAATTATCAGTAATTGTCGTTATCGCGCAAATAAAAAAGTAATAAAATAAAAACGTTAAAAATAAAATAATTGAATCAAATTAATCGGGACTCTATATTGTCTAAATCAGGCATGTCAAACACGCTGCTCATGGCTTATATTTTTTTATGGCCTATCAATATTACTCAATTAACAGTTAGTTGTAGTAAAAATCAACTCAGTAAAAAAAAATTATAAACATTTAATCTCGTGTCACAACTATATGTTAGAAAGCAACATGTTTTGTTGCTTTTCTGTCTTATATTCTGAAAAATTATAATTGAATAAGTGGATATCATTGGTAGTTTTATATTTATATAGATTATAAAATTAAAAATTTGTTTAAAATGTTTTTTTTCTCGATAAATTTCGATGTGCGGTCCAGTTAATACTTCGAGTATGACATGCCTGACCTAAATAGTGATGTGAACAGGGAATTATTTTGGATAACGGGAAAGTTCTCGAGAAAATAACTAGTATTGTTTTTTGTGGTAGGTTGGTACAAAAATGATAGTCGACATTTCAATGTATAGCTTTAAATATCATAATTGTTGTTAATGGTATGTATACAAACGACGCTGTGAATTATCGGTTACTACAGTGATGTAAAATTTCATAAATTTAATTGATGAGAAATTTCCATAAATGTCGAAGAATTTCTGAAATGTATGTAGTGTAAAAATGACATATTTTTCTTTTAAAATTCAACTTTAATTTATTTACTATAGTGTTGGCCATTGCCCTACAACGAGATATAAATACAACTTACAAGTGTGCAAGTACAACACAAATATTAAAGTATGGAAAAACCAAATCTCACACATTTACGCTCACTTTTATAAGACCACCACGTTTAGATATAAAATTCACAGTGTTGCCCTTTTATCAAACAAAAACTATTGCTAAAATATTTTGATTAGGAAAATTGTTCAGGAAATTTCTTGTTTACATCACTATCGGTCACTGATAAAGTAGGTAATAATAATAAGAAAAAAAAATGCCATTAATCCTATTTATTCTAATATTATTATTAAAATAAAAATATTATTACTAATAAAATTCTCGAGAATAATCCCCGCAAACCAAAAGGCTATTTCCGCAGTTTTACATCACTATATTATATTATTTTATAATCCTACAATAGGGCAGAAAATATTTTTTATAATATTTTCAACATAATAATATGTTTATTAGATTAGTATGAAATGAATTCGGAGGCGCGTCGGGTGACGGCCAATAATTGCATTTCCTGACTTACCCTTTTTCTCGTCTCGTAGTCTAACGGGCCGGCGACATAAATGGCACCGGTCATGTTTTTCACTGCAAACGCCCCGCCGAGATTTCCTCCGGTTATCTCGTAACGTATTCTGGAAGCTGCAAAGACACGAAAAACGAAAAACATTTAACACCCGAACGTTTCAGCCGCGGACCTTATCACGGTGGTCTGTAGGGTTTTAATATTAGGGCAGGAGAAGTTATTACGTACGGGGAATTTCCCGGGGCATTTTCCGGGATTAAAACGATTTTATGAAATATTTAAATCGATTTTGTTTCGACGACGACGTGGCGTCGTTGTTTGCTGAGTGATAATTTTTTAAAAAAAATCTCATGTGAATTCTGCAGTGGACGTGTGGGGAGAAACTGGGACGTTATGGTCTGCATATTATATTATTGATTATTTTTGTGATAAACTTCAATAAAATATACAAATGTATGACTGTCACGATGTGTGAATTAATAATATCACGAGTCGATTGAAATTAAATTATTTTTGAGTTCCTATGAACAGTAGGTTCCGACATTAATGGGTTATTATATCGAACGACTGCTGAGAGTGGCTTGTGATGGTTTTAATTTATAACTGATGAGATAAATTATACACGAACGTGAAATTTTGAATCACGAGTCCAACGATATATTTAGCTTTTAAATAATTACTAACCTAACCGGTATAAGACATACAAATTAGAATACCCCCGCTTTGCCCGATGACCTCGTTTTATGCTCCACGTTCCCCTACCTAGATGTATTAGGGTTCCTTTCAAAACGACCGAAATAAATCAAGCAAGACATTTCTGGAAATTTGCTAACTCATCAATATGTTAAGTAGGTATTCGAAATTTGATCTAAAGGCACTAGAAAATACCACGGTTACCTGTGGTGCCGATCAAATTCCCGGAAGTGTAATAATTATAATATTATAATCCTGCTACATAGGTTTATACGAAAATTAATGGAAACGTATCTGAGCGTAGAATTATGTGCCTCGGCACAATCTGGGTGAAAATCAAAACTCAACATTTTCCTGCAATAGCTTTACATTTAAGGATTTATGGATTGGTTTCTTTTTTGTAGTACGATTTGTCTATAACAATATTGAACTCATTTGTATTTCAAAAGAATTTAGACAAGAACCAAGTTTTTGAAAAATTTTCCAAATGTAAAAGATATCCTACCAGAAATTTGCCATGCGCCGCCAGACACCGACTGCATGAACGAGTTTCGTGACTGGACTTATTACCTATATTCACCGTTATTCGGTTAAAATGGAGTGAAAAACGTTTTTGATTAACACTAAAGTCGATGTCAATACCTAACAGGCGAGTTGTGTTTTTTTTTTTATCAGATTGTTTTCATAGTCACTATTTTTCTTCTCCTCCTAGTCAGGTGTAACGCTATTATCAGTCTATAGAGGTGCATAATACTAACATTCGTCGTGGTCCTTTGCCGTTACGGTGAGCACCGTGTGCTGTATGTCCTCGTTCTCATCAACCTCGGCTTCGTACAGTGCTTTGTCAAAGTACGGCGGATTGTCGTTCTTGTCGGCAATGCCGATCCGGATGAACTTGGACACTGCAAACACATAACGAGAACATTAATAAAGTCATACGGTTTATACTATTACCTAGGTTACACCAACACCTATCGTGTCTGAGACGCGTACACGGTACATCGTACATGATATACCCAGGCACAAGGAACGATTTTTAAAGAGGTACAGTTGCCCAACGATCGGTTGTAAAAATGCTATCACATGGCAGACGATATGAGTCCAAAAGTCAAGCGATCCGTTGATTTATTTTATGTTACAGCGCTACCGGTGGTAAAGTAGAATGTTCGTTAAAATTTTAGTCCATTAAATATTAATTAATAATTATTGTTTATTTTACTATTCACTATAAGAATGTTTGATAATAATTTACTAATTATTAGTATACACACTTTAGTGAGATGAATTTACGACGCGTAAAACAAAATAGCCCACTAAGAGTGCTAGTAGTGATATCCAGAAATTAATTTCCTATGCCATCTTATGAAAACTCGTCGGGCAACAATAATTCTATACCGGGCACATGGTGGTACAATTCGATTCTTGTTTCAAAGCAAACACTCGTCTCGTGAAGTGCACATAATATAAATAATAATATATACCTGAGTTTGGAGCTTCGCCGTTGTTGGGCCTGGCGGACGGTGCTCCGTCACGGGCCTCGACTTCCAGAGCGTACGCTCCTTGCTTTTCCCTGTCGAAAACTATTTTCGTGAACACCTCGCCGGTTTCCGTGTTTATTTCGAAATAATCTTTTCCCTCGTTCCTCGGTGAATCCACCACATAATAATATACCTGCAGCCGATAAGACACAATATTATAGTATTATTATAGTTTATGTATTTAACCGAACTCGAGTATTTTAATACACAGTCTGATATTATATGTCCCATAATATATCAAGAAATATTGACTATAATATGGTATAAAAATTAAAACAATGCGAATTCGTCCATCGTCGTTGACTCAGATTTCTAATATTATCTAACAGATGAATATTTCTAATAGTGGTTGTCGATATACTATGTATGACAGTGTCGCAAAGAATCCTTAGAAAAAGTTTTTAAAATACCAATCAAATACAATTTCTTAATTATGTGTTTAAACTACTTTTCAAATATGAAAAAAGGTCCAATTAAATTTACCAAATAGTATAGCATTGTATGTTATATAATGTATATTTGATTAACAAGTCGTTAAAATCGTTACTCTTCAGTCATATTGAAAGCTCGAAATTATATTTTTCTGTCGTACCGACAATATAACTATAATAGTTCTATAGAACTACTGCATTTGGTCGTTCAATTGATATTTAAAATCAAAATTCAAAAGTTTACAATCAAAAAAATAAATTCAAATATATACCTCCCTAACATAAAAATTTAAGTAATAACGATAAGACGTCGCGTCGTATTTAAAATACGATTTAAATGCTTGACAATAAAATTACCTATTTAAAATACTTATCCACACAAAATAATATACAATTATTCTGAAATTGTTTTTGTTCAAATGTCCTACAACACTGTCAAACGGTGAAATTGGATTTATTTTTTATTATCTAGAACTTTTTAATTTCCAACGACCATGTCGACCCTTCAACGAAACTCTCAACGAGCGTCAAAACACACAGACCAGCCAGACATCAGGTAAAAAAAAAAGTGCCGACAACAATAGAAATAGCATAATATGTTTGCTCCCATCTCTCAATAAATCGCATTGCATTTTAAACTTTTTAAACAGAATTCGTACCATCATAAAAAAATTGACAAACGAATATTTATAAAAACATTTATTTTTTTTTTGTCGACATCGGTATGTCAAATTTTAAGCTCCCCGAAAAGTCATGTTATTTTGCCACCACAATATCATCGTTGGCGAATCGTGTGAGTAAATAGTTTTGTAGGGAGTAAGACTAACCCGGTTATTCGGGAACGTTCCGTCCTTGTCAATCGCGTTGACTTGAGTGACTTTGGTGCCGATCGGCTCTCCTTCCAGGACGGTCTCTTGTTCTCGTTCGGTGAACAAAGGTATTTCGTCGTTCACGTCTTCCAGCATGATGTACACCGTTGCTTCGGATGCAAGTTGTTGAGCTCCGTTGTTCTGAAAAAAAAACGAAAAGAAATTAAATACAAATTATAAATACACCATGATGTTATTTATTTATATCAGATTGTGATAAGTACCTATGGTACGCTTAGCGCAACTGGCTCGCAACTACCCACAGTTTTAAAATTTGTTGAACAATCGATATTGACACACGAATGTCTAAAGGTCCTTTTTTAATTTATTCCAGAGTAAGAGTCATCATTATTATACGATTTATTAGAATTATGCCAAGTGTACATGGATTGGGTCGATAAAATTATTGGGGGGGGGGCGTCTGACGTCCCACTCAGTGCAGCGGTCAATTGGGGGGTGATGAAGGCATCCCCCTTGACTTTAAAATAGTAACCGAAAATATTTTTCAGGAATTTCTAAAACGATAATTTTCTATTTACATCCCTATACACTACCACTTTATAATATTGAAGAGTAGTACAGTAAGTAGTACATACCTCCACTCGGATGGTCAGATTGTATTCCTTGATCGTCTCGTAGTCCAGCGGATGGTTGACCTTTATGTCGGCCCAAGTGAAACCGTTGTCCTGCCTCTGTTGCAGATAGAACGTGTGGAACTTGTTCGTCTGCGCCGTCGACCCTGGCATCAGCCGATAGAACACTGTCGGATTTCCCTCGATGCCCGAGCTGAAAACACCGAAATTCCAATCAGTCAGTGCGTGGGCACGGTCGATCGGCGGGACGTGGCCCGCAGCGGGGTTTCGATATGGCATATCGTCGGCAAAACGACAGCCCTATCACGCGGCGTGCCGCGGAGGTGACGGAGGCGATGAAGGTGACTGAGGTGGGGGAGGTGACGACGATGAAGACGATGACGACGACGATCGTCGTAAGTAAAGGGGTGAAATCGTAGACAGGCTCGATCGTACGAACGAGATCGGTCGATCGCGAAAATAGTGATGACGCCATTCCGTAACGTAAATCACTCGTTACAATATCAAAAAGGGGAAATCGGCCAAAAAGTCCATTTTGAAAAAAGTCAGACAAAACGTCCGGACTCATTTTTTTTGCCGTTGGACAAAAAATCCGAGTCATATTTTCAAGTGTCCGAAAATATAAATAATTATTTATTAAAATATATATTTATTTTCTTATTTAACAGTTGATTTGATAATGATTTCTTATACCTACACAATTACGATTGCAGAGTACAAATATATTTTAATAATATTTGTAAACGGTATAAGTATAACAAGGAATAGTAATCAAATCTAATATTGTACGAGAAAATCAATTATATTTTTTAAATTTAAATTTTGTGAATAAAATATTTCGTGTTTTCGGACATTTTGTCTGACATTGAAAAAACTGAGTGCGGACTTAATGTACGGACAAAATAATAGGTGAGAAATTGGAGATCGATAACGCACAGCGTCAGGGGGGAAGCAAAAAGATGACAAAATCATGTGACGACAATGACTTTATATAATATTACACTAACGCTGTTTAAACGTTTTTTTTTCAATAATTTAATGGACGAATCGTAATATTATTGGACGATTGGCGATTGATGAACAACACTGAGTTTGAGGTTCGACACCGATCGTGTAAAAAAAATTGCAGACCACTACTGAAAAATATAGACTGAAATCTATTGTTGAACCTCTCTCCGTTGAAAATAAAACGAGTTAAGCGCGCCTGTACTCGCGATGGCCTAGGTGTGCCTAAATATTGTGCCTAGGATATGTGCCTAAATCCGAATGTGGACAAAAATAAAAAAATCGTCACCGTTTCGAGCCATGCGTGATATTATCTACCAAAATTATAATACTCGTAACAAAAATACTCGTATCGGTAAGTCAATCGAGTATCGAGAGAGTGATGTTCTGTAAAAAAAATATAATATACACATCATAAATATATAATATTATATTATACGCCATGCACTCGTAAAAAGAAAAAGTTTTTTCTGCAAAAACAAAATCGGTTGAAAAATTAAAACGGCGAGTAACAGAGTGAAACGAATGACGGGACATTAATAATTGCAAAATACAAAAGACAAAAAACGAAAAAAACGGATTTTCTCTGCGCACATTATGTATTATGCGATAAAGCTGCAACGGACTTATAGGTACCTACGTAGTATATACTTAAAAACGACAAAACAAAACACAATATTATTTATGTTTATAAAGATATAGGTGGTAATAATATTATAGCGATATGAAAACAAAAAAAAAATAATAATATATAAAACCAACCAGACATGCCAAAAAACAATGTGACTGGTCAAAATCGTTTAGGCGTACACAAAATACAAAAATACAAAAAAAATAAAAAAAAACGAAAAATGAACATTACGCCTACGTAGTTTTATCTAAAAAAAAAAAAAATTAAAAATACGAATAAAAAAAAATAAAAAATATCAAAGAACATTCATTGTTTCCGCGGTAATTCAGTCTTCTCGAAAACTATACTACTAAAACTACGACAATCATCATTCCACGTAGGTCACTTCATTATAATATTATTATAATAATATAATATGTTCGATCGTCATCGGATGTCGAGTTTCGAATTCGTTTCGGAAAACCAGAGTTATATATTATATAGGCAGGTAGGTAACGATTAAAATGTGTGTTCCGTTAATATAATAATAATTTTTTTATATCGTGTGATATATATTATTAATGCCAACACCAATAACCCGTAATTCCAACTAAATGTGCGTATAAATATTATAATAATAACTGTATAATAAAAATATGCATTTTGTTATCATAACATAATTATTTGCCTTCCGGACATCGGGCTCACACACCGGGGCGATTCGCCGAGGTGCCGCAGCTCACCCCTTTTTTACCGTTTAACAGCGCATTCGTTAAAATTCTGATTTTTGGAATTTCAAATTTAGAAATGCTTAAATTTTCTGTGCCATATTTTTGTTTTTTTTCCAAAACGAGAACTGTTCTCTGCAGAGAGGTCTTTTTCGTCTTAAAAAGGATCAGATTTGTTATGAAGGACCAAATACTGACGAAACCCTAAATCCTTCGGATGTTTTAAGCTTTTAACCATATAGAGTCAGTTCTGACAGAGAAATTAAATTATATTCATTTTCCAACGAAAAAGCTCGCGGAGTAAACGTTTTTTTGAAATTGTATTTCGATTTCCATCGCATCAAAATGTAATCGTCATACATTAAAATGAATATAATATTACACTTATGCGTATCAGCGTGTAATATGTATTTTTTATGTAATGCGTTTTTAGATATTTTTGAATAGAGCCAAGAAATAAGCATACCTAATATTGGTATCGATACAACTTGTTTATGGTTTTTTAACAAATAAATCGTTGAAGAAAGTTGTACGATTTATTAGGTATTTAAGTGGGGGGCACTCTTAAAAAACAAAAATCAGAATTTGAATAAATGCACATTTCGTAGGGTAAACAAGCGGGGAGTTGGACTTGCGGCTTGGCGAATCTCGCCGTATACATTATCGTAGAATATAATATTATATCGTAATAGCCAGTTACATTGACTCGGACGTTAAAAATGAAAAATCGTTCGTCGTGCGCATTTTTACACCGTTATTAGTTTTATAATTTAATAATCACCTATATTACCTATTTGTATATGTATAGGTTCCCCGCAAGTACCTCCGACTAAATCGCTGCGAGTGCAGTTTGTGAGTGAGCGTGTGAAGATTAATACGACGATTTGTCGGATTTTCGAACGGATGTAAAGAAAAGAGCAATGCCTAATATTGTGGAATTGTCGAAAAGTCGAACGATCCTAGAGAAACCTCGGGGTATATAAGGTATATGCCTAACCTGACCTGACCTATCGCCTACGAGTTTTCAGAAAATATGATATTATATGAGGATAAAGTATAATAATATAATCACGTGAATCTATTCGATCGTTCGTGTTCGATTTCGAATATTATATTTTATATAGTTTACCTATGCCCAGGTGCGCCTGTAGTACAGGCACTATATATAGGCGCACCTTCTATAATCGTTATATTATTATATTTAAACGAATAGACTGCGGGGAAGAATCAATGAATGATAAAAAATAAAGTTTAAAATAAAAATCATATTATAATATTCATAACCTACGAGATATCATAGCAAAATTAAAAAACATAACTAAAGTCGAACGGAAAAATAAAAATTAAACTCCGTTCCGACGAGATCCGCACATACACAACGTGCATTGTTTAGTGCGGACGTGCAAAATATAATAATAATAATAATAATATTATGTCTCGACCTGCATGCGTCGTTTTGACGTTTAGAGACGCACCCTCGGGAATCTCGAAACGACAAAACAATAATTTTTAACTAACAACAATTTTGTAATAGTCAAACGCAGGCACAGATACATAATATTGGAAGTATCTATCTACAGTATATTATCATGTCGCGAGATGTACAGATTTCACGATGATCCGATGAAAAGAACCAAAAAAAAATGACACCGCTCGTTTTAATATCAATAAATAAAATTGGTTATAATATATAGGTATATATATTATATATTACGCAGGACACAACTGCAGAAAGACACGACAGATGAAACGACCTTTGTTCAGATGAATAGTTTTTTTTTTATAATTTAAAGACGCAACGTTTCAGGTACCTAAACATATTAACAATATAATATATAAATGTATTTTGTTTGTATTTTGTAATACTGAAAATAAAAAAATAAAAATCTGATTTAAATTTTAAAAACCGCCAAATTTAAAACAATTTTTATACGATTTACGATTTTTAAAATGTCAACTATTTTTAATGTATGTCTTAATTTTTAATATAAAATATTATTTAAATTTCGACAAGTGCCTTGTATTTAAAAATTCTCATATAAAATATTTAAAATAAGTTTATACTTTGAAAATGTTCCTTACGTTAATCGTCTAGTTCAACATTTACATTAGGTAACAAAAATAATGATATTTCAAAAAAGGTAAAAAATAAACTAAATGACTTAGATAAATGTTTTTACATTTTATGTTCTAATTTACAAATTGGCTATTTTTAATTTTGACAAAAACATTTTTAAGAAATTAAAATTGTTATATTATACGTCTTTAAAATATCATGTATACATAAAAGAAAAAAAATATTGATTAGAACAAAAGTATTGTTTCGTTTGCCAGGTCTTTCTGTTACCTTCGTTGTATAGAGTCGTCGAAAATTTCAAACGGTTTTCGATCAAAAGTCACTATTATGATAAGGGTGTTCCGCAAAGAATGAACCGACTTTGGTAAATTGCATTTTCAAATCGAAAATGCGTGGAAATAGTTTTTCCCATTATTACCCGTGGCCCGCAAGTCCCCGTCTCCAAAAAGTCCATAAGTTGCAAAATATTAGTGTGGGTCGTCCGGAGTGGATCAGACAAAAAAAAAAAGGACTGTCCGAAAACGTACGCCCCCATCCTTAAAAAATAAACCCTCGATTGTAGCAAAAGTGAGTGATGCAGAGTTGCAAATATCAAAATTCATGTTGCGAATTTGTTGCCAGACATTGTGGCCCTTGGGTCTGAAGCCAATCGATCAAAGTCGGAGGAGGGGAGGGGCTAACTTCGCGGACCTTCGCCACTCGCCTGCGACTGCTGCAACACACGATAAGCTAGACCGAGTTTGGCAGGAAATACCGTCTCGATATCGTTCGTGTGGAGGTGCAGGGACTCAGGAGTAGATCGGGGGTGCATGCTAAGCCCCCCCCCAAAATTAAAATAATTTTTTTTTCGATATCGATCGGCTCGTTTCGTGTAAAAAGATTTAAGCCTCCCTCTCAAAAAAAGAAAAAAAATCAAATCATGTCTACGAATTTAGGTGGAGTCACACGACGGATCATATATTTTGTGAGGAATCTTTCGGCGAGGTGTATTCGTTTTTATGATTTTTTATCATAATATATTACCGATAAAAATGTATAAACATTTCAAAATCTGTTCATTCTCTGTGCAACGTCCCGTATAACCCAGACATACGCATAACGCGATTATAGTGTAGACGCTGTTCGCGAAACGGAAAATAAATAATAATAATAATAAACGTTACGACCAATCGCCGTGATCAATCCCTGATCGTATATCTTCGAAACGACATTAAGTATAATAATATTAGCTTAATATCGACACACGCGATGCGAGTTCGACGCGCGTACGTCCTCGTCTGTACACCTCGTATCCACATGTATTATACTGTATAAATAATACATAATAATATTATATATCTGTAAACGGGTTAAAACTTAAAATAGTAATAATATTATTGAAAAAAAAAATCGTAAAACCGATACGATTTTTATATTGTATTGCGACGAGACAAAACAAATAATATAATATTAAATTATATTATTACTGTCGCATACGATGTCGTTATTGATTCTGAGCGAACAGCGAGGGTGGTTTTCGTTCGATATGCGTCTGCTGTGGTGGGTTTTTTTCGGGCGCGGACGAGGAGCGGATCGGATAATACCTTCCGATCGTACGCTTATTTCGTACGTTGGCGAATCGCAGGACGATAATACTGTTAGGGTTGGATGCGATGTCATATTTTTTTCCCGTGCGTAAGTAAAAAATGTGATACTGATTATTGTAAAGTAACATTTTTTTTGTTGCATTTTTGACACATTTAATATTTTTTTTTGCATTTTTAGGACATACTTTGTTGATGTTTTTATGGAATTTCCTTAGTTTTTAGAGAATTTTTCACAATTTGTTCACGCATAGCGAACGTAAATTGCATATAGAAAGCGTATCGTTAAACAGTTTAACAAGAAATTTGTTTTGGGTAGGCAATAACCAGCAAAATAAAAGTAAAAATGTAGTTTTAAATTTGTATTTTAAAAAAGAATGTTTAAGACGTTATTAAGTCAGAAGACCTATCCACCAAATGGCGTAAAATACTATTAAAAACAACACACTTGAAATATAAGTTTTTTTCTAATTTTAATTGGCTATATTCTTTTTTAGACCGGTAATTTAATTAGATTTAGTAATGTAGACCTGCGGGAAAGGTATGACACCTGTAATCGGTGTTTTTCGTTTAATTTTAAAGAAACAATAATCTCAAAAGATTATACAGATCGTTACTTGGACCGGATCTGTTAAGAAAATATAATATTACTTTTGAATCGGACAGAACTGGACAGAATGAATTAATCTCGAATATTGTTGAACTGGACTACAAAGACGAGTCGAACATTTTCATACGTTAGGACCGGACCAGACCATGCAGATCACTCGGGGTGATTTTCTCTCGGGGTCGTTTGGAATTTCGCTCAGAATCGTTCGTATCGTTCGTATCGTTTAGATTTTTTTTTTCTCTAGTGCCGTGCAACAACAGTATATTATAATATTATTATTAATAATAATAATAATAATAATAATAATAATATAATATAATATACCGTTACGTATACGATCTGACGTACAATGCGTATACACTATACGCATAACATGTATACGATTATTATTGTTATTATATATATATTATATTTTAATAAACCGTATATTATACGGTTTGAGTTTTTTGTTGTGTGGAAATTTTGTTGGACCGACCTGGCTTTAATAGATACCACTTTTGCCCCGACCGGCTTGTTTTCTTTTATGTAGATGGGCCCGTACACGACGTGGTCCCAGACCGGTGGGTTGTTGGCTCGGTCCACCACGTCGATCTGGACCTCGACACTCCGAGACAAAGGAGGGTATCCCTTATCTTGGGCAGTGGCTTCCAGCTTGTACGTCTCGCGCTATATAATATAATATACACACGCCGCAACGGTAAAATCACGCACATCATTGGCGGGGCAACAATATATATATATATTATAATAATGATAATACACACAAAATACAATATACGCGCGATATACACGCGTCATCATATTATTATATTGTACACACTTGCACCTTGTAGTATAATACATCGCGGACATACATGAATATATATATATTTATTATATAGGAGGTATAGGACGTTTTGTGTGCAATGTCGTGCGAGACAAAAGATCATAGTGTTACGCGCATTAAATTATTATTATTCCCGTCAACGCGATCTGCTATATATGCGTACTGCAAGCACGAGCGTACGACAGAGACGTATGGTGATTTTCGTTTGAAACTTTTTTTTTTTACATTTTTTCCCCCGACGTGATTGAGATTTGCGCGGTTGGTTCGCAATGTATCAATTTATTAGTATGACAATGTATCAAACAAAACACTATTGGGTTTGAACAAATTAATCTCAAATTTTCATTATTTGATCAAGCGACTGCGCGATATAAATAAATCAAAAAATGGTAAAATCATTAAACGGGTAGGGAAACGCGTTTGTACACTTGACATGAATTAAAAACCAATTTTATTTTTCGCGCGTTTAATTCCGAAATAAATTAATTTGTATTTCCTATATGCTCTAATGCCATCTAAAATAATAATATTAAGATTGGGAACTTCCTGAATGGCAAGTGAAAAATACAAGTGCCTACACGGTTTTGAATAAAATAATGTAGGTTAAACATATAGGTTCTATCGCGGGATTTATTTTCATAAGAAATCGATACGAGAAAATATAAAACGTTTACCGAAAAAAAAAATTCATGAAAATTTACATCACTACGCACACACCTGTTGCAGTACTATAAAAATCGTTTGAACCGAAGACGCGGTTTACTCTTGAATTTAATATATATATATTGACGTATGTATGGATGTTTATTTTTTATATATTATGCCAGCTTTGCTATCGTAATTTATAGTCACACCATATTATACAATAATAATAATAATAATAATAATAATAATAATTGTAATTACAGAACTAGAACGGATGAAAATTAATACTTTTGCATCATCATAATAATATCATCGCACCGACACGGGACCTTTTCGTCGGGTACCCGTATCACAACACGCATAGTAAGCATGTACTATATAATATATAATATATAATATTATATAGGTAATATTATTATATTATGTACACGTCGTATCATTATCGACGTTACGTAGGTAAAATACGCCGCCGCAAACGTTGAACGTTAAACGATGATAACGATAATAACATCTGATAACTCGACGCCGCGACGTCACACGAGTGCCGTCGGACGACTCATAAACAACAACTATATGGTACAGACAGGTAGGTAATATATAGGTAATAATATAAAGCTCTCGCGGTAAACGGGGAGGGCGGCTGAGGCCAGGAATACAAACCTGGCTTTGACTGAGATCACAATGGTACTGATTGTGACATTCTCTTTGATGTGTGTAGGACCGTACACGCTCCGCTCCCACAGAGGAGGTTTATTGTTCCGATCAACGACGTCTAATTCAATATCGACCTCAGCGTACGACGGCGGATCACCACAATCCGAAGCTCTCACGCGTAGACGATACTTTTCTTGCTACATACACAATACCAAGGCCCCCGAAGTTAAGTTATAACGTATGAAAACAAAAACAAAAATAAATAAATGAGTAAATAAAAAACACAAACAAAAATATATAAATAATGACATTGAAAAAAAAATAAAAATAATAAAACGTACAAATAATCTGCCATAAAAGAAAAATCGAAGCAAAAAAATAATTGTTATTATGGTACACATACATAATATTATAACGATATTATATATGTATATACTTTATATAGACGTATAATAATAATAATAATAATAATAATAATAATAATGATATGTAGACAATTATTATATTATGATACAGACATTATAATATTATTATTATAATGATAAATAATATTATGATAAGACGTCGGTCGGTCGGTAACTGTAGGTAGGTATAGGTTATCATCAATATAAGCGTTCAATAATTATATATATATTTATTTGTTTTGTGGCTTGTATTTCAAAAAAAAAATCAGTTTTAAGTTATTAAGAAGTAAAAAGTTATACAACTTTTGCGTTGATATTTATTATAATGCTGGGAATGGCGTGGATACAGAATATAACCAACCAATTATTGGATTGATTGCTAAGATAAAAATTAATCAAGTGGAATAAATATTTTGATATTATAACTTTGAAGTTAGTGAATTAAATTTTTTTCGTTTAATGATATTCCATGTATTTCGTTTGGTGTTATGTTTCGTTTAATGATATTCCATGTATTTCGTTTTGCGTTATTTTTTGTTTTGTGATATTTGTTTATTTTTTACAGTATTCCGTTTTAATTTCGTTTAAAAAGGTCAATAGTTTTTTTTGTCATATTTAACGTTATTATGGCGTTTGCAAGCCCTGAATTATTGTATTTGTAATCAGAGGCATATTAAGAGTACACAAGTGTATACATTCTAGACGAGGAATGGTGGATTCTCATCAGCGGTTCTCAGAGTTCGGGTGAGAAGCTCGTATTTCTAAGGTAATTATCGTCGAGCAGTGGAGAATAACATTGCTAGAATGGGCATACGTAAACTGCGCCCAAATGACCTTTTTTGTGTAAAGTGCGCCCGAAATTTTATCTTTGTTAAAAAGGTATAGTGTAAACTGCGCCCGACTTATTAACTTAAATTTTGACTTATTAAAGTCTCTATGTTTGACGATTGTGTACTTTTTCAAGTATATCACAGAAATTTTATTTTCACGAAAAGTTAGAAAAATTAATTAATAAATATAATAGTGGTCAAATTCCAATTGATGAATATGTATCCACCATATTATGTTATTGTTTATATTATTTATACATATTTTAATTATTAAAATTATATTTTTTTTAATTCCTAATATGTTGTAACAATATGACGTTATTATTTGTAATATTTGTATTTATTTTGCTTTTTAAATTATATTTTATTTTTAATTATTCATAATATTATATAATATCTGTAACGAATTAAGTATTTTCCCTGTAATTTTACCCGGGCGCAGTTTACATGTGTGATTTTGTGTTTACCTGTATTTTGGGCGCAGTTTACAATCGCCGGCTAGAATTATTACAAGTGTTACGAGTAGGAACCTTTAAATTTAAAAGTACAAGTATAGGAAAGGAGAGTCAACAGACCTGGAGAGGAGTTTAAAAAAAAAGATATATTATGATGGCAATGACGGTCGGATGAGGTGTAGGGATTTAGAAAACGGAGGACTGGAATACAGTTAATATTAAAAGTATATATAATATCTTATAAAACCAAGAAATATAAACTGGACACGCTCGAGTTGTTTGCGAGCGTCTGCAGTCTGCTGATCCCAAACAACCGAGCCATAATCGACAACGGACAAAAAACTGTCTCAAGTGAGTCGGAGAGTTTAAATTCCCCGGCTATTCTTAAACCTTAGACCTTAAGCGTCTTGCGTGTATAATACCTACGTCATATAAGTATATTACATTAATATGCGATTCCCCCGATCCTTTTCGCCCGAATATTGTTAATATAATACGATTCTCATTTCTCCCAGACTATAGTCAAGATCGATTTAAAATCAGGTCGGCGATTGTCGTTTTTGGTTCAGTCAAATAATAATATAGTACGTTCATTTTCTATGATATTGTTTTTCTAATGTGTAGGTGTATAAATAAATGTGATTTGAACTAAATTAAAACGTTTAAATGTACTTTTTAAATAATGTTTAAATTTGAAAATGTCAAACCATACCTTTTTTAAATATAAAAAAAAATGATGGTATTATAAGTGAACTGAATTTAAATTTTTAAAAAAACCTGGTGAACAAAGAGCGTATTTCCCCTCCTCGTGATGGTGTCTGAGGGGTAACTTTAAATGATGCTAAAATATAACTATAAATAATTTATCTACCTACTGCATAATGTATCGACAGTCGTACCTGCAAAAACGTGGAAACAAATGATTTTGTTGTGCCAGAGATGTACGACCCACCTAACCGTATCGCTCCACCTCGGTTTCAAATTTATCTCAACTAGTCTGATGGGAGAAACGTCGGGAATCATAAACGCTTACAATATTTTGGGCAAAACGGGCCACACCCTCGGATGCTTATATAATATTCAAGGCGGAAAGCGACTCGACTATTGTACGCGTAACACCTATAGTCCTACGGCTTTCGTCGGGCAATTTATCATGATATGAAGGCGAAAAAGGTGTTTTGAATTTTGATTAGAGACCGCACCGTATTTTAACGACGTGTAGTCTTTCCCGTTTTTATATTTTGGCGCCACGGTGTATACGTATAGAGCTAGGTCGGAAAAAAGTTTGCCGCCCGTTGCCATACTATCATTGTTATTATTATTACTATACGCTCCTGCCATTACACACTTCATACTACCCACCATACCCACCCTCTTTCTCGTCTGTTTATTTCGCGTCTTATTTCCCGTACGTCGTAGCGGGTATTCCCGCTCGGGGCTGCGGATTTCGCGTGAACCACATAGCTATTTATAACACAATGTGTAACACGTTACTCCCCCCCCCCCCCCCCCGAACAAGGCGGCTTACAAACGAATCAGCCAAAGTGGTTTTGCCGTCGTCCGGAAGAACGAAAACCGAGTGAGGACATTATCGCCCGTGTGTGCTGTTCGGGAAACGAAAAACATCACGATACGATCGAGGGAGAAAAAGTGTTTTGTAAACGACATTTCGTGCTACGGTATTTTACCCAATCCCATTGTTATTGCTACGTGTGAGTTGAGCCGAAAGGAGTATGTACGTCATTATTGTACGCATTACAATCGACAACTGACAAAGTTTTTAGTTTTCAAACAATCCTTTTAATTGAAACGTGCAAGAGTGCTAGAGCGATCAACTGCAGTGGCACCTAGGTATATGCACGGTTTGATATAGAAACAAATGTCGTGATATTTTTGAACTTTTTTACAGGGGTACCAACTTGAAGTTACAACGACAGTACCGATGTATATCGACAGAATTTTATTGATGTTTGGGAGTATTTGATTGTATTGAAAATCATGTATATTATAATTTATAAGTAATTTTTACGATTCGTACTCGTCGTTATAATAGTACTTTTTAAATTAACATTAAATATCAAATAATAATCAAGGTCAAAAACGTCTTTCTTTTTGAGAGAGCCTCTGACCATATTTTTTTATATTGTAAAGTACAAATATTTAACTTCACTTAGGACTACAGAAAAGCTTCCGAAAAAAATTGGTAGGTAGGGTTAAAAATATTTGTGTCTTGCAAAAGAGCAATCGTTATTCATAAAATGTTTGAGAGAATAATATTTGGAATGATGATATATAATGAGCATTTTAAACGGTCAGTTATAAGTATATATTGTAATTATAGGTTGTCGCCGTTGTGTAAGACATGTCAAGTATCGTTGTATTCGGTTTGAAGTCGTTGTCCAGAGTAGATAGATAATATTATATTATATCATACATTTATAATAATATAATATCATGTACGTGCTAGATTTAAATTTTTACATTATATATCCTAGAAATCATAAAAAAAAAATCAAAATCAAAATCGATCAATTAAGACGGATTATCAAAGCACTGAATATTATAATAAACAATCGTCGATAATGTTATTTAGTTATATTATTATTATATACGAGCGACACTCGTAATAATTTCGTAGCTATCATGCTTTGGCGTTGTTATTTATGACTCACTACATACGAACAATCGCAGTCGCAGCACATGCTCTGTAAACTCAATAGGGTAGTAATGATCAGACACAAGCGTTCAGACAAACAATACAACTCAAACAAAAACAACTACCAATAGTATCATTACCCAACTCGGTAGATACCTACTGAACTATTCCATTATCGTTCACATGACATACGCGTAGGGAAACAGCGAGGTCAGCACCTCGCTCGATTCGTCGCGGAAATATTTACAGACGAACTGAATTTTCACGTAGGCACGAGGGGGAAAAAATGTTTACTGAGTCGTTTCCACGACTGAAATTGTCTTTCAGCGGAACGTTGATTTACGCAGGTATAAACGACAAAACGTAGGTACGGACGGAGGCAGAAGGTTTTTTCTGCGAAGAACGATTCCGCAAATTTGCAGAATCGTGAACACTTTAATAGCCATTGATACACGATTCAGCAAATTTAATTTTTATACACACGATTCCACATGATTTGTGTTTGCTCTTGTCATAATAATAAATAATAAGTAGTCATTCCAAAAACGTTCAACAAGTACAAACAATATTCCACACCTTTTTGTGCTACAAACGATTCTGAGAGCTTGAAAACAAGACTTTCGGTAAACATGATTTAAGTTAAAACTTATTTCGGATTTATGGTTGATTTAATTATGATGATTAAAACATTTAATTGCATCTTGCATTTAAAACTATGCGGAATCGTGTATATAAAAATTAACTTTGGGGAATCGTGTATGTTTACCAATCGCTATTAAAATATTTACGATTCCGCTAATTTGCGGAATCGTGTTGTTCTTCATTCGCTAATTCGGCGATGTGCTCACACGCGAAATTAATGTCGTGTCTAGGCACCACTCGTCCAAACGACGAATTACACTCATAACATTAAAATAATATGCTCGCGGTTATATAATGTTATACTATCGTTTTAATTCAATATACCAGCACAACAACGCAAGCCCTTTTCGACATTTCGGCGGCGTGACGGTTTCGAGGATAACAATATTATGATTAAACTATAATTTAAATTCTTATTATGTCGAACGTCGATGTCTCGAATTTAAATTAAATCCCCTCGAAATAATTACCATTATATTAAGACTCGAACTTTTTCATGTATCAAACATGTTTTTGTTACCCTCTAGCTTCGACATAACGAAAGTTTACTGTACGACTACTTTCAGACGTTATACGCCTACCTACGCGTATGCACATCTAATGGAATAGCTCTGAAATATAATAATAATTGAACCGGAAATGTTGTTAAAATGTTTTAATATCTAGAAAAACACACTTATTAGTTTAAATATAATAAAAAAATAAAAATAAAAACCTGCTGGCCGTATAACGTACAAACGCTGATACGGGAACTCGGGCGAAGTGGTGCATCAAAAGCTACGGTGACGGTGATAAATTACGGTGGTATTATTTACGTACAATTGACAAGATTTGTGAAGGGGAAACAGCTAACGACGGTAGGTCGCTCGCGTCTGATCGAAAGACTATTTTATCGCCTTTTTATATTTATTACGGTCAAACGTTAACAAAACGTCTGGAAAAACGAAAGACGCCAAAATTCAGAGGAAAATCTCGCAGGTGGTATAATAATTATTAAGTGTCTGCTGATCACAAGATCGTGAAGTAGAAGAAGAGGTGATCATTAAACTCGGTTGTCGCAGATCGGTTGTTACTATTAATATACCCGCCTATAAAGGTTTACTTCCGGGTCTTGCGATTTTAGAGCGAAATCGTTATTTTATAATGATTATAGTATAGCAAATGACAAACACGAGCTTATTTTGGAGGGTGTCTCATAATATCGATTCTTTGCTAATTACGCGTTAAATATATAACATATTCACTGATGACGGGTATCGTCATTACCTATACTAAAAAAATCTATTACATAATGTAGTAAAGAACTGGAGTGAACCTACAGTGGCGTCATTTATGTTTTTAATAGGAAGGGGCGAACGTTATTACCACCCCATATACCTGATTGATCAAAAAAACAACAAATCGCTTCGCTAGCAAGCTAATTTATAATTACATTTTTATGATACAATTCCCCTCTTACATAACTCTATTCACGTCCGAGACAAAAATAGTATTATTTTAAGATAAAAAAAAGACGCGGAGGAGGTAAAATCTAATCAAGGTACTTACATCTCGGTGACACTATTTCATATTTTTCTAGAGTAGAGGTCGAACACATTAAATTGTAATATGAAACTGTTCGAAAAGCCGAACGATTTTAAATAGGTATGCCTTTTATTGTAGAGGTTTTTCGAAATAGTGGATAAATTTAAGAGTGATCTATTTGTTTTTATAATTATTTCTACAGTACCGGCGTCCGACTAGAAAACTAGAAATATTTATTACTTTCGTGACTTTAGTTTTCCAATGCTTAAACAATATTATAATACTTTCTGAAAATTAGAAAAATGATGGTTCTGTTGTTTAGCCAACGATTTGACTGCTTTTACAATCAGACAGGGGAAAATGCCCACCTTGCCTCACTCAAATGACGCCACTGGAACGAACGTAGATAATAAACGAAAAACACGTGTAGTCAGTGTAAACTGTAAAGCCCGCCATAACGTTATTAAACTTTAAAACCTATATATGACGAGAAGAATACTGCAATTTAGAAAGGATATAGTCGGGAAGAAATTATTATTAGAATAGAATAGTATATGCGGTCGACGTAGGATATTAAATTATTGGAGTAAGGAGAAGAAAAATATTATTTTTTTTTGAAGTCGAGTTTATCGAAAGATAGAGTTGGAAAATCAAATAAGTCATGATATTTACCACTACTGCAGTAGTTGCAGGAGAGGGTACGCCAAGAGCTGAGATTGAGTCGTTTATTTATAATTAGATTTCTTAATATTTTCAAAAAAAAACCATAATATAATGAATGTTATTATATTTGAAAACGTTTGTGGTTTTTCATTTTTATAATATGTATTTTTGTTTTTATTTCTATACCTAAAATTAGGTATTGTTCTCAAAGCTGTTTGTCAAAGTACTTACGTACCTACCAAAAATTGTCGATGAGATGTCGTCAAAGTAGTGTGGTGATATTTTCTATTTGTATATTATTATTATAATATTATGGATATGGTTTACTATGTATACCAAACCTAACATAACATAACCTACCTGTTCTCGGTTTTATCGGCTCTTTGGAAATCGAAGAAACCGATAATTATCGGTTCTAACATGATTATTTATCGATACCGGTTGTTTTATTTTTCTTGTTCATCAAATCGATGAGAGAAGATTAAAATGCTCGTGAAAAACTTAACACTAATAAAGCGTCAAATAAAAAGTCCAGTGTTTATTACTTAAACAATCCAAAAATTAGTCCAGATATTGACATATTTCAATATTGGGAAAGGAATCATGACTTTAATAGACTTTAATATTTCTCATTAAATTATCTTACAATTTATTTTAATTTTCTTCTTTGGCATCGACTTTGTATAAGATTATAACATTTTGCATCAACATTTCCGGTTATTATTAATAATAAAATATGAAAACTACTTCTACATAATAATAAATGCCACAATCATACCTATGTATAAAAATATTAGGCATTTATCGGAAAGGTCTACGTATCAAACTACATGGAGGAAAATCATAAAATTCACTATATTTACCCCGACCATTGTAGAACAGGTTTTTAATAAAAAAAAAAGATAAAAAATTAAAAAATCAAATAAAAAAGGGGGCTGTTAAAAAAAAATGAAAAAGCGCAATAACAAAACGATAGTAAAAATATTGTTTGTTGCCTAAATCACACAGACCGCATGTACGGTGGCCCCAACACAGTTTTATAAAAAAAATGTCACAATTTAAAAAATGTGTTTGCGTTCAGAGGAAAGTCTCAAAAATATTATATCGACTTTTAAAAATCACCTCTGGAGCATTCCTGAAAAATTCTCCAATAAAAACGTCCACAATAATAATATCGTGTTATTATTATTGCAGACAAAAAATGCCAAAAGTATTATTTTTTTTCCTGTTCGTTTAGTCTTTAAAGAAAACAAAAATTAAAAAACAAAACATTGGTACATATATAAATGTACCTATATATTTACACATATATAACAATATATATATACGTATAAAAATAAATATTGGATTTTTTAGAGTTGAGAGAAAAACAAATAATTAGGTAATGCAATATTATGCAAATAAACAAAAATAAAATGAAAATAATGGTGTGCTTATAAATTCAAATACCGTGGTGGCCTATTATGTTAAACAAGGGTTGGTGCGATTAATGTTAGAAAATAATAAATCAGACTTGTGCGATTTCAAATTATCAAAGAAACACAAAAGAAAAGTGATGTAAAGTAAAACAAAAAAGCTTGAATTATATTTACACATTAAACCTAATATTCAACTGCACATATTTATATAAAACAAATTTTTGCACATTTTATATCGTTACACAAACACAAGTATTATATTATATTAGGTAATATTTAAAAATAATTCGTCGAAAATAAAAATTTAATATTAATGATTTTCGCGTTTGTAAAGTTTATAACAAATAAATGAATTTACTTTTTAAAATTCAGATTAATAAATACAATTTTAATTCGGTGTTGATTTATAAATGTATAAATAAATTTTTTTTTGTTTCCTCGAATCCGTCGCGTTTACTTGAAATACTTTTAATATTAATCGTCAACGTGTAGACACGTGTATAGATTATTATTGTGTTAGAGTTTTGTGTTATTTAAAAGTAACAAACAATTATTGTGGAAACAGATAGGTAGCGATATGAAATTTATCGGAAAATCCATTACACACATTGGTTATTAATTATAAAAGATACCAGAAAATAATATTATTAATTACGAGTTATTATTTTTTTATTTCGATACGAATAACTGTAAATTTCTATATATTATATAATATTTTATCATATTTTGATGTTGCAGTTGAATATTGTGTCGTCGTCTATCGAGTTGTTTTTTTAGATTAAATATTATTCAAGTGTTAGAGACGATAAGTATCTAATGTTAGAATTTAGTGCAGGGCGTGTCGCGAAGGTCTGACGCTATTTGATTTAAATTCGACTGACCTTCGCGACACACCCCCGAGTCCTCGCCGGTATTCAGCCGACCGCGAAACAATCGAACGAAACATAAAAATAAGTCGATTGCTTAAGTCTTCGTCGTTTGAACAAAACAGTTTGCACAAAAACGACGGTCGTCGTAAAGAAAACCACATCTCAGTGGCGTATTTAGGACTTTCAGAACGGGGGCAGCGTATATTTTGCCCCCCCACACTCCCCACCCATTGAAAAACTTTTGTTATTATTAAAACCACTGCTGAAAAAAATCGCTGTGCAATAGAAAATCAAAGTATAATAATATGTATATTATGAATTATGATATAATAATACATTACATTACGTATGCAAATTAAATTCTCATAAAGAAAAAAAACTAGTTAAACTTCAAAACTTCAAAACTTTTTCTTTTTCGATTCTGACGTTGTGGCAAAATAATCGTTTGTTTTTCCCAAATCTAAGTGAGCTACGACCGAAAACACCGTCAAACCGCATTTGCCATCCCTCTAAATCTCTAAAAATTGCCTCTCCTAGCATCCCCGTCCCATAGCCCCTACCCAAATACGCCAGTGATCTTGAAAAAAAAATGATAGTTTTTTAGACTCTCCTCGAGTTATTATACGATGATAGGTAAGGATGATAAATTATTGTTTCGATTGCTTCGCTTCGGGCCGCCGTCGTTCGAGACCGATGATATAATAATAATTTCAACTGATAATTTATATTATATTAGTATATATTGTATAGGAAGTATTGATTAGTATATTATTGTATTGAGATTTCGGCGAGACATTGTTAATGAACACTTACGTCGAGCGGTTTCTTCAGGACGATCCACCCGGATTCCGGTTGGATCTCGAAGTAGTCCAAATCGTCGCCCGGATAAGGGGCGGTCAGCGAATAAACGATCGCGCCGTTGTTGTCGGCGTCCTCGTCGGAGGCCGACACTCTCAGGATGTTCGTGCCGATGCTCGCGTCTTGTTTCACGTTCTCCACGTATTTCTAAACACAGTTTGCCGGACGATTCGGCCGCGTTTTAGTGAACTCCCAACGTATTATAATATTATAATGGCTATGGCTATGGCTATTCTATGGCTACGAGAGGCCAAATGTCGTGTGTCAAATTTTTCTCAAAATTGTTTTACTAGTTTTTTATAAGACTTTAATTTTTGTGTTTTTAGCGCATGACAAGTTAACGAACTTAAGTACGGACTGAAACTCCAAAAAAAAAATCCACAGTAAAAATACATCATAAGTCAAATTTAATATTTCAAAAGAGACTTTAAAATTACGCGTCGAATAAAGTTTTAAGACCTTAATGAAGTCATTTATGTAATCTACAGATTATCTTACGAATAAATCAGTCGTAACACCGAAAAACAAAAAACTATAACACAATATTATTTGGTTTAAAAAAATTTGAAAATATTAAAACAGCTGTCGTGTATGAAATGTAGTGTTTGTGACACACGACTTTTATCCTCTTAGCCGTCGAAATGATACAGCTCAGGTTGGTATAATATTAATAAAATATTGTTTTTTTATTACTTGGCGGTCGAACAGTGGCGGATTGTCGTTGACGTCGGTGATCTCGACCGTGAAAGAGCAAACGCCTTCCAACGACGGATCTCCCTGGTCGGTAGCTTTAATCGTGACGGACACGAATTTTCCATCGTCACCTTCTCGATCGAACACCTGTAATAGATTTGGAAAATCATCAGCTATCGTGGTTATAACGTCAAAACGTACAACGGTTAAATGAAAAATTAATAAAATGTGAAATTCGATAAGTATATAGCGCACGGCACCACGAATAAGTCCTAAGTACGAGCTCCGAACGCGTTTAAATAATCGATCCCGTGCGTCCGATCTCGTACATCGTTTGATTTCAAATTCCCCAAATGGTTTGTTTTTTTTTAAATTTGTATAGAACGACCATAGTACTTATAGTGGTTATGCTTAGAATTGGAAATATCACGTTTGATGGGAAGTGAGGTGATATCTTTATGATTCATAACATTAGAATTTCACGGAAACAATTTATTTTGCCAGGAACACATATTTTGGGGAATTTATTTTAATAGTGATAACATAGTATTACGTCTTGTATTATTTAAATACGAGACGAGCACAATTGCGTAGGTATGTTATTTTAAGATCGAACACATTTATAAAATTACAATTAACATACATTTATCGTTCGTTGAAAAGATATGATAACCACTGTATATTTTACTAGACGAAAAAACTACCTATGGGAACCGTTGGATTCTCATTGGCCAGTTTCGCCAGTTTTATCGTTCCAACACATTTCTGGCGATTGGACAATAATTATAATAATTGCTACGAGGAATACGGGTTGACAAAAGTCGCTGACGGGAATTGAAAGTCGGGACCCTAAAGTTAAATTTAGATACCCGGAGAGATGCATCACCATTAATGAGTTTCAAGAGAAACTTTAAATGACCCTGTTTCCTACTATTACATCGAGTGGACATACTGAACGCAAAACGCACTTGACGTGTAACGTTTGGGAAGCAAATTTAAAAAAATTGCACTGTCTAGCGTCTAGTGTATATGTGTCCCCGATAACCATCCGACACTCCACACGAGACTTGACAAATGGAAAACGGAGAGTATTTGAAGGACAAGACATTTTAAGCTACGCCGAAATTGTTCGTGACAAATCCGAGCATTTTGAAAACGAAAATGCATATAGTGACCGATAAAATTATTTAATACCAAGATCCACAACACAGCAAGACACTATCGTTAATTGAGCATAATGTATATTGAACGGGATAGAATATTGTGAGGTTAGGACATGTAATGTAATTTGGAAACAAAAAGCTCTAAGCCAAGGCCTCGAGCCGAAATAACGACAGTAACGAGATTAGTTCGTGATTCAGGAGTAACAAAGTAGTTGCTTTCATGAAATTATTATTTTTTTTTTGTGTTGAATCGAATGAGGTTTTTACTAGTGATCATTTTATTTGTCGATTTTGCCTTTGGTTTCTTTGAACAAACGAACGTCGTGTACGTTCGATTTTAATAGCCATCGAAAACTTCCAGAATTCCTCAAGTGGCTCTCCAAAAGTTAATAATTGGCGATGCTTGTCGTGACTACCTACCTATACTGAATCGTTTTCGATTATAATCATTTAGTCTTACCGTTTCATCGGTTCTGGGAAGATTTCCCATAAACACTCACCCGAACAAATAAAATAGCTTCATAACAACAATACCTAGCTATACCTATCACGTCATAACAATCGATGATGCCATAATGGGACCAATGTCGTAGATTTACTTTTACTTTTCGATAAAATGTATTCAATTCGAAAACGGTGTCGGCGTCAAAACATTATTCGTTCGAAACGAAAGCGAAATAGAGAAAAACGCTCGTAAACGTTACGATACGCTTTACACTAAATGTATAATATGTAATAGCAGTTACATACGTGCATTTTTACAATCGGAAAGTGTCGGGTAGATATATATGAATAAGTATTATAATAATTATTTTAGTCGTACCTTGTTGGTAGACACTTCGCCGGTTTCTTCGTCGACGGTGAACTTTGTGCCTTTTTGATTCGGCTGTTGCACGATCGAGTATTTCACTTGTCCGTTGACGCCTTTGTCCTCGTCAGTGGCGTGCACCTGCGCGTCAATTATAATTATCACACCATGTCTTGCGATATCGAATAATATTGTACGGCAAGTTAAACGACGATCATAATTTTAGAATATTATCCATTATCCACGTAGACCTATAAACTACTAAAATGAACTCAAAGGATTGGTGACCGAGTGAAACAGCACAGAGTATAGTAAATCGTGGAAGAAAACACTTTTTTTCTTCCATTGCCACCCCCGGTAATCAATAATCAATATTAATTGTACCTATCGTGTAACACATTATTTTGTTTGTCCGCAGATGACACACTGCGTATTTTAATACTTTATGTATTTTTTCTTTCACTGTCCATCTCTCTCTCGCTGTTTTGCAAATTTCGCCTCCCTCTAATCGCTGTCCGTAAGTCATTTTATAGGTCTACTAAGATAATATCATACAATATTACTATTGTTTATTGATCAAATTTTACGATGTGGTGCTTTATAATTATTAATTAGCATTCGTGTAGCTGCAGGTGTCCGCCACAAAAGTCGGAAACATATAATCGATTATTTATTTGTTATTAGAAAAAAATACGAATTGACCAGTATTAAACTTAATCTATTTCGTAGATGACTTTACTATTCAAATTTGACGTACCTACTAGATCCCAATCAACTACACTCAATTATCGATATTTAGTATTTTATATATATTTAACTCCCCGTTTATGTATCAAGTAATAACTATCCACAATAATAGATAGGCGAGTAGGCAACTCATTTTTCAATAAAATGAGAGAAAAAACGTATTTTTAGTAATCGTTGCAAAATATTTTATAGAACTTGATGGATTTCCGACAACGCACTTAAAGTCTGCCGTACACTGCTCAGGCGAGGAAGCGGCTCTCACAAATTTTCCCACTTTTCCTTATACACACAAATACACGCAATTACCATAAATTCGACTATCCGCGACACGTCATCGACTGGGTCGCTGTGAATTGCGTCCCGTTTTAAATTTTTTATGTAAATTGTGGCAGCACGGATATATTGTTATATATACAAATTTTATTATATGTTAATAGCGGCTTGAATATTTTTTATTCAAACTACTCAAATTACGTTTGTGTAGGGATATTTTTGAAAAATCAATATTTTTCAAATTCGGGACTGACAATAATATACCTATATAATAGCATGTATACGGTTAAAAATATTGATTTTGACGTTCAAGTCGATTGTAATAATTAAAAACGAGTAAAATATAGATGTTTTTTGGTGGGGGGGGGGCAAAAACCCCTACTACACGAATGCGATACGTCCCCCCCCCAAAAAAAAATAATTCAACACGGCTTGTCGCGTCCTCCGTACCTTGAGCACCGGACTGCCGTTCGGCGCGCCCTCTTCGACTTTGGGGTTGTACTTTGCGCATTCCCTGAACACCGGTTTGTTGTCGTTGACGTCTGTTATGAACACCACGACTACCGCGGTGCTGGTATGTATGGTCGTGGCGCCGTTCACGCAACACGCGCCGTCGTCCACGGCGGTCACGTTCAGCTCGTACTTGTCCCTCTCCAGCGAAATCGATTTCGAGTGAAGCCGGATGACGCCGGTGATCTCTTCGATGACGAACTGACCAGACGACGTGCCACTGCCCACGAATCCAAACCTGAAAGCACCGACGACGCGTCGTTGTTATATAATGTCTTTATAGCAGGACGTATTGTCGTACGAAACACGTTACATGTAAACGCGTTACGAACGTACGATCACTTTTAAAAGTCGGTTTATCGTATATCGAGTAGGTTTAATAATAAGAAATTAATAAATAATAGCCAACAGATGAGAGTGATTAATCGATAATACGGGGAATCGTAAGTTCCTACTCGAGAGCAGTTTTGTGCTCTAGGTATCTAGATAATTTTTTTTATCTTTTTATATTACCTAGATAAAATAAATGCACACCATCTTTCTATCTCATCTAGACAAATAAAACATTTATCTGATTATCTGTAGATAATTAGATAGGTAACTGTTTTATTAATTTAATTTTGATTAATATGATTGTATTACAATGAATTGTGTCCAAAATTAATCAAACAATAAAATGAAATGTAAAGACAATTAAAAATGTTCAATATATGAATATTATGTGTTAAACATTCTTTTTTTCGTATTCAAATATTCATTAATTTTATCTATTTAATTGGTTTTTTTTATATATTATAATAAATAATCTAAAATATAAGTTTATAAGCACGTGTACCTAAATATTATAATTTAATTTCTAAAGTTTCTAAAAATACTAGGTATATAATTATCTGTTTTTTTTATCTAGATAAAAACGAGATTATCTTAGCTTTTGTCTAAATAAATTATTTTTAATTTTATCTATTATCTTATCTAGATACATTTTCAACGCGTTATCTGTTATCCTATCTAGATAATTTTTAAGTTATCTGTGCACAACACTGCACGAGAATACAGCAGGTAAAAAATTACATACGTTAATATTCCTACAAATGAGATGTGTAAATTGCTACACCTAATATAAAATTGAGATGTGTAAGTTCCTACATAGCAAAAAAAAAAAATACTTTATATGTTATTTCAGATTAGTTTAAGACTTCATTAGTTTGATTATTATGATTTTATTATAATTTTTTTAAAGACATTATTATCATCAGTTTGATTAAATATATATTGTTATTACTATGTAAGGAACTTACATATAATATATCATTTTTCCGCTGTGTAGGTAACTAACATAATAATACTTTTTTTTTTACCTCCTATACCTAGGTCTTGTGTAGGAACTAGGAACTTACATTCACCCGATAATATAATACCGTTTATACCTGATTAATAACCATCAATATAATAATAATTATTCTAATGGCTACCAAAACCTTGGCCTATAAGTCGTTCGTTATCGATATGTTATATTTTCTGTGTGTAATCAACAAGCATTTATAACGATCCATAACCGCAAATACGTTTAAAAGACAAAAAAATAACGTTTTTATATTATTTTCATTAAAATATTTCAATAGTTGTGAAACTTTCGATTTTGAAATGTTTCAAACTCAAAACCCTAGGCATAATATTATAGTGGGTACGCTTACCTGACGTTGTCGCCGTCCTTGTCGGAAGCAACTACCGTGGTCACAAGAGTATTGGGACCCGCGTTTTCGTCAACGTTCGGCGTGTACACTTGCTGCGAAAACTTTGGCTCCTCGTCGTTTTTGTTTTTCGTGTAAATCCGTATGGTTGCTGTGCCCGTCTTCGAAGGTTCTCCTGTAAATTCATATCGGAATTTTGAATACATTACAGTAGGTATTTAAATACTTTTGTGTGGCGTATTGAATACTATACATTTATTATAAATCTTAAATACAACATGTTATAATCGCGTAGGCTTATAGACTTTTATTATTTTATTAGAATCGCAGACGTTTTCTGTTTGTAGACGATTTTGAGAATATTATGTTTACGACATTTTGAGAGTTATATTGTCAGATTATCACGAAATTATATAGATATATTCACTTATCGCATAAGTGCAGGTCCACAAAAAAAAAAAAAAAATAACGACAATGACAGACATTTTGAACATGTCATGTTTTTTTGAAAAAATGTGATAGCCATTTAGGGATACAAACGAAATCGATATTAAGAATACACAATTTTTTTCCAAGTATTTGAAATACGCTTCATTTTAAAAAGTATTTAATTATTATTTTAAGCATTTTTTTCAATGATATTTTGTTTATTTACTCAAATACTTTTTAAAAGTAATCTTTACGACCCTGCCTGTAACACACACACACACACACACACACCAGTTGGTTGTTGCCCCGCTTGTCATTGTCGTTTATTAGAATAATAAATCATCAGACGACGTCATCATCGTCATCATAATCATCATCATCATTATTATCACTTTAATACGAGCGTAATGCGGGCGACAGTCTTCCGACGTCGTGACTACTGCTGCAGTGTCCGTTAATTATAATTACGCCTACGCGGGGTACAATAATTTAATATAATGATTTAATGCGACGGGGTGGTCTTAGCTCGCCCAGTCTTCCCCTCCGCCGAGAATCGTCAGTCGGCTGCAGATTCAGCTGGACTAAAGGTGCCTCACAGCTTATCGTGAGACGTGACAATATACAGTGGTCCGAGTAGGATAGAACTCAACTACGCGGTATATGTATTATAAGACATGGTATTAGGTTTATGGTAAGACAGTGGCACGGTAACCACTGGTTACCAAATAAATAACCACATGGTTCAACCAATCCTAGTTCTAGAATTTTTTTCGAGGAATCACATTTCACAGTGAGAAGTAAAGGCGCCTTTAAGTTAATACCGCAGCTGACTCTTTTAAACATGTTCTGTTTTCCTCGACTTCGAGTATATTATCAATGTTAGCACGATTTTAATTATTATATTAATCGTTTACTGCACCCCGTGAGTAGAGCTGATATAATATGGTATTGAAATCAGATGGTAGTTTTTAGTCGGTATTAGAATAGGTACTGTTGAATAACATTGATAGGGCTGACGGTATTTCATTGGTAATAGAACTATGGTATAGGTATACCGAAATAATATTTCCGTCGTTTGATATTATAATTTGTTTTCTCGGTTTAGACGATTATAGTACTTGTAAATTCTTAAACCGACCTGTTCAGTAGCGATTGTCGAGTGTTAAACGATTTTATTGGTAGGCGTGATATGATAACGACATTACATTATTATTATGATTACACGATTACCGGATGCAATGATCACAGTGACGGACGTGTCATACACGTCGTGAACGATAATTTATGGTTACAATAAAGTGTACTCGATATTATTATTATTATTATGAGGGTCGTCGGAAGAGGGTGGTAAACGCTCCGAACTTTGTTAAACTACAAAAATATAGTAATCGAACGAGACAATCTGCAGCTGTTCGGTCTGCAAGAGTGCAAGACTATATATTATCATCACAATCTCTATAATAGACGAGTGAAAAATGTTCTTGTGTGCTTATTGTTACTGCAGTGGTTCACGATTATTATTAGAAACACACAAATGAGGACCCTTTACATATTATATCGAGTCGAAAAAAATCCTTATTTCGCGTAAAACATAATTCAGGGCTTGCGTTTGAAATCAAAATTTAGTTTTACGTTGTTTACAATCTAAACGTTACACGAGTTCGTCGTTATAAATAATATCCAACGCGGGGAATGGTCCGGATATGGAATATAATAAACTCTTGGATTGACCGCTAAATCACAATAGACATTTCTACGAGACCGATATCGTATAACTTTTAAGTAAATGGATTTTAAGTTATTTCGTTTCGCGTTATTTTTGGGTTTAATGATGTTTTATAAATTACGTTTTGCGTTGCGTTTGGGTCTTGTGGTATTTAATTATTTTCGTTTTCTGTTTTAATTAGGTTTACAAATTTTGACCGTTTGTTGTCACACACAACGTTAACTATAACTATTGAAAGTCCTGTAATAGGTATATTATGCTTGTGGAAGTATCTCGATATGTCGCTGCTCGAGTATATAATTTCAACTTTTTTTAAAACGAATTAAAATTTGATTACTGCGTGTGCGGTAGACCCTCCCCCCCTCATTCGCGTCTTACAGACCCCTGTGGGGGGAGGGGGGAGGGGGTTCCGTAGGTAATATCTCGGGAACCGTCGGTCGTCGTCGTTTTCAAAAAAACGAAACAAATTATTTTTTTTTCGGAATTTTGAAAACAAAATCTTACCTTTGTCCTTGGCGGTCAAGACGAATTCGTAATACGCGTTGTTGTTGTCGGCGTCCAATTGCTTATTGTTGTTGACGATGCCCGAGGCGTCGACGGCGAAATGATCGTCGCTCACGTGGTACTCGATCTCGGCGTTCTCGCCGGAGTCAGCGTCCATGGCTTTCACTTTCAGTATGGACGTGCCGAGCGGGATGTCTTCGTCCACGTTGTGCGCCTGGTAATCGGGCAGCTCGAACTTGGGCGCGTTGTCGTTGACGTCCGTCACGCGGATGGTGAGCTGATGATTACATGTTTAAATGTAAACAAATTTGTATTATTTTTAAACGTACGCCCGACACAGAAAATCATTAAAAATACCAAATCGTATAAAATGTGTATAAATAATAATAATAAACAAATTTTTGTCGATAATTATTATTAAATGTAGGTACCTAACTAGTGTAGAAAACTCTTGAACGATATACGTATAACGATCAGTCTTGGTATATTATACGATTTACCTATAATAACCTATATTATGTATGGTAGTCGACCACCGATTAAAAAACAAATACAAAATAGTATAATTACCTATATTTAAAACAATAATTATAATATATTACCTATTATCATTTATTTGTATATGTTATACACATTTTATACAACTATTATATATTTAGTAATTTTCTATAATATGATTTATATTAATACAATTATATACAATGTATATATTATTTATTATTTATTAAACTTTTTTGTTTTGGTCGGAAAGGGAAGGGTACGATTTTAGTCGAAAACGGTTATGCTCGAGTACGTTAATATCTTCGGTAAAATATCGTATAATTATGCTTTTAGGGTCGGTTGTTTACGCGGCTGTGAATCAAGTGCGTAATCGAATAAAACGATTAAAACCAGCTAAGAAGACCAACGGTGACCGCCGAACTGCACACAGATGACTTTAAGATTATCTATAGATAGGATAACAGGGTAAGGTCGAATTGCACTTATTTTAGTCGAATCACATTTGGGTTAAAAAAAAAAAAAGGTCATGGTCGAACTGCATTCGGGTTCAAAAAGCTGTTTTGACAAAAATGTCATGCACGGTGTAGAGTAAACCATTTTTAAATTATTTTTCGTAGTAATTTCAAGAAACTAAATTCAAAACTCTAATCCGGTAATTGATTTCCGATCATATAAGTTAATATATTTTTCGATTTCGTTAGTTTTTTCCTGGTACCGTGTAGTTGAAAGGCTTGTGTTAGTATTCAGCAAACGTTTAAATTGGCTTTATTTTTCGAACCAGAGTGCAGTTCGACCATTACCTTTTTATAACCACAGTGCAATTCGATCATTTAATTCGGGTAAAAAGTGGAATATTCGACTATCCCGAGGGGAACGGAACTGAATATATATCATATTCATATATTTTCACCAATATCGATTTTCGTAGTTATTAGTTTTCATGAATATTATCGCACGGTAGGTATATTGCTTTATAATATACAAATTATTAATGAAATTAATACAGGGTAATTGGAATTAACATAAAAAACGGGACAAAAAGTGTCCTAAGAGAAGTTTGTCAGGATAACAGGACATCATCACAAAGTTGAAATAAAGGACAACCCTGTACGAATAGACAGGACGTATACGGCGGTCACCCTTATTTGAGCACCCCTTTTAGCTAATTATTTGAGCTCAATAATGACGTTCATTGAGAAGCTCAAATACCTAGAATAATAATATTATTGCTATACCGAGAGCGTATACGGTATAGGTACGTACCTCAACAGATGTTGAAAATCCACCGGAATCCTCGGTAGCAGTGACAATCAACGAATACACATGCGGTTGTCTCAGATCCTCAAAATCCAATTCCTTGGCTAATTTCACGATGCCGGATGTAGGCCCGATATTGAAAGTGCCGGCGCCTTGGCCTTGGGCTTTTAGAGTGTAACGTATCTCTCGGTCAGCAAACGATTTGGCTTTCACCGATATGATGCTGCAGTGAACGAGAAAAACAATGTCATAAAAACAGACCGTTTCACGCTTCCGCAAAATTTTTCCTCCCTTGGGTACTTACTCGGAGTCTTTTCTCTGGTTTTCCGGTATTTCCGCTTCGTACGACTGCATGTAAAACTGCGGAGCCCTCTTGCCACCGACGATCGATAAACGTTCTTCGGGTGTCGACTGAAAACGGCGCTCGTCCATCCTACCGTTCTGGTCTTCGGCTTTCACGTACAAGACGTACTCCATGTCCAACTGAAACGGATCGGTCCCTCTGGTCCGGACAACGCCTGACCGCTCATCCACCTCGAACCTACCACCGGCTGTTGACGGAAAATCATAATATATTATTATTCGTACGAACAATTTTACAACATATCGAACGAAAGTCATTTGCAAAGCTTGGCAATGTCTGTAAATGGTTCTCGCTTCGTCTACGCCGCCGTCTAGCACTGACGCGATTTCCCGCTATATACCTCTCACCCGCGGTTCTAGGGCCTAATATCATATTATCCAGATCTGCTCGTGTAAACAGAGTAAGTACTATCAAAAATGTAACTAGAAATCGGACACAATCGGACGCGTTTCTCTATATAATATTCCCTGATGTCAAAATAAAGACCTTTATCCGGGGAGTCGTTTGGACCAGGGTGAGCAGGAGTATGCGTTTGCCCTACCCTAGATTTTAAAGCAGCTTTGGGTAGGCGAGATACCGACAATATATTCGGCCGTGTGTGTTTGGCCGTAATTTTATTCATACACGATAATGAGAAATCAGTATACAAACATTAGTAGTTATAATGTATAATTTAATCGAATATTATTGAAGAATGCAGTGAACCTAACCTGTAGCTGTATTTAAATGCCTGCAGTTATCTTGCCCATCTGGCGCTGGACCGGCCTTAGAGCAGACGCATGGCCTTTGATAGGTACAGATTGCTGTGAGTTGAGAATGGTCTCATCTTAATATCAATGGACAATGATCTAATTTACGACACCTATAAGACGATCGCAAACGTGTAATGTGTTGTATGGCTGCATATGGGATTGATATAGTAATTCTACTATCTATATAATCAGTGGCGCATTTAGAATATTATATGCGTCCCGAACGAAATAATTTTATAGCCCACTACTCTTTATACAACCCCAGACCTTCCCTCTCCACACTCGATTACTAAAAAAATGTGCTCCTCACTTATTTTGAATACAATTTAAAAATGTGTATTATCGCCCGGGGCTCAACAGTTTGCAATCTCAAAGTGTTTTTATTCATATAAAAAATCATACCGAACAATGGCACATAGTAGTAAATGTTATCGCTTATTACTTGGGAGTATAAAGTGTAGACGACCTTCAAGACGGTGCACCCCGGGCAAAGCTCTGAACGGCTAAAAGTCCACACAAAAGGCGACCGTATATTCGACATAAAATCACTAACATCCTTTTATACAATAGTGCTAACAATTTATTATACCTAACCATTGCTTGGAGGAATAAAATTGTTTATTAATCGATCTATTAATCAATGATGCTAATGAGTGTTATATACGTTTTGAGATAAAAAAAAAATTAATACACTCAATAAACAACTGCCGCCCCTAAAGCTGTTAACGTTTTGCCACCGAGGCCGTTATTTTGCCCCCTTTTCCCCCACTAAAAGCGCCACTGTAACAGCTCAAGGAATGGATTTATCAGTCAAGAATCGAGATATTATTATTCAGGTCCCCGTGCACCTCACAAATCAATATATTTTCGATATGGGCTAAAAGTCTTTTTTACTCATTGGGCCCTACTCCAGCAATTAATATTGAGATGAACCCCTCCCCCCCCCAATCGTTGGATACGTACTTCTGTCCCTGACGATGAAGTAATGTATGCTGTGGTCGGTGTCCGGATCGCGTGCCTGAAGCGTAAATATCGGCGTGTTTGGAGGCGCGTTCAACTGCACCACGGCTTGCATTGGCAGCGGCCGGTTGATGAAGTACGGAGGCTCGTCGTTGACGTCTTTCACGTGTATGATGACTCTCTGATTGTCCGTATCTGTAAACATGAAACAAAACATTTACATTCGGAAAACCAAACCGCAATCGAAACCAAATAACATTCCAGAGCAGAGCGAGTAAAACAACAACGAGGAAAACATAATAATTTCATGCGGTATAATAATAATGCAGGAAGTGTTGAGTCTTGTCTAGACAAATATTTGGTTATCTTATATCTCGTCTAGATAAATAGTTGCGAGTTATCTAACTAATTGTCTAAGACGGGAATTTTTTGTCTATCCAGATAAATTATACATAATAATAGTATCTTAATATTTTAAGTTCATAAAACATATCAATAATTATAACGATAATATTTAACATCAAAGAAAGTGTTCTTTTGTTTATTATTATAATATAAAAAAGATTTAATATTTTATTTAAAAAAAAAAAAGTATTATTCATTTATATTTTTCACGAATAATGATGTCTACTACAATCATTAATTTTAACTTATTATCTGTGTTCAAATCATATTCAGACAGTAGCTAAGGTGTACTTCGAGTGTGCTCTCAAAAAAAGTAGGATGATATTTAAATCTATTTAAAAAATAGAAATCTTGTACGAACAAATTAAATTATGTCATCCTCAAATAGTCTCAAAAATCTTAAGGTTAGGTTATGTATGGTCTTTGACAAGTTCAAAAAATCAGAATTTGAATATATTTTGCACAACTTGAACATAAAAATAGGATGGCATGCTTGAAAAAATCAACCTTGTTCAATTCTTGGATTGATTGCTAAGATGATAATTAATCGCGTAGAACAAATATTTGTACGAAACCAATATTATATTTTTTAAGGACTATTTGTATTTTAGTTTTTTTCGTTTCGTTTTGTTTTTTTTGTATTACTTAAGGCATGTTCTGTAGCAATACAAACTTTTTTCCCTTTGAGAACCCCCCTTTTTATTTCAATTTAAAAGGGATAATTTTTCTGAAAATGTTGACGTATTTAATAATTCAGAGTCCGAACGAGTAGTGTTTCAGTTATTAAAATATGTTTATATTAAGGACGATATTCGTTAAAAATGGTATTACAAAAGTATTAAATATTATATATATGTAATACCTATTGGATCTATTTATTGTACTCTAGCCATTTTTAAAAATTGTTTTTGTTGATAGATGATTACTAAAAAAAAAGAAATTGTTCTAATCAAGCTCTCGTATCTTCCAAACCCGTTATCGCGATATTCTTTCCAGTTTTGATTTTCAAACGTCAAGGTTTTCAGAAAAATTATCCGCTCTATAATCTACAGTTGTCGAGGAGGGTAGGTATTCGTTTGAAAAACAGAAGTTCGTATCTCCACACAAAGGTACTCCTATTAAGTAGTACAAAAAATCTCAAGAATTTGAAAACACACCGGTCTTCGAGTATAATATTATTTAAAACTTCCAAAAATTCAGAATTTGTAAACATATAAACGGAAAAATGGGGATGAGCGTGCTCGGCGAATCACACTGTACATACTAATTCGAAACCCAATCTCATTTAACGTCAAAAGGTCTGCGCGAAAAACGTATTAAAAAAATATATATTTTGTGTACGCACGATTCGTAACCATATATATATATAGGTACGCGCTTAGCCAATAAAACGCCGCAGGACCGTAAACGTATTTAATATCATAAATATATATAATATATATATATCGGTTTTAGCTTATTAAAAATACAAAATATTTTACGACTTCGGGAAAAAATAAACAGAAATAAAATATTATTTAGAGTTTCGGTTTCGGCCCCGAGCGATAAAAAATAATAATATTATACATATATATATATACGAATATAGCTGATATTGCAGCAGGTTGTTCTGGAAAAAAAACCCCTATAAACGCGCAACAGTATCTACCTATAATAATTCACATTGATTATCATTATTATTATTATTGTTCAATTATACGGCAGAGGTCGTTTTCGGAGAAAACTATATACAGATATGCGCCTGCTATGTGTAAAGTTATACGTAAAGAGACGATCGCGTTGACTCGTTTCAATATGAATTCTCAAAGTATGATATGCAGAAAAGATTTTGTAATAAATATTAATGAAATATTACCGTCAGTGATATTTTAGACATTTAAAAAGTTCAAAAAAACTATTCTTACTATACAACATATTATGTTATTATGCACGGTGATTCAAAATTCAAGTTACATCAAATAAATATATTCAAAATACAGAAAAACGTATGAACTTTTTGATTTAGAAACGTCCAAAATGATTTGTACATTTTATAATATTGTTTACAATATATTGGGGGTGTTTTAGGGGATCAAGTTTAGAAATTTTGTAAAAACTCTCGAGCATCATAAAGTTTTCCATTGATTAATGTCGTTCGAACGGTAAAATGTATTTAAAAAAATGTCTTCATACGATTATGTTTGCTAAAAAAAAGTATAAATCTTAATTCTGATCAAAACATTTTAATAGAACTGTCCACAATTTTTAAGGAAAAAAAAACACTAATATTTTGTCCACTGGGTGACCGTTTGAGTTCTTAAAAATATCGCCCCGACAAGAACTATCCGCAATCATGTGTATTACTGGTCATTAAAGCAAAAATGTCCAAAAGTAGCCTGGCATAAGGATTTTGAAATGGATACTAGATACTATAGTGACGGTCAACGTCAAGTACCGACATTTTACCGAAATCGTATCAAAATATTATATCAAATTCATTAAACGTAGAAAATATTTTATTTTTTAAAATTTCATAAACTGTAACTGGGCCGGAGTGGCGCAGTGGTCACACAGTTGACTGCGACTCACACAGTCATCGGTTCGATTCATAGCAAGTGCAAAAAATTTGTGTGATTCTACGCAATCTCCATTTTCCCGTGCTGTCGTCCGATTGCATCATCCGGTTTCCAACTAGGTCCCACTCCACTGGGAGTGAAGACCACACATGTCTCCTCTTGGAGAAGGGGGGTAGTATCATGCATATAGTGATATATACATAGATAAATAGATCACATGATCTCCCTACTACCCATTTGTGATAAGCATTGACGAAGACCTTGAGGTCGTTTCAATGAACATTAGAAAAAAAAAAAAATAAACTGTAACTATATAGTGATTAGTCAATGGGGAAAAAAAAATGATTTACTAACAACCTTATTTTAGGTTAGGACTTTTAATAGGTAGGTCACTAGATAGTATATAGGTTCCGTGGCAGCTCGTGCTATGGGGAAAACGGGCACGCGCCCCCCACAAAATCGAAAGAAAGGAGAGAAATGTATATTGAATTAAAAAACCGAGTAGGTGCTTCTCCCATCATAATATAGTTGGTATATTATTTAAAAATATTATCGAAAAAAAAAATGTTATCGAATACCACGGGTGCTATATAATAATAGGTTTATAGGAGTTTTCCGGGTTTGAAAAATGAATAAAAAATAAAAATGATAAATAAATTCTAAAACGATTATATTATGGTTATTGAAAAATCACGCCGATATCGATATCGTTGGACATTACTAATGGGCACAAGTAAGGAATAAAATGAAAACTATAGGAATAAAAGACGTACTCGACCACGCATATATTGTCTACAACCACAATTTTTGCATCAATCGATACCCGTATTTATAACTTTATAAGTACCTACGTGGAATGGTTTTTGTGATCGATTTTAGAGTTAATTTGTAATTTGGTTAGTGTTAAAAATAATCTACAAGTCATGAGAATATTATAGTATAATAACCGTGTGATGACATAACCGTGACAATTATTATTATTGTTATTTGTGTGTCCAAAAAAGTCTGCATCGTTCGAGTCCGCGGCTCATAATGATATAAATAATTCAGATAGTTTTAAATAAAGTTTCGATAAACTTACTGTCTATTAGGCCTATTCTACTGCAGCTATTCGTTAAAAATATTGATTTAATTTAAATTGCCATTTTATACAGTCCGCGCACAATAATTATAAAACGTCACGGCGCGTAGGTATACAAAATATATAATATATCATTGTGCTCCCGTTCCGAGCTATAAATCTTATTTTTTATTTTAATCAACTTTCCGCGAGACTTCGGTTGAACATCGGAAACGCAAAGCATTATATAAGAATATTATAAGAATTATAAATTAAAAGAGTGCAACAAACATAAATAAAGTACCCACCTACCCGAGTACCTACCTATACAGATACGCTTTGTGCAACATTAAAAAGGGCAGTAGCAGGTGTATATAGGTATATATACAATAATATAGTATAGCTTTTACGGAGAACCTTTTAAATAAAAAAAAAAAAATAATAATTATAAAGTTGTTTGCGTCGGTTTAGTTTAATTCTGTTGATTAAACGTCTGCGCGAAAAACGCCGAGGATGACTCGCCGGGGAGGAGAAGAAGCCGGACCGTTAATGCGTCTAAGCAACGTTCCCGTATGAAATTATGTATAAAAAAAAAAACATCGAGACGAAGAAGAAGAACAAAAAGTAAACAACGAAATGTTTAAATAATTTCTTCTCGTTCGAGTAAATCTATGCAGCGCGAATACACCTACCTATATATATTATTATAAAATGGCTCGAAAAGTTTATCCGAAAAATGTTTTAAAATAACCGTGCGGAAAAATGTCAAACTCCCGTGTGTACCTACCTACGACTATACCGTCTACCGATATAGCTGCAGTATACGACTAATAATTGGATTCCGAAAAGCTGAAATAAAAAAGCTCGAGTTCTAATTTTAAAAGTAGTCGCTGTGTATACACACTGCAGCAGCGCGCACTAAGTGGCGCTGTTGTCGAAACGATCGGAGGCACGAGAGTCTCTGGTTTTTTTTCTACATTTTATTTCCGAAGAGCCTTCGTCGTCGTGACGGCGCAAACAATATATAATATGTACACCACACATACCTCCTGACGAGGAGTAATAAAAACTATAAACAAACATTAGTAATCAAACGAGTAGGAAGTAAATATTATGTACAGAGAGTTTTTTTTTTTTTAATTTCCCCTAAGAACCTACTCGAAAATGTAATTTTCACATTAAGCACGAACGCGTGATTAATTGGAAAGCAAAAAAAAAATATAATCGTCCTTCGCCCTGCAGCCGCGACCGTGCATAAGACAATATATTGTACACAATAGGTACCTACATAGTTATTACCTCTCACCCGATCGGACGAATTGAACGGTTTGAATTTAAAAACGTCCGTTCACACAGCTTTTATATATTGGGCGCAAAGAAGTTTTTTTCATAGAGGTAAATACTACTACTTTTCTCGAGAAGTATTACCGTTTTTGGAAGTATAAATGATTATAAATTCAAAACCATCTACTGCGATGATCATTTTTAAGGTTTTTTCTTAAGAAAAAAATTCTTTTAGTTTAGACTAGCGCTGATCGGTGGACCGACATTTGGGGGGATACTCTTGTGCCACTCGTTTAATCGTTATAAATATTTATAACCGTTGATTGACTACTCACACAGCTCTACTCGTTCGACATTTTCAAAAGAACATTCTGCAAATAGGAATATAAAATTTAAAATGTAAGAACATACGTTTCAAAAAAAAGTTTAAAAACGGTTACCGTAAATTAGGACCGATAAAAAAATGCTTTTCAAACGATTCAAAATGATGTAAAAACGAAAGAAATTTGCAAAAATTAGTATATTTTGAGGAAACGACGGACGTTGATCTTTAAAAGAATCACCTTGTACGATACAATACAGATAATAACTTAAAATCCTATTATTAGATATGTGCGAGGTAAACACAATGTCATATAAGTTATAGAACTAATGTACCAGACTTGGTGGTATTCGACGAGAAACGTTGAAGAATTCCGTTCGAGTTGACGAAAAAATTCGAATTAATCGTGATCAGCAGACTCGGAATTATCGACCACACCAAAATCTTACCAATTTTTTTCAACGCCCAAACAAGAAATCTAAACAGCTTAATTTTGGGGTAGAACCTTCCAATTATTCTATCGAATTTTAATGGAAAACACAATAGCCTCTATGATCAATATCAGACGAATCTCACCACCAGCGACACCACCCAGAGACTCGATCGGCAGCTACAGATTCGAAATCACCTCCAAACTCCAGTACAAACTTTGGTTATCGGGGGCGGACTGGCATCATCGCATGTCGGAAAGTCGGAAACTTTCCCGATGAGCCGGTTTTCGTGCTGTGCGCCACTCGAGTGATTTAGGTATTAATCGAATTTCAAATCGACTCAATTGGGTAACCATAGATGATAAATGTATCGATTTAAGGATATCGATAAGCTTAAAAAATCCGCCGAAGCAATGTACACAACTCTTGTGGATAAAGTAGTTGAAAGCACTGATAGAGGGTTCATAAAAAATAATCAAATATATCTAGATTAAGCATGTTTGTCAAATTAAATAATGGTTTTCTTGAAAACTGTTTTATGCGCTATTAGCTTAAAACTCGAAAACTTGAACGAAGACTGTTTACTGCGGATCGCGTATACGATCGGATTTATACAATTTTGGTTTTACTCGGAAATCGGAATACAATTGAAAATTGATTCATATATTATAATACAACAAAGGAAAATAATATAGTTTTGATGACAATGAAAACCTCCGATGAAACGAAAATTTACGAAAATTCTTGACAAGAAAACAAAGTGTGTGAAGTCTTATGACATATTTTGCTGCTCTAACGTTTTAATGGCGCGAGTATACGTTTTGTCAACCTAAACATTTGCAAATAACTAATATAACTATATTTTCGTACGCTATTCTTCCGATTCGAGTAAAACTTGTTTTAAACTATAATTTCTATTGCTCGAGGTTTTTTTCATATTTCTGCACTAACTTAAATATTTATTTTAAAACTTTAGCTGCGGTGGCTTGTGAATGGTCATTTTCAATCGTAAAAGTTATATTAAAACTAGCTCGCAGAATTCGCCGAGTAAATAATTTAATTTATAGAAGCTTTAATGCTTAACAAAAAATAAAAACATCTAATAATAGTATATAATATGAAGTTGTGTAACAAATGAAAAGTAAAAGTAAATTGCTTCACATGGAGCCTATATAACTATAACTAAGTGTCGGAAATCTTAAAAGTAAACTTTTTGAAATAATAATTATTTCGCATTGCATTGATGAATTTAACAGTGGAACTTTTAGTTTTACGATTTTAAACTTGTTTACGACATAACTTTGTATACTGGGTCTGTTTTACTTTATTGTTTAAGGCCAAAATATGTGTGATAGATGCGATAGAATAATATTTGTTGGTACATAAACGAGTACCTATATAGGTATGCCTAACTACCGGAGAACTTTTTGAAAAGAAAGCTTATTGTGATTTGTGCGGGTCGCTTAGATTTCTATTTCCAACAAATAAGACCGATCCCCCACCGCGATGGACGCGTGTAACAGCAATACAGAAAATAACAAGGATTTTGCACTACACAATAAAATTAATTTTTATTGTTCGCGCCACTTTAAAGTAATTAATAATAATTGTTTTTTAAACATCTTGATAATATGTGTTTTGAATGGTTCGTCAAACATGTCCATCTTTAAAGTTATAGACACATTTAAAAAAAAATCATTAAAGCGTATACGCAAAGTAAAATAAAAAAATGTATGTTAATTATTGTAATTGCCAACGTGCGCGAGAACCTAATACCTACTCGGTTAACAACAAAATATATATAAAACAGAAATATTATAATATTCTTCATCCGATTATCGTTGTTAATAAATCAGAGTTATGAGTAGAGTTAGGATGTTGATGACCTAAAAAACACACAAAAATGCCCTAAAAAAAAAAATGCGAAAATGCTCTAAAAAAAGTGCAAAAATGCCCTAAAAACTTCAACAAATTACCTTAAAACTTCAAAATATTACCTTAAAAATGATCTAAAAAACTAAATTTAATATTAACAGATTAATAAATTAAGATAGATAAAGATAAATAAATTGCCCCACATTGTACAAAAACTACAAAAAAATGACCTAAAAGATGAAAAATGACTTAAAAATGTTGAAAAATTACATTAAAAAACAAAAAAATGCAAAATAAAATTAGAATATTATGATCAAGAGAGCATGAATCAAATTCTTAGCTAGGGTAGCATTGTACAGAATCAAAGAAAAAAAATGCAAAAGTCATCAATATCCTAACTCTAGTTATGAGTATGAAATATTTCACATGCAATTATCACTTTGAAATATTTCAAATTTGAAACTTCCAGGCTTATTGAAATATAATATTTAATTTTTTTATAAATTTTCTGATTTTGGTATGTTTGACAAAACCATCACTGAGATGGTCACACTGATTTCAGATTTTTTATAATATATTATAATGTTCATAATATTATATTAATATACAAATATGATATTATATTAACCCTATATAGACTGTAAATTATAAATTATAATAATACTATTATACTAATTACTAAGGATTTAATAAATATAAAATTTTTATTTTATTTGAATTCAATATCATTATAAGGTTTTAACTCTTAGATTATTATAATAGGGAGACGGGTTATAACTATATCTAATTAGTAATTATAAAATATTAAATAAACATGAATTAAGAAATTGATATTGGTAATTCATGTGTTTTGAAAGTTTTTTAAGTATGTTTGTATGAATTTTATGTAATTTGTATAATGTACTAGGTATGTTGTATTATGTAAGAAATATTTCAATAACATTTCTTCTCTAGATTTAAATTAAAATTTTTTTTTATTATTTTTCATAAAAATGAAATATTTCATGAAAGTTTTATGAAATATTTCAAAAAAATAAATTTCATGAAGTTTTAGAACTCTATTGTCAATAAACAATTTTTTTCATCCACGTTTCTATGACTGCAGCTCGGTAAATTCCAACTGTTTAAATTAAAATTTTAAAGTGTGGAGCAGATCGCCAAAATGCGTTAATATTTAGACGTAGTGCAAATTAGTCGTCGTGTTTTAAAAATATTTTTGGCGAAAATTACGTATGCACTCGAGTGCACTTATATTGTTGGCACAAATCACATGCTAGAACTAATAAATTGGCGACATTCTCATATTGTACCCATCAGGTACTTAAATCAACTTCAAATCGTTGCAGTGTATACTGTATTCAGGTGTAACGATGATGATTATGTGCGACATGTACTAATAATAAGCTGTACAGTCGACACGTCTTGTGAAATACAATTTAAGACGATTTAAAATTTAAAGTTTAACTACTCAATATAGTTATGAGTGCCCGGAACTCGATGCATTTGTGTTTTTTTTTTCTTTTGCTCTAATGCGCGATTATGATATCGTCTATGTACAGAAATTTGAATCGTGGAATTGTAGAAAGGCACGACTTTTATTTTGCATTTTTAGGACAATTTTTACGGTAATTTTTTTAGTTTTTTTCGTGCATTATATTGATTTTTTCTACTTTTCGTACCTATACACGCATGTTTGCATTTTGCTCCTAGAAAGTTACATATTTTTATTGTAACACATTAGTCTGACAAGACTATAAATATTCGAAAAAAGTAACAAGATAAATTATCATCGTTGACATATTATTATATGATAGTAAAGAATATTCAGCAGTTGCTCGTATAAATATTCCATTTCTGTATTAAGTTTTTGGCGAAACAAAGACTGTAAGGGACATGGCGTGGATCGCGATCGACTGTTTGGTCACCCCCGGTTTAGAGTGTAGAGATAGAAACTTAACTGACACAAAAGTATTGCCTATCATTTTTTTTTCGAGTGTAAAACACATAAAAAATAATATTTTTATATATTTTTTCGTGCATTTTTTTTTTAAAACTATTTTTAGGTCATCGAGTCCCGGGCCATATAGTTGTTACAATATACTACGGATTCTATAGGCTGCAGGCATCTATATTACACAATAGTGTATACTACGCATTACTTATCTATATACATAGGTACACACAATACATAATATATTATGTCTAATATGATATAAAATCTACAAAATACTAAGCGTGCGTTTGCATTACAATATAATATCGACAAGGACTACTACAACACAATATTATACCGCGGTACAATATGATATACGGCGGTATAATACGGCGCTGCTATTATACAATAACTACATAATGCAATATTATAATATTATTGTGCGATACACGCACACACGAAATAGATTACGACTGGTACTCACATTTCACTCCTGATATTAGCATGAAAAAAGAAAAAAAAAAGAAAAAACGGATTAGCATTATAATAACAGTTATAGGTAATAATATATTAGTAATAATAATAGTGTTACAACAATAGCTGGTAGCTGGTGACAATATATACGCGACCTATACGCGTACACTCGCGCACAATGCGACGTTTAATTGTTAATATATGGTTATGACTTGGGTACATCATATTATAATATATATTATGACGATGATATACGACTTGAGAATATTATATTATTGTCGTCCAATATTATAATATATTATATATTGTTAATGTTAATGTCACTATATAATATTATGCGCGTGTATGGACTTCGGCGCCCTGCAAGAATGCTTTTATGCGCTTCCGGGCCGTCGGATAAACTGCTGCGTTATCCGACGATCTGCTCTGTGCGCGCATATACCCAGGTATAATAATATAGGTAGGTCGTAAATGGGTTTGGTATACGCCTAACACGCCGTACATGTGCCCACGTGAACGGGGCCACGTCCGTGCACTCCTCCCCCCCAATATTTTCTCGTCCTAACACGGTGAAACCTGCTCTTGAGGAAATCTTTAAAAAGCGAACGTTTTTTTGTTGTTGTGAAAAATCGACACGTTTTCTACAAACTGAACCCTCCGAATAGCGGACACGATTGACTCGGCGACACCGAGAGTGTCCGGTGTATCGAGGTTTCACTGAGTGCAATGGATCGATTCAAATTTGATTTTTGGAATCATTAAACACGACGCACTGCTACCGTAGACCATGATTATTATATATTAAAATTCTTGAGAATTGTTTGTGCTACTTAACAAACTATTGTTTTTCAAACGAGAACACTTTATTTTAGAAAAATATAAAATATATAAATAATATTGGACCCATACATCATTCGTATACTTGGACGAATTTATTTTTACGAATCAAAAATGCTGATGGATTAATATCAGTAATTAGTTAAATAGTTCCCAATCCCAACACAACGGACCTATTCTTATCTATTACCTATTCTTATCTTCTGCGGGACCTATACAAAACTTTCAATAATTATTTACAACCCATCACGAGTGATACTGCGGTGCCCCGTACACGATAATAATTTCTAGGTAACTCAAAAATCACAAATGTATTTCTACAGACCACTAAAATAGCCCGGCCTTTTGTATTCCAGGTCCACCTCCCCCTCAATTTGTGAGGGCCCTGCTCGCACTTATATAACGTAAATACATAAACATTCGAGACGAAACACAAGTCGGCTATAGACATAATATATTGTATAGAACCCAGAGCTTGCAAAAACGTTATAAACGACAAAAAACCATTGACATAATATTGTATAAATGTAATTAAAACGGAAAACGCAAACAAAAATAGTTAAACGTCACAGAACAAAACATAACGCAAAACGAAATGTATAGAATATCATTAAACGAAATACGCAAAACGAAATAATTTTGAATAGTATACACTTTAAGTACATACTTAAAAGTTACAATATATTGCAGGTTTCGTAGAAATATTTAGAGATTAGTTTTTAAGTAGAATCCAAGAATTTGTTATGAGTAGAATAGTAGATATTCTGTCGAGTATTCTGAGTACTCCGAGTTGGGAGGCGTATTGTTGTACGTCGTGCAGAGTATATATTTCTATATCAACTGCAATGTGACATCATGTAGGTCGCGTACGACTCGAGCGGTGGCGCTGAGGGGTCCGCAAAGAGGGATTTATAATTTTTTTTCGCGGACGGGAGAGGGTCGCTCGTAAAATATATGTTTGCCCAGAACGATATTTTCCGAGAACGCTTTTGGCTCGTCTCTTATTAATCCGCTGGCCAGCGACGAGGTACCTCGCGGATGCAGCAAGCTATATACCCTTAAACACCATAATACGTTTATAGGTACCTACGCTCCAGATACCAGATACCTGAGTAGGTAACATTATTACAATGTAGCTTATTATTCGAGCGGCAAACGATGATACGATCACGATATAATATAATATAATATGATTTAATAATAATAATATATAATATTATAATATTGTTGAGCGCACCCCGAATTCGTCGTATCGCTGCATACGTCATGTTATTATATTATCATCGTGGTATATGTGTAGTTGGGTACCTATATACTATAGTGTATTATGTAGGTATATTCAAATTTTAAACCCTTCGCCATACGCTCACACGAGAGATCGTATACACAGATAGCGGGAAAAAAATCAATAATAATATTATAATACGCGTCGGCTGTTTGAAAACCCGGCACAATAATATACGCGGTCACAGGTATACCTAGGTATAAGCTCTGTAAAGCATAATACAGGGTGACCCGAGCACGATCGCCCCCCCCTCCACTTATTCCGTTTAAAAATGCGTTTATTTAAAATCTGATTTTTAGAAAATATCTTAAATATACGGGCGCGTCTTAAAGACTTTATTTTAAAATTCTTGAGGTTTTTTTATACTACTCAGGGAGTGATGTCCCGGGGAGATACAAACTCATATTTTTCAACTTTTCCTAATTTTCAAATTTCGAACGAGTATATAGTTTTCTAGTTATTTAACTATTTTTGTGCGTCGAGGATATTGGATCTGGAAGATTTGGCGGCTATATTATACTACTATAATAGTGATTTTGACAATAATTTCGGTAATTAATATTATTTCTATCCATGTACATAATACTTATTCAAAATGGTCCAAAAGTATAATAAATATAATATAATAATATAGGTAGTAGATTCGATATTAAATATATTTTATAGTTTTGTAAAACCATAATTTTTAAGGACATATATTCCAGATCCTTGCAGGTATATAGACATTTTAATAACTAAGCGACTACTCGATCAAAATATGTTGAATAAAGTACATCAACCTTTTCCGAAATTATCCGTCAATACATTTAAAATAAAGAAGGCGGTGGTTATTGCATTTGGAATCGTTTGCCTATCGCCCCCGAACACTATCTCGCCTAACTGCAGAGTAAAATACGAACAAATCCTGAGAATTCGAAAATACGGGCTTTGAGTGTGTTAGTAAATCACGAAAATCAGAATTTTTAAAAACGTACATCGTGGTTGATTGAAGCCAAAAGGGGGGGGGGGTGATCGAACTCGGGGTGCATCACCCTGTACATCCCGACATCGAACGTTTATGTTTACGCATCATATTATTATACGCAGAACATTTCCGTCCGACTACGGTGAACGCGCGCATTGTGTGCGCAGACGAACGGATTTTCATATATATTTGTACAATATATTATTGTATTATATTATTCGTATTATTGCAGTCGGCGGCTTTCGAACCATATAGAGGTACCCGAGTCCCGAGCTGCACACGATATATATACCTACCTATAATAATATAATATATTATACGCGTAACGCGATGGTCTTCTGTATTTTCTTTTCTGCGGTGTTTTTTTTTTCCGTCATTATTATTTTTAGTACTGCTATTGTTATTACATAATATTATTATTATCTCGACGAGAAGACAAACGCGATTCGATGACGATGACGATGTGATATAGATATAGAAATATACATATTATAGACACTGCAGCAGCTAGAACACGCACAAAACCTAACCCCGCAGTACCCTTGTACACATTACGTTTTAAAAATATTGATAAGAAATGGAAAAACGAAATGAAAATATTTTACGACGCTCGTTGAAAAGTGTATTGCAAAAAAAAGGCAACAAAGAAATTGGAAAAAAAAACCGTTTTTGACGATATTGCAGCAAAACTGCAGTTTTCAAAAATCGTTCCGTCTCTGCTAAATAATTTTCAAAACATTAGGGACAAAATATTTCAGAGAGAATCTATAGTTCAGACATTTTCAAAGCATTTGCCGACAAATTGTAATCGAGACGTTTACAAAATTATATTTATTTCTCGTATACTATTAAACACGTTCATATATTTTTATCACACCCGCCTACGTATTATTTTTTAAGCTAGTCCACCAGGCTCAAAACGTCGCACAGTGAAAATATTTTGTAGCCTTGTTGATTGTATTTTTAAAGGCTGCGCATAAACCTCAAACGAATAGTTATATTTTAAGTATGTGAGGAAATCTACTACCGCAATATATATTATAAAGATTTAAAAGTCATAATGAAAGGGGCGAGTGTGAAATAATAATTCAATATTATATTATACTACGTAATTAAGCGTTTCAGTTGTTTATTTCAAATTTTTTTGTTTTTGTCGCCCTGTGAAAATTATTTAAAAATTTCACCGGTAAACGCGTATACATCGTCGGTGGTACCGGTCAATATATTCTGCGTATAAACGGCGAGCTTTAAGCCACCGCCTTTTTATACGACGTTTGCTGCGTCGCCGCCGCGACCCGTCCTGAGATTAAATCTTGTACTCGAAAGGGTAAAAAAAAAAAAAAAAACTAATAATAATAAAATATATAACGTGCTCTGTAGACTGCAGTTCGGAATAATATATAGTATTATTAAAAAATATGACAATAACCGCGATCGGTACCAACCGTATTATATATGTACCTACCTATACATCTATACGGTATTGAGTCCGTTCACAAAGTCTAACGACGTCAAAGTCGATTATTATACGTAAATATACGTCATGTGGGCGATTCGGCCCGAGCACATCCCTTTTTTCATATTACGATATTATTATATGGATTTTCCTTTTATTATTATTAAAATTCGATTTTTAATGTTTTTATCTGCTCGCAAATATTTAGATTTGTATATACATATTATAATATGCCGTTTAGTAAGGATAGTATCCAGCTGTAAGGTGTATGGCGAGATACTCGCGATATACAAACCTCTTTATTTTTCCAAAACAAAAACTACCCTTTTTTTGCAAACCGAGAAGTTAAGCCGATCACCTTGTTTTTTTTCAAACTCTGATCTACACGAATTGAACGAGTGGTTCCTGAATTACTAAACCTTATTATATTAGAATAATATGTACTAATAATAATCCGTAGGTAATCCTATTTAGCCGCGTTAATAATAACGATTTTACACAAAATATACAGTGGCTAATTTATTCTTGTACGCCTTTATGTCTTCCAAATTGTTATTGGCATCCTTAGCGTGCCGCAAAGTCGAATAACTCAAAAACTACCAGTTTGTATATTTCGATTGAGAGAAATCTAAATTTTTCAAAAAATAATCGGCTTTACGATTTACATCGAAAAAGAGTGGTTTTTATTAAAAAATAATAAGTTTTTATCTCCACAGGACTGCACTCTTCGCGACAACGGTCATTTGGGCGTACGATCAAATAGTACCTGCCCCCTAACGATAATAAGTTAAAACGACGTAATCCTCGCGTATGAGTATACTTAGAAATGTCGAAAATCTTAATTCGTACTAATTCTTTACGCGCTAAAGGACGAATTATTCCGCATACCACGCACTGCAGTGCAGGGCGGAATGGAGTTCGGCCGCCCACGCGAAGTACGAACGCGCGAGTATAATGATATATTATATAACAATATTCTTACATAATATATATATTATATAATATGTACGTGCTTGAACACGGTGAGTGGTTCTGTGCGGAGTTTCAAACGTCATTTTCAAACACAAACGCGTCGGCATGGGTTTGCGCAGTGCTCGAAGGATATATACATATTATTATTATTATTATTATTATTATTACTATTGTATATTATGTAGCTGTAGCAGGAGTCCGGACACGGGCGGCGGCCATAAGTCGGGACCCGAAAAGTTTTCGGATTAAATGGAATACTTCGGCGTGCTCGAGTATATAATATGTACACGATGATATTTATAATATATATATATATACAATGTGTGTGTGTTTGTGTAGTTATATAAGCTGCAGCAGGCAAGTAACGCGGAGTGCGGAAAAAACGTGGCATTGATGTCGGACTGGGTGTTGGGGGGGGGGGGGGGGTGACATTCCGAGCGAGTTAATAAGATACAAATGGAATTCCGTTTTCCCGGTTCGACTTATTGTAGTCGAATATAATAATATGAGCTAACGAGAAAAATTCACTCTGAAAGTTATCGGCACGGAGCGTGCTCGAAAATAAAATGGAACAAACCGAGAGCGCGCGTCTTAGGTTAGTTAGCCATAGTTTACTGCGCGGTAGTAGTAGAGATGTGTTGTTGTAGTAGTCGTAGTCGTAGTAGTAGTTGTAGTAGTAAAGGTGTGTAGTTGTAGTAGTAAAGGTGTGTAGTTGTAGTAGTAATGATGCGTAGTTGTAGTAGTCATAGTAGTATAGTTGCAGTGTAGTCGTAGTAGTATAGGTGCGCGTAGTTGTAGTAGTAGTAGTAGTATTTGTGTATTTGTGTAAAGTTGTGTAGTTGTAGTAGTGTAGTCGTAGTAGTTAGTCGTGTAGTAGTAATGTTGTAGTAGTGCAGAAGGAGGTGTGTAAAATATTATAGAATACATTCCCAAGTAGGAGGTACGCGCGCACCGAGTCGCGAATTACTTTCATACGCGAACAAACATATTAAATAGGGCTTAGAGTTGTTGAATTCGTTTCGCCTTTTTATTCGCTTGGCATCGCTTCGCGCAAAGGCTATACGACAAACCTATTATATACACATGACATGAACATTATTATTATTTATTAAAAAAATAATAATAATAATATACACGTCGAAAAACTTTAAACGAGTTGTCGGAAGACCGCGAGCACTGCAGCCTGCCGGTCTACCTACCCGCCTGCCTACCTACCTATGCAATTTAATAATAAATATATATCATTACAGAGTGAAACGCTTACATAACCTAAAATATTGTTATTGTCAAAAACAGAGACGCGTATTTACGGGGCTGGTTGTGCGGCGGCTGGTGAGGAGGGGTGTTGCGAGGAGAGGCGACCTCCATAGACCACCCTATGTGCGCGGCAATTTTATCCAAGGGCACGTTAGTGATTTTATCTAAAACGTATTATATGTATTTGTTTTTTCAAACGATAATAATATAATATTATGTTGTAATAATGCGTCGTCGGGAAAACTTTTTTTCCTTATCGCACCGCCGTCGTCAACGAACGGGAAAACTATACACCGCGCGTCCTGCGTCCACAGCAGAGTGCCGTTTTTCAACAACACAATTTAGAAATTTAAAAGCTGGGAAGCAGGAGGGGTTGAAGGGGGGCGGTGCATAAAAGGGCACCGTGGCGCTATTATACACCGCGCGGTCTACCTGTATCGGATACGACTATATATATGCAGCGGGTAGGAAACTTTTGTAAAGTCGTTTTCCGAAAAAGTTAGTTTCTTTTCTCTTCGGAGGGAGGCTCCGAAATATACGATATGATAACATCGTCATTATATACCGTCCATCAGAAATAATAGGTAAATATATATTATAGTGGTGACTATATACGGGTTGATTCAAAATGTATGTTTAACTTTATCGATTCGAAATAGATGAGAAAGATGCTTATGATACGAAAGTTTTTTAACTTAGAAAGATCTTAAATGATTTTTACATTTTATGATTTTTTACAAGGGGGGGGGAGTTGACTTTAGAAATGTATAAAGGTTCCCGTTTGAGTTTCTAAAGTTGACCACCCTAAAATCCTTGTTAATATATTGTAAAAAACTATAAAACATGCAAATCATTTAAGATGTTTGTAAATCAAAAAACGTTCGTATGGTAGGTACGTTTTTCTCTACTTAAAATCAATAAAGTGGCGGCCGTAACATAAATTTTGAATCACCCCGTACAATTATTCGTACTTATGGTTGGTGTAGGACGTTGCGATGGGGTGGTAGATTTCGGCGACCCATCCGGTCACCCACCCGAGCTGCTGCTGCTGCTGCTGAAGGTACCTCCACATAATAATAATAATATAATATATGGTTATATCGGTATACGCATTTGCATTACAATAATGCGGTTCTCGTCGTGGTCCGAACCGTACTATATAACTTTATCTAATGTCTGCGCATGACCGCTCGTATGGGCATTAAATATCGATTAAGTGTACCCACATACATTTAATAATAATAAAGACATAGCAGTGAGTTTAATGTTTATAATAATTATAGACGCCTAGCCCCAGGGGCGTCATATGTGGAACGCGAGAGTGTGCAAACGCATCCCATGCATTTTATTTTAACACACCTTCGATGTATAGATAATTTCATATAATTTATATTAGGTATATGCGTATAGGTATATATTATTATAAATCAAATAGCAATAATATTTGTAGAATTTACAAAAACTTGTTTTTCGTGGTCTCGTCACAATGTTTTACGGGTAATATTATGACTTTGGTTGTATTCGCTTCATATTCTAAGACCGCGCGCGGTTAAATATAATGATACGGATTATCAACGGTTTTCTTTTTAGTGACCGTATGGCGTTTTGTCCTTCAACCATAGACCTCACATAACAGGCAGGTAACTTATAAGATCTATGCTTTCAATTAGACATGTATATGCATGGTTCACATTGATAATATACAACAACTGAAAGAATGATATGGTTACTGAAAGTACGCGATACGAACCGATTCGTCGAAACGTCAAATGACCGAATGGAACTGGATTGAACTCAACCGTTCCATAAAATTCTTCTGTAATTTAACACTCGAATTGGGCTTTTTGGTATTGCTCTTTAATATTGGTTTTGCATTCCACGAAAAAGTGTGAAAGGACGCCCCCGGATACCCCTTCACGTCACACGATGCTAATAGTTATTTCGTTCCTCATTTTCAGATTCCGAGATAGTTTAAAATCATTTTACACTTGGAGAACGAGAGAGTATCAGCTAGTTTAAACTGGGTAGTAGAAAATACGGGTACTTATAATTACATCGAATCCGATTTATCATTTAAGTTTCACCACGAAACAATTTCGAACAAGTCTTATAAAACGTTAGTTTATATTAATAGAAAACGTATCCGACATTTTAAACAATCTTCAAGCTTAAGAACTTTAAATTGTTTGCGACCCTGGATTTGTAACCCTGGATTTCGGGGATCCGTAATTTGGTCTCGAGACTTATCTGCGCATTTAAAACATCTCGAGTGAGTGGAACACACATAGTTTTTTTTAAAAGAATTGCTCGCATGTCACAAATTCACTGATTTATCCATAAATTCCTATACAAATATTTAGTCATCGCAATTGGTTTTCGCGATTCGCTGAACCTAAGAAAACGGTTTTCTGATAGGTATTTCGTAATTTACGATTTAGATTTACCGGACTTTAATAAGAACCGGGGTTCACTCATACTTTTCCAGAGCCAATAACGTAATGATCTATTATTTACCGCGATTCCTAGTACTGCCGCGAGAGTTTTGGTGTAGATTCTTTTTTTCTACGCGATTGCATGTTTACTCTTAGCTAATATAAGACATCAATGGACTTTATCGATTCTAACCGCAATAAGTTTAAGTTTAATGTTACACGTCGATGGTAAAAAATAATAATGCGTACACAATGAATTTATTTTTTATGTGGTTCGCTTATTTTTTAAATTTAAGTTTTTATATTGATAGTATTATATATGGGTAGAGGTATTTATTACTTTGTAAAGTTAACCTAAAAACTGTTAGGTCATGTTTGTCCGTCTTTGTATTTTATGTATTTAAATTATAATAACTATATATTTAAAGGACTTTCACGCGTTAAATTTATTAATAAATAAATCATTACTTGCAAAATTATAATAACGTTGTTGGAAACAAAACCCGATTGGGATTTGTAAACGTATTAATTACAACGGAAAACGGTAAACGAAAATAACGCAAAACGAAATAATTCCAAATCCATTTACTTAAATAAGTTGTAGTATTGGTTTCGTAGAAATATTTATTTCACGTGATTAATTTCTATCTTGGCAATCCATTCAAGAATATTTATTATATTGCGTATTCTGTCAATTCTTCGCAATTTTGAACAATAGACCCAACATTTGTATAAAGTTTAAATGTTTTTGAATCGTTATTTTTGTTTACTCGACTTATTATGTCGTTACAAAACGATATTAAAAAAAAAAATTTATATTTTTTTAAGTCTTGTACTTTTTTGAACCATGGTACGTTTACAGTTTTAATTTCATATTCTAAAGGGGAATATTTTTCTAAGAATTTCGAAGCGTAAAAATCGAATTTTGAACGAGTAGCTTATGAGATAAGTGCCTATTTAAAGTTCAGATGAGCGGAGTAGTGTACCGACATTTTTCGGAGTACCAGCAGCAGCGCGTACCACTCCACTCAGCTCATCAAAACTTTAAATACTTATAACTCGTCGTAAACAACTCGTCGTCAAAAAATCGATTTTTGTGTATCGAAATACTCGGAAAAACATTCTGCTGTGGAATACGAAATGAAAACACTAAGCTTCGCCAAAGGAAAAAACTTTAAATCATATTAGGATAAAAATATAAAAACAACATACATATTTAATAAAAATAATATTGTTTTGTAACGACTTGACACCGCGTGTAAAACAAATTGAAATATAGATAGTGGCTTACGTTAAAGTTATTACCTGATAAATGTGTATTTTTTAAATGATTGTTACTTTAAAAAATAATTTAAAAAAAGGTCGATTGCCTTCCAAAATGTACCATATTATCTATCATATTTTATCTCTAAAATTGCTCCACAATCAGTTATAGCAGCCGTTCTTATGTCAACGCGAAATTGTCGGTGAAACGTCCTTTGAGTATAATTATTATTTGAATCAAAAACGGCCATCACTATAACAGCACACTCGAGAAGAAATCAGAAAACGATTTTAAAAAAAGACATAAAAATGATCCGACGATTGTACGCGTCCTATTTGAATTGTTAAATGCAAAAAGAACACAAGTTTTAAAAGTTTTCAGGACAGACAAAAAACAAAATACTTATGTCTGGAATAAATTAATTACGAATCGTATGATATATGAAATTATAATATACCATCAGACATGACACACATGTTTCTACACTCACATAAAGAAATATAATAAATATGTAGGCATCTGAAGGATTTTAACGTCTTGAACTCGTGCTGTTTAAACATCAATTTACTAAAAAAATGTACAGAAATAATGTATTATTATTACAAACGAGTAGTTCTAATACCAACAAAAATCAAATAATATTATTATAATAATATAATATTATGATACTCATAGTAGGTAACTGATAATAATATTATGCTGATAACGAGTCACAAATTTTATTGACATTTTAGCTTTATATTGTAAATTATAAATTAAATAATAAAAATAATTAACTATTGAAATACGTTCTATTTTCTCTTGTTTTACGTTATTTAGAATTAAAACGTACAGATTTCGCTTTTATCGTTGCAAATAATATCTATAATGCGGGGAATGGCCCGGATTCTGAATATAACAAATTCTTGGATTGATTTCTAAGATAAACATATATCTTAGGAATATCTCGGAATAACTACTTCTACGAAACCAATTTTATGACTTTTAAGTTAACGGATTTTAAATTATTTCGTTTTGCGTTATAATATGTTTCGTCTGATGCGGTATACCCATATATTGTATTTTGTTAATCGTTTTGTTTTGTGGTATTCAATTATTTTTGTTTACCGTTTTCAGTTTTAATTACGTTTGCAAATCGTAATCGTTTTATGTCATATTATTATATTGTCATAACGTTATTATAAATATTCCTATTTAGAAACGATTTGTTTGTTTTAGATAAAAAAAAAATAATAACGATAATAACCCCTCAAAAGCGGTTTATTGCAAGCGGTCTATATGATATAGTCCGTGGTTGTAAATCTTTTATATTATATATTATTTTTAAAAAACGGCACCTCTGGCGGTCTCTCTGTTTCGAAAAACACCACGCCGTACCTGCGTATAAATCAAATCGCCACGAGCCATATTACGTATACCGACTACCTAATACACCTAAACCACCTACGCTTTATTGCATTGCAATGTTTTTACGTGCGTACCTATGGAAACGGAGAGCGAAAGCCGAGCGCCGTGGCGCCACCGCGGTGGCTGAAAAAACTGCTAGAAAATAAAAAAAAAAAACAAAATAAAAAACCATATCGTTTCGACATTTTTCCGTTCGTAGCATAATATTATGAGACGGAGGCGGCGGTGGTTACCATCTATACCACCCGTAACATTGCGGTGCTACAAGGTTATTGGTTATAACTACAACTACTGCGCTCTTGTTCGATCGATATACCTACGACCTATGTATATCTACTTAAAACTATTGATAGTTATTATGTTAAATCGACTATATCATAATAGGGGTAGTTTAATAGGGTTGTCGATATTTTTAATTACCATATGATACCGTATTGTGTATATTACATAATATTATAGTCGAGTAAACTGCAAAACCGCCGATAAGGTGACTCGAAAACTTTCTACTTGGTATATGAGATCGATAAGATCGCGATTCACCATATTCACGTTCTGCGCCCTTCGTGTTTTAATTTACTAATAAATATTTATATTCAAACTATGATTTTCGAAACACGTATTTAAAGACCATATTAATATATAATATGTAATCGAATTCTTGTATTTTTATTGTGTGACAATTATATATTAGATCTTAAAATAATGGTTTTACAAAGTAGATGTAATATAGGTAATAATATGTTGGATCTACGATTTATACTATAGTTGGAACGATTTTACAAAATATTGATCAAGTTTGTATTAGTAATATACTTCTAACATCTTTAATAATATCTAGTATAGAATATTGAATATTAAAATTGAATACTCAATATTGAATTGAGTCTGTTTTTACTTTTTCCCCCCTTTACTTTATACTCTATGATATCTATAGTCGGATAGTCTATGATGACTGACGAGACAAAAACTCTGCTCCGATGCGGAACAATAACTTAAAAAAAAAATTAAAGCACTATGATGGTTTCTCAACAGCGATCAGGCTGTGTAAGGGATACAATAGCTTAGTACAATAGTTTGATGCCTTTCAATCGGTCACTCTAAGCGTTCTCCGTCTAAATAATGCTTCGTTTACGTATATTACGGCCACCCGTTGGTGTGATGAGCTCTCGCGAGCCTCTCCGAACTAAGACGGAAGTTCGGTATCGCCCGATACCTGCGACCGCGTGTAAGCCGTTTTAGGCAGGTAGGCAAATATAATAATAATAATAATAATAGGTATGTCCGTTTCAAATGTGACAATCGCTGCGTATTACCTAGTATATATAGCTATTATTTTTCACGGACGGTATAATATTATAATATCGTGTTCGCCGACTATATACGGTGTACGTTTCGTCTTATTCTAGTCGAAGATATACAATATTATACGAGCTCCGCCGCCGCGAGTACAATGGACAACAACAAAAAAAAAAACCATATAGCTACGATATTGAATTCGCAGCAGTTCACGGCGGCGGTGTTATGTTTTGTGGAATTAGATTTACATGGCTTCACAATATAATATAATAATTTCACCACGCGTCGTCGTGTATCGTCGTCAAACTGTTGAACGTTTTAGTTTTCGTATTATTATTATTATTATATTAAACGTGTACCTAATAATAATAATACGGCGGTCTTAGTTCAAAGATCGCTTCCGTCTTTCATCCGTAGAAAAAACACACGTGCACGTCCAGAAATCTTTTTCAATCTCAGCGCACTGTGTGTGGGTATATTATATGGACCTTTAAACTAATTAGCAGACGGCTGCTCTCCCCACACCACCCTGACCCTGCAAGGGTTCTACCAGACGACATAACCAAGAGAGAGAGAGAGAAAATATTATTTGAGCATTTCGCGGAGGAATATTTTTATTTAGTTTTTTCATTATTGTTGTGGTCGAGGTGGACCACCAGCTAGGTTGCAAAGTCTTTGACTATGATTTGTGATTACAATTTCGCCAACCCCCCCCCCCCCCCCCCCCAATATATAACTATACGTATACGAATGTTTTGTGACATCATTTTTCGTATGCTCGATTTGCACACTGGAAGTTTTATTATTATTTTAAGGGTTTCCTCACCTTCACTGCTATAGACATTCAGAGATAATATAATATAGTATCAGTAACTATTGAATCGTGTAACTTTACTACCTGAAGTAACATATAAGTATTCCATCTAGGATTTCTCCCCTCAAATTCTCTGAGGCTCCAACAATTATTCGCAATTTTTTTACTATTTTATAACTATATTGTTATTGTGTATAAATTAAAAGTTAACTTTCTCCGCGTCGACTCGGCTTAACTATAAATTATTTTTTTCGTTAATACACCTGACCACATTTTGATTTTTGTGTGAGTAATCTTAGGATATTTCATTATATTGTCTAAGAGGGTTACTTTTTTCGTTTCGAAAAAACGACAGTTATGTTTAATCTTAGACTCCGGTGCCTAGGGCAGACTGATGGATTGTTTGACAATCTCGCGAAGAACTCAGACAGTTTATATACAGTTTATATCAACAACAACAATGAACGTTTAAAGTTTACCGAAAAACGGAACGCCGAGCGAAGCCAGTGCAAATAATTTTTTAATCAGGGTTTAATATTTGAACAGCAAAAACTCGCGCTCATCTCGTAAACTTTAAATCCTTTAATAAATGATAAACAGCTCGTTAAATATTTCATACTGTACGTTTCGCGTCGGGACTCGAAGGAAAATTTTTGAGGTTGCCGTTTTAAATTTTAAAAGAAACTCTGCAAGACGCGGATAAATAATTTATATCGACGCGCTCGTTAGTTAAAAAAACAAACAGTGTATACAATATTGGAAATCGATTGTTTTGCGAAAAGACTTTATCCGCTCTTATAATATCGAGGTACCTACCTAAATCGGTTTCGTGACGACCGCCAATCAATCGATTTGAGTTTTTAAGACGTCGCGGGATCGAAACAAAATCCAATCGAAATACTTTTTTAAACGTTTTTTCCAGTTGACATAATATTATTTTTGACAAGACTCTAAAGATGTCGATTTGAGTATAATCTGCTGCTGCGGTCAAATAATTATAATATATAAGTCCGCTCGGCACAAAAAAATAACCAAATCGACAAGACGTGTTGGCCACGTGCGTGTATAACGACTTGGGCACGATGTTTAACGATGTATATAGTACCTGCGTCGGTCGTTATACATTAAAATAAATATTATATCTGTTGCCTACATCGTCATATGTTATCCGTACAGAGCAGGTATATACCAGCTGCGGTATACCAATTATACCCGAAGCGATACGTCGATAATCATTGCTGGACCGGCGTATATGGGTTCCTCGTCGTTATAATGGTAATATATATATTATTATTATTATTATTATTATTATTACGAGCCGCCGCGAGTAACCGCATCATATATATTCATATACCGAGCGTCGTCACACGACTCGTTTGAAAATTAATCGAGTAAACATTAAAACGTCAGACGAGGTTTTTTAAAACATAAAAAAAAGATAAGATTTATTACCTTTACGATTTGGTTATAGTATGTATAACGAACGTCGGCGCGGGTGACACCGACACGATTATAATACATCGACAGGTGGCTACTATTATATTGTAAATAATATAATAATTAATAATTATATAATTAAAGTATAACGTTGTACGAGTGATTGTTTTCTTCGACAATGCGCAGTCATTCAATAAATATTATGATTTTTCGAATTTTTAAACATAATACATTAAACACCGTGTATTTTCAAATTTTTGAGATTCTTCGTATTACTTAGGAATCTTTATTTATTCGTGGTTTTCGAGTTATTCAACTCTGTGTGCATTAAGACAAAGAGGTGTACGGGTTTGTAAGAATGGTGATTTGAAAATTTAAGCGATCAATAATATGTATTTATCGTTCGGAAAATTGATAATTTGTGAAAATAGCGCCTATTAGTAAAACAAATACTAGATCCAAAAGGTATTACCAGTGTTAGGACTCATCTAGATAAATAATTACAAGTTATCTTAAAATGTATTTTAGCTAAATATTTCACTTAACTAGATAAATTCGCAGGAAACATTTTTTTGTAAACGTTTTCCAGAATTGTCGGAGAATTTCTGAATTTTTATTCTTTATGCCTCGGGCGCGTCTCGTAATAAGTAACATAATACGATTTACAAATTATTATACTTGTAATAAATATTATTTTTTATAATATTATTGCCTCATAGTTATTATAGTAATTTAATGACACTTTTTAATTTTTGAAGTTAATGTTTAGTGATAATGTTTATTAACATAATGTTATAATAAACTCAGACGAAGTCAACCGTAATATTAAATACATAGGCACAATGTACATTGAGGTTATTTTTTTTTTTTGTAATCATTAAATTTAAATTAATTTCTATAATATATTTAATTACTAATTATTCGTAACTTTTGATGTTTATTTTTTAGGAAGACGAATTTGATTTGATCTTCTATTTTATCTTAGATAAAATAAAGTTTACTTATCTTTATCCATATGATTTTTTCGTCATCTGATCCTAACACGGCAGGATCTATTTTTATTAATCATTTTTAAGGACTATATTATGTATCATAAACATTTTAATAACTATATACTATCGTTCGATCTACTTCGTTATTGTATGGCTGCTTAGCGGGACAGAAAAAAAATCCAAGGATTTGAAAAACGGTCTCTGAGTGGGTACATATGTATATATTTAAAAATTCCAAAAATCGGGACTTGAAAAAATGGGGATGAGCATATTATACAGGCTGCAACACACCGTATATATAACGATACTCTGCAGCAGGATGTGATGTGCCGCTCACACATAAGAACATGAAAAAAAATGTAATTAAATCCAAAATAATATATATATATATATATATATAACATACACGACACACAACACATTGCCGCACACCACAAGTGCGCTGGCAGCTATGATAATAATAATAATAATAATAATGCGTATAGCGTGGCGCCTGTTTAAGATTATTATTATTACTGTTTTCGGTTTATTATTTTACGTAGAGTAAAAAGCTACTGGTCTCGTTCAATTTCGAGTCTCTCCGGCGCTCATGTTGCGTCCATATACATATATCATACACCACCACACACACACACACACACACACACACACACACACACACACACATTTTAAGGTACTTGAAAAATCTTTAAAAGCCCGTCCTAAAACATAATCATTAGGTACTATATATTATAATATATGTGTTTTTTTTTTTATTTTACGATAGTCGTTTACCGACTGCTGAGTATATTATTATATTATACGTATATAATACCTATGTATATATATACCTACCACCTGTATAGCAGCTATTACGGCGCACTTAAAGCCGGCCGGAGATATTATTATTAATATCACGGCGGCGCGATGGCTGTGAATATTTAAATAATTTAACACGAAATAATGCGCTATACAGCAGTCATATTATTATAATTATTATATTATTATCATCTTCGTCGTCGTCGTTATGAACGGTATTTTAACGTCGTTTTACGGCAGTCATTATACACGCCAGCATCAGCGCGCTATATTACCAGACAGGAAACACAATTAAACACGCTTTTGTGGTGAATAATATTACACCTATAATATATAATGATATATTATATTATCATGATGTCGTTATAATATAAACAGTTTTTTTTATCGTCATTATCGCGTGTTACACCGATGTTTATTATTCGCGAGTGCACGTATGCAAAACACGACGACGAGCAGTCTTATTGCAGCGCAATATTATAAAACGCGTACGAATAATATAATAATATGTATAGGTAGGTATCCTTATTTTATCGTTATTTAATAATAATAATATTAGGTACCTGCGCAGGCGCTCGGGGCTCAAAATTCGTAGAGCCCATTACAAGATTCCTCATAAGCAGTGTCAGGACTTTCTAGATAAATTATTTAGATAATTATTCTTTTATCTTTTATCTTATTTAGATAAATAAATATAAGTTATCTAAGTATTTATTTTAGATAAAAATTGCATTTATTTAGATAAATTTAAAAGATAAATTTTTTTGTGAAAATTAGCTATATTTGTTTGTTATTACCTTTCTTATGTTGTGCTGAAGTTAATGTTAGGTAACACACAACATGTTATAAATTAAGAAGAAAATAAACATATTATACAGCCATGTACTCACATGACAGTATATATATATTTTTTTAAATTAGTTATTTTAATTTTTATTTGTATAATTATCTGTTATTTATCTAGATAAAATATTTTTATCTTTTATCTTTTCGTTAGATGAATTTGATTTGTCTATCTGTATCTTAGATAAAATGTAGTGTTGCTATCTTTATCCAGATATTTTTTTTGTTATCTATTCCTAACACTGCTCATAAGACTGCAGTATTGTTATTAGTGAAATTTAAAAAAAAAAAGGAGTTAATTATTTATAACAGCTTTTTATAAGACCCTAAAATGTTTGAACTTTAAAAAATTCGTCCAAAATACGAAAATTTGCAATCTGTTTTGTTAGTTATTTATACAAAAATCTCATTTTTATATCTACGATTTGTGAAAAGTGAATGCTCTCTTTACAAAGAAAAATTGAATATTTTGTTCATTGAGAACAATTTTCCCCAAGTGTGCCACCCCTGGGAAATTTCCAATCGGTGCCCCCTCCCCCCCTTAAAACCGGGCCCTACCCAGAGACTGTTTTAAGGAATTATCTCACTATTTGACATTATTTTACAATATATTATATTATGTAAAAAAAAACATTTAAAATTGTATGGTCGCATATAAGTACTTAGTCTTTTTGTGGTACATTATTTTGTCACTCGAGTAAACACTTTATACTTACCTATACTCGAGTTTTTGGGAAATAGAAATGAAGTGTTTTATTAAAAACCGCTAATTTAGTAGCGGAAAAAAGAAAAATGCAAAGTCCAGCCATGCCCAACAACTATTTTCTGAATTTTAAGCAGATTATAATTGTTCAGAAATTATTATTAGATTTGTCTAAAATAACTAACGAATAAATAAACGTCGTATAACTGTAACTTTGTTTGTAATTGTTTAGAATCCAAATGGTAATATATTTTTTTCAAAACCCTTTCAGTGCTATGGACCGAGTGCCATTTTAATTGTTTAAGGTTTTGCCGGTTTTTTTGTGATAGCCTCAACAGTTTTGTGCCTAGAACAGTGCAACCAACACTGAAATATGCGCTTCTTAAAATTTGACGGTAAAATATTTTCACTAAAATCAATAGTCTGGTCGACAATCGATACAAACTAAAAACCTTTTCGTTGCAGAATAATATTGTTCTAGTTTTGAAATTCCGAGAAAAACCGTTTTTACTACAAATCGCTATCATTATCCAATCGTGATTCGGGACTGAAAGTGGTTATAACGAGCTTATTTCCTCCCTACATTTAATCGTTGAAAACAGAGCAAATGGTACGAGAAAACTGATCGAAAATACAAATTTAGGCGCAACCGGTCCACGCCCGTTCTCGCAGCACACGCCGTGTCGTTCACTCGAATACTCAGCCGCTACCGCTGCTGCTGTTGCTGCTAACAACCGATGAGTATCGCTCGAGACAAAACGTTTCGTCGTGCCGCTGCGTGAACGATACAGTAATAATAATACAGTAGCAGCAGCAGCGTGGTATATTCTACAACCGCCGACGTTTGCGAAAAGTTTTACAGTAGTTCTTACCCGCAATCGACGTTTAATGATGACTTAAAGTTTGCATTATAATATACAATAATATATAACATTGTAAATAATCATTGTCATTATTATAATGTATAATACCCGCCAACGTCCCGCTGCTACCGACAACCGCGCGTTATTATTATCGTCGAACAACTTTTTAATAATAATAATATAAAACCCGAACGGCTTTCTCGCGCTGCTCGACGACGACGGCGGCGGCGGAGCTTTGTGCGCTGCAGTATACAAATGCTGCTGCTGTTTTGTGTAGGTATATATAGTTGTTATTGAGTTTTCCTCTTTGTCTCGAAAAAATATTTATTATATTTCATAAACAATATATCATTATTATAATATTTTATAAGCAGGGTATTAATATCGTATACAGAGGTAGTAGGTAGGTGGGTAGGTAGGTAGGTATACCGTCCTGCAGCCGACAAAAACACGAATAATATTTTCATTGAAAAGACGACGAATTCTTTGAAATAAAAGTACCTATGGGAATAATATAATAATAACCGTTGTATTAATACACGTATATATATATAATATAGATAGCTCGAGATCAAAAGCTCGAAATGAATTCTTAAAATGAGATTTAATAAGAGCGAAATAAAACATATTTTAGTCTTCGGGGCTACGGCGTTGGCAGAATGCAAAGGTATTAATATTGTATAAAAATAGCCTGCTGATTATACGCGGGCTTGGAATCGAAGAGTTTCATATATCAAACAAATTCAAAAACGGCTTTGTTAGCTGTTTAATTATTAAGGATTATTTTTTGTCTTAAAATCAATTTAATCGATTCCATATATAAAAAGATACCAGAAACAAAAGTTTCTATGTGACTATCATCGTATCCTGCAAACGATGTGTGTTGGTTACATATAGATAGAACGTTTTGTTCTTCGATTTATAGTTTTAAAAAAAAGAAGTGTTATCTAATAAACCAAATAGTTATAGAAAATAATACTAATAAGTGCATTTGCAATCATACAATAATTATGATGCATCTTTGTTGTTGTTATTATACCTACCTAAACAAATCTTTTCCAAAAAACTACTGAAATATTTAATTTTTTTATATTCTTGGTGTCGGTACCACTAAAAAAATTGTTAGTACGATAATTAATTAGGTAATTTTGAATCAATATATTATATTATCATGTTCTATCGATGGAACGTTTTGTTTTTAAAAAAGAGAATATTGGGTACAAAAGTTCTATCGGCAGAACCTTTTTATTCCAAACTACGAATTTTAAAGTCATATATACGGAATAACGATGAACACAAAAGTCGTATTGGATTGTAAACAACATAAAACGAAATTTTTTTTTAATGCAATATCCCCGATTACAATATTATGACTTGTAGATACTACTTTTTAAATGCATTGTCATCTACTCGATTTGGCCAAAAAAGTTATAAAAAATTGATTTAGCAAAAAGCAATTTATTCAGAACGATTTCTGAGGTTTCTAAACGATCAAAATATCAATCGAACGGTTTTGTAAAAAAGTGAACAAAATAAGAAAAACCCATTTTCCGAACATTTACATTTTATTGTATACGCGTAGATAGAGGTATGTATACTGCCTTTCACTTTTGCAGGACAGAATAGAATTATGATTCGTTTTTGTTACGTTGGTACCTATATATATATTATATATATATAGGTATATCCATTTGAATATTATAAAAGTAAATTAAAATATTAGTGTAGCAATAATAATATAATTATTGTACTGCAACATTGTACGGCTAAAAAGTCTACCTATTAATATAATGTGAGTTACACAATACGCAGAGACGGGAAAAATTGAATTAAAAACGTTATTTTAATTATGTTTTTTTTTTCATTATTTCCAACAAAGGTTTTACCTGTTTGTAAAAAGTGACACATAAAACGAAAAAGATTATACAATTATATATTGTACCCACTGCGCAATCGTTATTAATGAAAAACAAATCCAATTAACCCCCAACACTTAACTTCGTTATTTCGAAACACAACGACTTATAATGTTATAATTACTTTCCATTCAAACGCAACGCTCGCTTATTTATAATGAACAAATCAAATACGATATAATTTCTATTTAAAATGGTGATTTAGAAAAAAAAATAGGTTTTCTTGCACTCGAAAACGCTACATAATTCAAAACGCGGTAAAAAAAAAATGCCTGTGGTAGGCGTAGAGAAAAAACGTTGTCTTCGAGACCACTACCATTGCTATACAGGGTGGATCAAAATATTACAGCCGTTTTATCTCGTCGACATTCGAAATAAATAAAAATGTATCGTACGGACATCGTTTGATTTAAAAACATCTAAAATGATTTGTACGTTTTATATTTTTTTACCACCCGCTTGAAAAATATTTAAAGTTTTTATACATTTCTAAAGTCGATTAATATTGTAAACAATAATTATAATATATGACGTAAAAATCATATATTAGACGTTTCTAAATCAAAAACCGTTCGTATCGTACATTTTTCTCTATTTCTAATTAATAAAGTGTGGCCGTAACATACATTTTGAATCATCCCTTCGACGTGCGACCGAATATTTTTCGAACGTGCTCGAACGACCTTAATGTGTGGTTAGGTACGTTTTGTCGAACGCGCATTATCGTTTATAGTCGTTGTATTTTTTTTTTTGTTTTCGATTCCAATACTTATCTGGACGAATGCAATAAACGTCACGATTCGAACGTAATATCGTAATATATTATTATAATATTGTATATTACTATAATATTATGGAGAGGTCTTCGCGGGCGCTCGCTGTCGTAACAAAACCGTAGTTCGATCGCTCCGTGTTTCAATAATATGGTAAAACGACGGTAGAGGTAGGTACGTGTAAACAGATCGTCAGAGACGTGCGCTCGCGTGCGGTTTGTGATATTATTTATTACATTATAATAATAATAATAATAATAATGACGTATACAACTGCGGTGCAATAGTAATGTTGTGCTCTCGTCGTCGAACCTCGAAGATGATGAATGTCTGATCGTTTTTTTATTCTCGAAACGTACCTACGCGCCAATGGAAATATCGATCGGAGGAATAAACATAATATTATACACGTAGGTATAAATTTGGAAAAAGTATCGAGCAAACAATCATATAAAAAGCTGCCGCAGTAAATACGACACCGCGATGAGTCGTGTCCTGCAGGAGAAAAGTGGATTTTTAAAAGCGGTTTCGTTCGAGTACTATTATAGGTATTTGCCTATTATAGAGGTGTTGTAGGTGCCTATCTAATTATTTTTTTTTACTTTTAATCTATACTAGAATCGTGCGTATTGTACAGCTGATAACCTTTGAACATCTAAAATTATTCGAACGTTTTATAATTTTTTACAATATTTTACGGGGGTTTTGGTTTATGAGTTTCTAAAGTCAACCCCCTAAAATCCTCCTAATATATCGTAAAAATTATAAAATGTATACAAATCATATTAGCAGACGTTCCTAAATCATACGGGACTTTCGTACCGTACGTTTTTTTTCTCTATTTCGAATCGATAAAGTGCAGGCCGCCGTAACACAATTTTTTTGAATCTCATGATGATCTCGCGATGACGAGGATCGGCCGGTGCCACGTAATATTGTTTTCTCGTCGAATCGACACTCGAGTCTTAAAACATCCCTTCTATAAATCCCGGTTGGCGATTTATATGTATGTGGGGCCTACATTGTAGGCGGTCTGTCGGTATGCGGAACGCTCTGCGGTGTCGGACACAGGCGAGGGACGACAATATTATAATATTGTTGTGCAATTCGTAAATTATGACACCAGCGGCGACCCCGCCTCGCATTTATGAGCTTTTCGCGCGTAACCTACTCAAACCTACCCAAACCTACGCGTGTGAGATACGACCGCGGGTCGTATAATAATATCGTATACCTCGGTACAATGTATGGGTAACGTATAGTAATAATTTAATACAAACTACCGCGGATCGACCAGATGTGTGCGGTGTCCAGCTCCGCGCAGCCCATCAATTATTATTATTATTATTATTATTGCGTTATTGAGTATAGGTGGATTACGGGCCGAGCATAGGCGGTGATCGGGGGGGGGGGGCTAGAGGGGACTAGGTCGCCCAAGAAGTTTAAAGTACAGGTCTTAGCTCCCCCCTGGCCATCACAATTTTAATGTGACTAAATATACAATAATTAGTATAATGAAAAATGCATTTTTAAAATCTGGATTACAAAATAAATTATAAAAAAATGTTCTATAATAAAAATTAAATTAAATTTGTAAGATTTTACAAACCTTTTGTCAATTGTCATAACTTGGAAAGATCGTAATTAATGTAATATTAATAATAACTAACAAGTAATATCACCCGCATTGGTTGTTTCTGTTTAGAAATAAATGTTCAAAGTAAGGCACATTATTGTTTTTGTACTGTATTATGGTTAAATTGTTTAGCATGTCAAACTTTGTAATTTGTCTTGTTGAAATAAATAGTTGTGAGCGACTCTAGTACAATAGGTGCAATGAGAAATATAATGCTCAGCCCTCCCAGTAATTTCACCAAATTTCCGCCTATGCGGCCGAGGCTTGCGGTTGAAAAAAATTCGTTTTATGTCATTTTTATACAGTCTAAAAGTATACAAATTTAGCGTTTATCGTTAAAAATAATATTTAATACGGAGAATGGCCCGGATACAGCGAATATAATAAATTCTCGGATTGATCGCTAAATCTTATTAAAGAATAAATATTTTTACAAAACCGATATTATTATGATTTTTATGAGCAGTGTTGTGCGTTACCTAGACGAACATTTTTATCTTTTCTAGATGAAATAAATTCACACCATCTTTCTATCTTATCTAGATAAATACAACTTTTATCTAATTACCCGTATCTACTGTTCTATTAATCTTACTTGATTTCTTTACAATAAATTGTGTCTATAATTAACTAAACAATAAAATTAAGCATCCAGATAATTTACAATTTTCATTATGAATATGTGTAAATAATATAATTGAATTCAAAATGTTTTTAAAAACTTAAAAAGTAGGTATATAATCATCTGTTTTTTTATCCAGATAATAAGAAGATTATCTTATCTTTTATCTAGATAATTTATTTTTTATTTTATCTATTATATTTCATCTAGGTAAACTTTCAACGCATTATCTGTTATCTTACATATCTGAATAATTTTTTAGTTATCTGTGCACAACACGGGTTTTAAATTATTTCGTTTTGCGTTATTTTTCGTTTAATGATATTATATAGGTAATATTATAATATTTTGTTAATCGTTATGTTTGGTTTTGCGGTATTATAATTATTTTTGTTTACCATTTTCCGTTTTGATTGAGTTTACAAATTTCAATCGTTTTTTTGTCATATTCCTATAATGTTTGCAAGCCCTGGTCAAAGTACGCAATGCGTACAATATCATATTATTTTATTAACAACTCGTGATTTGACTCGTATCACAGCGGTCGTATAATTCGCGTAGACGTATTATAATAGGCTTTGGTATTATATTAATATATATCATCGTTGTTGTATAAACACGAGTTACGATGCTTTTTATCCGATCGATAGATTTGCAAGTACCTATATACCCATACGCGTCATGTATATAGTCGGTATATATTATACGCTTAATTATTATTATTATGCGAACACGTCTTACTCGCCGTTCGGTATTCAAACAGCCGTGTAATTTTTTGAAATAGCTCATCCCCATAATAACCATAATATTATTATGTATACAATATAATACATAATATAACAGAACGGTGGGTATACACGCCTACATCAAATATTCAAATAGCCATTCGAGCGACTGCGCCGGGTACTCGCGCGGTGCGACGTTATTCCGAATTTGACTTTTGAATAATTATTTTACTACCGCTAGGTATAAAATAATAGTATATGTATATACGTATGTTTACGCTAACGACGAATAACGGAAACGTGAAGAGGTTTGCTGATCAGTCCCGGGGGCGCACCAAGGTTTTTCGGGTTTACAAAAAATTATTTTAAAAGAACAGCGAGTGTCTCCCGATTCCTGGTGTGGCTGGTAAAATAGTTGATGAACTCGACGAGTGTATTATTAAAATTATAAAAAGTCAATATACGTCTAAACATATATGTTAATGATATCATATTATTCTGATCTATCCAATCCTCCAACTCCAACTCAACCCCTATTTTTGGTGAACTTTTTTTTCCGAGTTCAATACAAAATAATTTTCTAAATATTCACATACATCTGGCGGAACCCTCGAGAGATTGTCCCAGCACGGAACCCTTAGGTTAGGTCGGGTTAGGTCAGGGTATTAACATTATATATTCAAAACTATTTCCTATATATTAAATCATAACATTATGAAATAGCGTCATATCAAAGATGGGTATCAAACAGTCGATGACGATGATGATGATGATGATGAACGAAATAATTATTATAATGCTCGTATAAACTCCGATCAAATCTCCACTGAAGCTGACCACACGGCAACGGTGCCGCACGTCTGATGATGACGATAACGATGATGATAATAATAATAATTTCAGGGTTGTTTGGGTAGGTATATATGTGATATAATATATACATTACACTCATCAGTAAATAACACGGGGTACACCGGTACATACTACCCGCATTAATATTAATGTATTGTTAATATTCACGCAGTGTTGTTGTAGGTACCTATACTCACTACGTGGTAGCTGATATACCTACATAATAAAAACGGTTCGAGTTTTAGAGACTTAGCCCATAGAGAGATCCTTTATGACCTGCAGCCACGGTATTTTTTTTTTTTTTTCCTCCATACGGCGATGCTTTAGCCGGTTATTTATAATCCGCGTTTTCGAACTCGTGTATCCCGCTGCGGAATGCTATATATTATATATAATATAGGAACTTTTCTAAAATATTGATGTATAATTAACGAAAATCCGACGGACGGCCGCCGGTGTTTTAAAAGTCTGGATATATAGGTATTATGAGAGAGTGCGGGCAAAAGTTCAGCGGCGGTCAGTCGAGTGTAAAAAATTACTGAAGACACGAGCGCGTATATACCGAGTTAAAAAATGCATCATCCGTGGTACCGCAGTATATTGTAATATCGTTATGAGCGTTTATGAAATGTTCTTAAAAATATTATTAACAGCTTATATAGATTTGTACGACACTGTATACGCTGTGAGTACAGCACCAATGTCATTGTCGCGATGTATTTATATATTTAGACTTATCGCCACGAGCGATCGTTTTCACGGCGACTGTCTCGCTATTTCGAGTGTGAGGGGCGCAGACCGCATACGTCTTGACGTACTATGACAATATTCGATATTATATTATATAATAATATGTGCGACAGCGACCCCACGGTGTTAAAATATAAGTCGCCAGCTGTCCGGGCCACCGCTCGGAAGTTGCGAGATACAGACGTTACATTAAGATCGGACATAATATATGCATCATTATTATTATTATCATCATCGTCTACTATTAGAGCAGGCCCCTCCGAACAGACGACGACGACGGTCTATTTATAGACATAAGCATAGGTGCATACAATATAATATTGTATATACAGGGCGATTCACCGAACACTTTGCCACCCCCCCCCCTCAATCATATTGTTTTCCATCAATTATGCATTTTGATCGAATTCTGATTTTTGGAATTTTTTAAAAAACATGTACCTACCTACCTTTACTTGAAAATCATATTCTATATTGTACATTTTTTATACTTTTCTTCTGGGAGTGAACTGTGCGCCGATTCAGACTTCTGTTTGTCCGATATTAGAACCAACCCCTTTTACTGTAAACGGTTTAAGCCTTAAGGGATAATTTTTTGCTGATGTGTCTAATTTAATATTTTGACAAGTAGTTTTTTGTAGTCGATTAGAGTATGTTTATACTAATTATAGTCCTTATATCGGATGGTCTTACAAAATTTTAAAAAATACTTTATATCATATCGACTATAATAGCTATCTGTATGCCAAATTTCAGCCCGAGCCGTCCAATGGTTTGAGCTGTGCGTTGATTGTCAGTGAGCTTACTGTTTTACATGCACAGATATAATAGCAGCTGGGGTTACAGCGAGGGACAACAAAATTATAATATAAATTAACTGTAATCGTATAGCGATAATATGTTTGTACAGTTATTAAACGAAATAAATTAGCAATAATATATACCTGCAGGCCTTGCAAACGTGATTATAACGTTTTATTTGACAAATAACGATTGAAATGTAATAATTGTAATCGTAATTAAAACGGAAAACGGTAAACAAATATAATATTGAATACTACAAGACCAAACATAATGATTAATAATAAATATAACGCGAAACGCCATACTATAATATGGAATATCATTAAACGAAAAATAACACAAAACAAAATAATTAACAATCATTTTACTTAAAAGTCATAATATTGGTTTCGTGGAAATATTAATTATTCCACGCGAAGTATGTTGGTCTTATGTAGCGATCAATCCAAGAATTATTATTATATTCCACCGTATCTGGGCCATTCCCCGCATTAGGTATTATTATTTTTAGCAAAACAAGTAAAACGTTTGGATTGAGAATAACGAAAACTAACATTTTTTTTTTCTTCAAAAGGAAGCCCTGATAAACCCATATCTGAAATATACCCCGCATTCGTTAGACGCCGCGGTAAAATTGGTTTTCGATTCCATTCGTATATATTATATTATCATAATGATGAGATCATTCTCAAACGCTGTATACGCGGAACACCCGGAAACACCTTATACTGCATCTCATAGAAACGTGAACCCATCGTAAATTGTCTACAACATTCTTCGACATTGAAAGAAGTGCACGAAACACAACTTCTCAAAGTGCGAATAACCGTTGACTGACGAGAAGACGATTCTCGGTACCTATATAATAATATATAATATACCCATATTTCCGTACGAAACGATTCCCGGCTAGACGTATTTCGTTACGAAATATTCGATATCCCGGAATTCGCCGGAGTAATATCATAATATAATACGCGTGTAAAAGAAGAATGTCTGAGTCGGACGGGCTGCGCGATACACGCGCTTCTCGAAAAAAAAATGGAAAAATATTGATTAACCGCAGGACCGTAGAGAGAACCAATAAAGCACCACCGCAGATGGAAATAAACTGAATTTGAGTCCGAAATTGTTTTTTATCCTCTACAACAGTCGTGCGCAGACCGAAATACAATTTCCAATGCGACAAAGTTAACGTTTTTTAATTTCCAAGAATAATATTCTGACGATCTCAATGTCAACGTCACTATATATATCATACTCGACAGTGGATACGTCAAATCGTTGACCCAGCGTTTTGAGTCACCCGACTTCCCGGTTAGGTTAGGTTAGGTTAGAGTTCCCGGTTAAAAAAATGAAGTTTTTACGTGATTTCCGAAATTATTTAAATCTCCGATGTAGCCTTGACAAAAATCGAGATACCGGTCAGATTAAGTTGTTGACTTATTATTATCGTTGATAAATATGATCGTTTTATTTTGCACCTATACCTATAATTTAGGCCCAAAATCTGAGCAAAAAGCGTGAGGCTGAGGCCCTCCCCCTCCCGACCCTCTGGCCGGTGCCTAGGTAATAGATGCTTCGTCCCGCAATGACTAGGGCACTGCTGCAGTCCGATAAAACAATAACAAAACTATGTTGTTGTATTATTGTATATATACTATATAGTGACGACACTGGAACGCTTCGCTGTCGACGGACAAACCGAAATGAAACCACTCACACGGTGCAGCAGCAGAGACAGCAAACCGTTACGACTAGGTTACGACTATAGATATAAATAAAAAAAGACTAAGAAAATAAAAAATGCATCAGAATGTCGTTCGACCGTTTTACTGATTAACTCTCTCCGCCGCGAGAAGTGAGGCCCCCCCCCCCCACGGTCGAGGGGGTGAGTTTCGGTCACCGCGATGGTGGGCGAGGGATGAAAAACCGCGGCCATGAGGCGCGTGGCGTCGAAACCCATCGGACGAACACGACCGTTTGAATGTATATTATAATATAATAAACGCGCACCGACTGCGTACAAATAATAATATTATACGCAATATTATCATATTATATTATATTCACCGCGTTACACGAGTTTAGTTGTTGGCGCATATTATTATAATATGTACTTGCGTATTACGCGGGACCTCCTTATACTGCGCACGGAGTGTACTAGGTACTGTAAATTAAATCGATTTTTGGGCGGTCGACGTAGCCATATATATATATATACACATTATTTTTTTACGATTTCGCCACGACACGAATCGTACTCGCACATACCTAAGGCGTTATACATACTTCAAGTATATATTTTCGTCTGCAGCGATCGATGCGATTATACATTTCTATATTTAACAAAACACGTCCTTTATTACACCCCTAAATCGGGGGTGACTATGATTTTCACTCAATTATTTCATTAATCGCTTGCGGAATATGCCATTGACATACTATGATATGATTAAAGAAAAATGATCTTCTTTTCTTAAATATTGATATACCTATAATATATTATACTAAATCGTTGATAATACTATTTTATTTTGTTATTTATGTCGTTATTGCTACAGCAGGTTAGAAATTCAAAAGGAATATTTAGTTTTTGATTTCGTGTGCTGTGAAAAATACAATAAAAATAAAACTAACGATTGGATAAAAAAAAAAAACAAGGTATAGGAATGTCGGTAAAAAAGAACTCGCGTCGACATTATTTTGAGGTGTGTAACATAATATATTATAAAGTATTGAAAAAACTACGATTTTGAAAACCGTAAAAAATAGACAAAATTGATCAAGGGTTCAATTAAGACAGGCCTATATTAGGCCTTTATGCCTATATAAGGTCTTTCGTTTTTCGATAGTCCATATTATATAATATGAATATTATGAAAATTGGAATTTAAATTGTATGCTCGCTGATGGTATAAGTGATATTATATATAATAAGTGATCACCGCACCAATGTTTGAGAGTCGAGTTTACATATTTTATTACGTCGACTGTGAGTTATATTTTTTTTAGAAATTGATTTCAATTCGTCCTACTTCATTTTGTATTTACACTGCTGTATTTACTGCTGCAGGAGTTATTCGAAGCGCACTATTGGTCGATTAAAAACGTTTTCTAGGAATCGACGAGGAAACTTTAGACTGTCGGGACTTGCAGCTTTGGCCTTTGATGATGATGATTCGCCGTAATATAACGTGTAATATACATAATATAACGATACGGTCAATATGTTTTAAATGCAATATTACCTATATAAAATGGAATCTCGCGTAATATTAACTAGAATATAACAATAAATATTCATAAAAGGAATGGCGAAATCGCCGCGTTTGTATATTGCGTATGTCATAATAATTATGACCATCCGAAGTCAAAAAATGTCTATATATAGTTATGGCTATATTTCTGCTGTACAATAATATGCTCGACTAGTGGTAAATCGGTCCACAGCGAAAATAATTCCTATACATTATACGACACTGAATTTATAGGTATATTTGTGTCGTGTGAGTTTTGAAGTGAGATTGAACATCATTTTTTTTTTGCAGTAAATATGACAAATTTAGTATTCATAGAAGGTGCCTATTGTCCCATAACGAAGATGGCCTACCTACATACCCAAAGGTGGACATTTACTAGTTAAAAAAATAATTTATCGTTTTAACTTTTCAACTTAACTATAGTGTAATTGACAGATGAAATAACTTAACTTTTAGCCAGTTGATTTAAAAACAATCCATTAAGTTGATCGAAAAAAATATTATTAATTGAGATGTGTATAGTTTAAATATTTAATAACCACGTAAAATATGATAATAATATTATGTTTACTGTCTGTTATAATATTTAGGAAATTAAAAAGAACGCAGTCACTCGTCCACATACTAATTAAAACGAAAGTAGATTGATTTTTTTCAAACGGAACTAAGTCAATATTTTTTTCCACGTTGACTTTTGACTTATCGAGTTAAACGTATGATTTGTTAACTGTCGACTTCGAACTCATCGATGTTGTGTTCTCTTAACTAGTTAATAATTATTTTCATTAACTTGCCCGCACCGTTGTAACCTATCTGTATACCTGTTCGTATACCTAACGTATATCGTTTCGTTGTTTAAAATCGTTTCCTCACGGCTGCGGCTGATGTACGTAAATTATTATAAATGTCGACTAGCTAATGCACGCTTGAGGGGAAGGACGGCGAACCGAGAAGCGATCGCACGAAATAGCCGCAGCAGTCGCGTCTGCCAAACGAGTAGGCCGCCCACGCCTATTCGACATACCTAATAATATTCTAAATATATTTATAATAGCTAAGCGCTATTCCGGCGAGACACGACTAAAAAACAATATAAGCGATATGTCGGGTGTTACCGAAATAAATAAACCAATAATAATTATTGTTGACGTTTTTAAAAAAAAAAAACACTTTCGAATTATTATTAATAAGTACTATTATAATATACTGATATATATTTGGTCGTATAATATTGCAGTGGGACAGTAATAATTTTTTCGTCCACTCTATTAGGAGGTAAATATTATGTTAATGCTCGGGCACTTTTTTATTCGGAAACATTGAAATATAGGTAACTATATTATACAGTGACGGAAAAGCGCCACACAAATGTTTATTTCTTTTTGTATCCGAGAGTCGTCTATTATACGCAATATAATATTATTATTATTATCGTTAACGGCACGTGCCGAGTCGAATCGCCAACTGCAGAAAGAGCGGATAATAAGTCTATATATATATATATATACTTTATAGTTGGAATATATTTATATTGTTCTGCAGGAATCATAAAATATAAAAAAAAAAATATAGTTACTATATAGGTACTCGTTTTGTGATATTCCAGTGGGAATTATTAACGAACGAGGTTTATATATAGCTGTAAAGTCGTTATCGACAACTATATATAAATACATCATATTATAATATGGATCGTGGAAAAATAAGAACGTCAATTTTTTTCTCGACCCTGCTGCAGAGTTCAGAAAATCTCATCACACACGCTCGCGGTCTCGTCGCCCGGCCACTACGACCCGACCCGCAATCTCGCCGGCGAGAGTATATTATATAAGACGTCAAATCAATTATTAAAAAAATAAAAAAACTTGAACGTTTTAAAAAAAAAACCCGATACAATATAATATTCTCCGTTATGTTCTATACATATTATACTATTATATACAATTGTAAGGGTTTTTCTAAGACCGCGCTAACCGAAAAAACTACTGGACCGATTTGAATGAATTTTTTTGTATGCTTTTGGGTGACGCCCTGGGTGGTTTAGATTCACAAAGTGGTGAGGCGAGGTGGTGATGTGAGGTGCTCACACAGGGATTTTGAGATTTACGATGGAAATATTTGTTTATAAATGGTTGATATTGCAGGTAACCATGGTTACTGTGTACTGTTTATTTGTAACCATTGACAACCCTATAAGTTAAACCCTAGAGTTAAATTTCGGGTAAGTGGCCAATTCATCAGAACAATTTCAACCTGTTTTCATTAACCGTTTTTTATATTTAATTGCCGATCACATTAAACAATAATATTTGAATAATAAATTCTACATAATATTATCATGGCCCGAAGGCAAAATAAACAACCAATCACGGGCGAAGTCGTGACGGGTCGGCAAAAATCATGTCGAAAATGTATGTAATGTCATCAATCGACAACGGCTGGGCCGATTTTGCTCAAATTGTTTTCAGTCGTTCGTAATTGCCAGAAAAATGTTCTTATGTAAAGACATATCAAGGAAATTGGAAAATGTTAATATCCTATATCTTGCCAGAGACGCAATCTATCTATTAATTTAATTCTAACCTAAATTTTAGGCGAAGGTCGAAATGTTTATCATGTACCTTAATCTTATATATATACTCACGCGAACCATGGGGTCCGCTAGCCACCACAAATGGATTGCAAACCTGATAATTTACTGCTGGCATATTGTGGGATGCATTATTAATTTTTTTTTTTTTAATGTGCAACGAAGTGCGCGGGATCAGCTAGTAATATATAATATGATATTCTGCAGTATGCTGCAGCGACCGCGGGAAGAAAACGCGATAAATTACAGACTCGTAAATTAATATCGATAAAAACTTAATAACGACGAGACGGAATAGTAAAACGAAATTTAGAGCGTCTGGCGTACACAATATAAGAGTTCGTTTTAGTCGAAATAATAATAATACGGGGCTATAATATTATAATAATAATATTATAAATTTAAAGGATATTGCATTGTATATTAATAATAATAACGTGTACTCGCGATTTCGCGCTCGGTAATTTCGGCGGGACGAAATGATGGAAATTTTCCGGCACCGCAAGAGCTGTATAGTCTTGCTCAAACAGAAGCACATATTAAACACACGCGTGTTATAAGTTTACATTTATATAATAATATGTGTATATATATATGTAAACGAGTATATATATGCACGGTGTGCTTGAACAACGGAAGGGCGTACGATAATCCGTGGTTGTTTGCGGGATAATACGCGATTTATACAAATACGTATATATTATATTATATTATTATAAATTATACGACGCGCGTACTTTGCAGCGTATAATAATATTATAATAGGTACTTTGTGTACGATACGCACGTGGAAAATCGTTATAAACGCAGACGCCAACGCCGTATCGTTTTGCGGAATGGACGATGCGTATAGACGTTTTGGAAAACAGGACGATTCACCCCCAAAAAGCTCCCCCTATTTTATTTAGTTTAGTATCTAATGTTTCCGTCCATATTCTGACTTTTAAAATTGTTTAAGTACACTTATATACTTATACTTATATGCTTATACCATGCGGAATGGATGCGAATAAAAGTCTTGGAAGACGTCGTATACTGCGGTGGGACGATTCACCCCCGAAATTCTCACCCCTATTTTGTTTAGTCTAGTTGTACCTGATTTTTAAAATTGTTCAAGTTTACCTCTATATATACTAGCAATTACAATAAGGGCCATATTGAAATCGTAAAAATGTCTAAAGGCAATGTCCGTGAAAAATCGTTATATATGAACGCCGACTCCGTATTGTTCAGAATGGATGCGGCGTATAGGACGATTCACCACTAAAAAGCTCACCCTTATTTTATTTAGTTTAGTTTTACCTGATTTTTTCAATTTTTGAAGTATACCTGATATTATAAGGGCTATATATTGTAATCATAAAAATGTGTGGACAATTTGTACGCCGTTTAAGGATTTTCATAAGGAACTTGTCGGCGTCGAATAACAAAAATATTCAAACGCTCAAAACAGCTGAACTTGATTTTGTAGAAACCAATTGATATAGAATATTTCCCGTTTGTCGCTGATTTCCGGGTAAACATAATAATATTATTTGACTGTCGCTGAGTACAATAGGCGTGATCAATACAAATAATATGCTATTCGATCGGACAAATGTCGTGTGTAAGTACTTTGTTATGCATAAAAAGAAAAACACAACGAACCTCTTCGCCCAGTTTTTTTTCGTATTTCGCGTCAATTTTTTTAGAATTCATATTTTTGATAAATTGTATAGATTTATAAATGCTCGTTCTAGCGCTTATAATGATTATGATGTCGTCGAGCGCTCTTCTGACGATTTCCATAGTGCTAAAAGTCCCCAGCCCCCCGGACTGTATATTATAGTATATCGTGTATATAATATATTATAACGTTGTAATATATTTTATAATTAGGTACGCGATATGTGTTAGGGCGAGGGATCGATTCGAATACTATACAATATATTATACTATGATGTATACGTACGCACTACCAGACGACGTTTAGAAAACGAGTCGTGTGGCCGTGGCCCCGGGGTTGCCACCCCCAGCTGGCGACTACTGCACCCCTCGAAAAGCCCGCCGCCGCGCCGACACTGCGTCATATATTATTATATTAACTGCTGCAGACACGGTTACCGCAGTGGACCATCGCCCGCGGCCGGTCGGCCGATAATAATATACGGCGAGCGCACTGAAATGAATAGAACAAAACGGTTTCGGCCATCGCGGTATATAATAAGAATATTATAATATTTTCTATTACGACTGCGATATCGACCGCTATTATCGGTATGACTTTCGATCTGAAGCGCCCCGGTAAGACATAACCGATACCGAATACGACCTAGTCGGTAGGCAGCGTAAATAAGTCGTTTATTAGGTAAATAACACGACGACTGCAGACTATAATATAGTCGACGAATGATCTGCAACCGGCGACCGACGACGGGGTAAATGTTAAACGCCAAAGCGGAAATCGATCGAGAATGGGAAGCATTTTTAGATATTATCATACTCTGCAGTATACTTGTTCTACTCGGGAGTTATTCGTTGGAGCTTAAATTCAAATTCGATATGACTATTATTCGTGTTTTGCAGTTTAAATCAAAACGATAACATATTATTATAGTAAGTTATATTTTATCCTAATCGTGTAGCCGAGATAATGAGTATTTGTTTTTCGGTCGATATCTATGAGTCTGATGATTTTTCCCTCGGTCGTTTGGTCGTTTTTCGTTGGATATTATTTTTTTCTCGATAGTTGTTATATGTTAAACCGTTTGTTCCCGTCGGTAGAGGAAATTGCAATAACAGTCAGTCAGTTGTTTTTTTTTAAAGTAAAATATAACTTTAATCGTTCATTTGAATTATTCGGCAGTGTCCGTCATGACTTATTCGACTGCATAATATATACCTCACTATATAAGTTTTAATATATGCGATCCGATAAACTGCTACCTACGCCATACCTATGTATATATTATGTTCAGTGCTGTATTCGGTGGCACCCGCATCAATGCAGCCGTTGCTACATGTTGAAAATAAAAATATTTAATAACAGGAAGTTTTTAGGAAACATACTTATATAGGTCACTTTTTGGTCACTTTTTTAAATGGTATAAACCACTTTTCCATCCCTGATGATACCTTATGTAATTCAGCGGCGGTACTTTAATGTTTACAAATATTAACAATTTATACAACGAAAAAAAACCATTCGATTTTGAGTTTTGGAGGGTGTGGTAGGTAAAATTATACACCTGAAAAATATGTCTTGGGCGACACTTGCTGTATTATTATTATTATTATTATTATTACGATTATAGAATAATATAGCGCCCCCTCTGTATTGATAATATAGGTCAAAAGCAATATTTAAAATTTAGATTTACGAATACTTATATTTTATTTATTTGTTATTTATTAGTTCGTCGAGACATAATAATTAACGCCAGCATGCTTTCAAGAATATAAAACAATAAATAACAATTAATATTGTACTATTACAGTGTTGTGGGTACCCGCTGAGGGTAAATATTTGTAAAATTAAAAGTCAGAACAGATATGGCGTATAGGTAACCTTTGATTTGTATGTTTTTTTAGATTATATAGATACCTCTTTATTTTATATAGAGCCCGATAATCGTCTATTGTATACACTTTTAATCGACTTTATTGATATAACAAGAATCATAATTTTGCTGCGTCTAAATCGTCTCTTCTAGATTCTGCAGAGGAGGGTAAGTTTAATATAATAATAATATCGTATCATTACGCAGTCTGTCCGTAATATAATAACGGGTTACAATATGTATCCCCCGGGGCCTTGAATTTATTATACATATTATCGTGGTGTATTCGTAGCGATTAATTATTATCATTAATTTTTAATTGTTATATAACAATGTGCTACAAGACCTACAAAGGTCTCTATATAGTATAATATCGACGGCTACGCGAAGCGAAACTAATATCGAAATCGAAGTGGTCTTGCAAGCAGCGGGCCTACAAACGTTAATATTACGTTAAGTATGACAAAAAATGATTGAAATTTTATCGAACGTAATCGAAACGGAAAACAATAAACCAAAATAACAAAATACCACAAAATCAAATATAACGATTAACAAAATATAATGTAATATCATTAAACGAAAAATAACGCAAAACGAAATAATTATAAGAATCCATCATTTACTTCAAAGTTATGATTCCGTAGAAATATTTATTTCACTCGATTTAGCGATCAATCCAAGAATTTATTATATTCCATATCCAGGGTATTCCCCGCATTTGAAATTATTTTTAACGATAAAAGCAAAAGTCGTACAAAGTTTAAACATCATCGTAATTAACTTGAAACGAAATTTGGATTTCAAAAGCAAGCCCTGGTCAAATAAGGGCTCTCGTCTCCGTATAATTATAATAAAATATGTAATAAATAATAATATATTGTTAGGTAAACAAATTGTTTGAGAGCGTGTGCGTGTACACAGCCATAGCCGTATAATCGTACGCGTACATATCAAAAACGAAATTATTCACCCCACATGCTCACCCCATTTTTTTTCAACAAAGCAGTTACTCAAAATCTGATTTTTAAAAAATTTTAAAACAATAATATTTTTGAATTATTGAGATTTGTTCGTACTATTTAAAGACGAGTGCCAAGCTATATAATAATATGTGTGGAGAATGGAGACACAAACACATTAGCTGTTTTTCAAACTAGTGTCCTCATCCTTTTATGCTGCAGTAAATTATTTAATGTATCATTAATTTTATGAAAATGTTGACGTAACAATATCAAAATCAAACATCGAACGAGTGGTTTTTGAATAACTATTAAACTTTGCCTAGATAATTTGAAAAAATGCAAAAGGCCTTCGAGTATTAGGTATTATAATCGAAAACTCCAAAAACCAGATTTAGAATCCATTATTAAACGGAAAAAACGGGGGCGAGCGTACCGGGGTGAATCACCCTGTATCCCATACATATGGTCGGCGGTTGTCAAACTTATGTAATATAATATACGGGGTGATTCATTCCCTTTTTCATCAACAACGCTGCAGTTACCTACTCGAAATCTGATTCCTAAAATTTTCAAACATAATAATATCAAAGACCACCTCATATTTTTGAAATCTTGAGATTTGCTTGTACCATTTAAGGCGCGACGAGTGTCCCTTATTGTGGAGAATGCGGAGATACAGACATTTATAATATATTAGTTAATATTTATTACCCTTTTCAGCCGTAAATCCCGCTTTAAACGGTTGGGTAATTTGAAAATTCCAAAAACCAGACTTCCGACGAATCCGTCGTTTGAAGAAAAAACTGCAGGGGTGAGCTTGCCAGCGTGAATCACCTTGTACAGCAGCACCCTGTATCGCGTATATGGTCGACGGCGGATGTCAAACTTAAACCGTATATAATAATATATAATATATATATATATATATACGCGTACAATGCGCGCGCGAAAGACCGTATAAACGCGTCGTCGAGGTGGGTGGTGGGAGGAGGAGGGTAAGTGTGTGTGTGCGTGTGTGCGCGCGCGCGTGGCGGTGAGGGTGTCGAACGAGGGGCGTACGCGCGCGCGAGGGGTTCGCTCGACGGCGGGACGTGCGGGGCAGGGCGCAGGATAGCAGCAGGATCCGCAGCCACCGCCGCCGCCACCGCGACGACAGCAGGAAGTGCAGACCTATACAGGCGGCCGGGGCGATGTGTAATCGATTGAAATCTGCAGGGTTTTTTCTTTTTCCCTTTTTTTGCCACCCTTACACGCGCGTACACCCCTATGCGTGAGTGCGTGCGTGCGTGCGTGCGTGCGTGCGTGCGTGCGTGCGCGCTTGTTTGTCACACGACAACCGACGCGCGCGGCGGCGGCGACAGCTCGGAGCAGTCGGATCTCCTCGAGTAGTCTTATCGGGGCAGACGTCGTACGTATTTACTGTTTAAATATCGCGTCTATATTCCCAGCAGTATACCTGCCGAGCACATAAACACATAATACATACGTCATACATAGGTATATATATATATATGGGTACGAGCGTGGGCTTCGGGGCACGGCGGAATTGCGTTTATCCGGTCCTTAGCCCGCGCGTACGTCTAAATCCGTCGCTGCAAGGGGAATATATAAAATACCGCGTAAGCCTCTGCACGGTCTCGGAATCTATACATATAATATATCGTCGAGTGAAAGTCTCGAAGAAGAAAACGAAGAAAACGAACCGACCCGAAACGAACAAAGTACCTAAAATGACAACGGGACAATACAATCGTCAATCGTGTAGCGACAATAATAATTGTTATAAGCGGGTTAATCGGGGTCGCGAACGTTATGATGATAACGTTTTTTTGATTATAACGTTTATGTGTGACAAAAAACGATTTAAATTTGTAAACATATTCAAAACGGTAAACAAAAATAATTAAATTACGCAAAACAAAATGATTTAAAAACCATTTATACCTACTTAAGAGTGTTATAATATTGGTTTCGTAGAAATACTAATATTATTCCACGAGATTTATTTTTACTTTGGCAATCGATCCAGGAATTTGATATATTCCGTATCGGGGACCTTTCCCGCATTAGATATTATTATTTGTAACGATAAAACGATAAACGATTAACACAAGAGTTGCGCAACGTTTGGATCGTTAATTATTATTATTACCTATATAAAAAACCCTTTATATTCACCCTTTACAAATTTAAAAAATGAACCCCCTCTGAATAGCGGACGAAATTCTGGTGACCGGATGAGATGAGTGTCCGCTATTCGAAGGTTTCACTGTAATTCTGCTACATAATATATAATATAATATTATACACTGTACCCGCAGTGTTTAGATACCTCGTCGCAACGTCGTAAGACCCCGCAAAACGTATATTATTATTATTATCTATTTGGTCATGTTTTCTACTCGGAAGTCGAAGGGGAAAATGGGGAGAGAAAATAAATCCGGAAACCCTCGCGCGACCGCGTCTGCATCTAGGAATATTATTAGATTTAGGGCGCTCGCTATATATACAGATCTGCAACACATATACATCGGTCCTATATGTGTAATAATGCGCGTACGGCGGGGTGTTTTATTATTATATTTGTCGCTCTTCGCCGTTAGTACTTTTGCGCGCAGCACAGAGGGTCGTGCGCTCCAAAAGTTTCAAACTCCCGTGTATACACGAACAAGAGTGGTGGTGATTGGACAAGAGCCGCGGCCGCAGAACTATGCGGCGAAGAGGTCGTCATTACAGAGAATTGCAATAGTCAATTTTCTATAGAATCGCCTCGGAAAAGCGGAAAAATCACATACGGTTCGCGTAAGGGGTGCGGCGATGTCTGACGATGAGATTATTTCTTCTCCCGCGGCAGCCTTCGGATAAACGGGCATAAATCGTGCTGCGCTCTGCAGGATCGTCTCGTTTGAGCAGGATAGCTATCTCGACGATTTTCCGAAATTTTCCGAACCACACATACCTCGGTCCGGTTACCATTTTACGATATTTTAATGTTATACATAGATCGGATACGTCCAACCAGCAGCCGGTGATAGGTATATTATGAATTTACTAGGAAAACTTATTCCACGGATGAAGTGAAACTTCTTTCAGAGTCGTTCGACCGATAGAATACTATTAGGTCTATTATTGGAAAAGAGAAAAAAAAATTAAAATTAAAAAATTGAAAATTAAACTTTCAATTGAATGTCGTGTGATTCAAAATTTATGTTACAGCCATTTTATCACATAAATATTCAGAAAAATGTGATATACGAAAGTTTTTCGATTTAGAAACGTCCAAAATGATTTGTAGTCATTTCGTACATTTTATAATTTCTTACAATCGTTTTAGATGTTTCTAAATCAAAAAACTTTCGTATCGTACATTTTTCTCTATTCTGAATCAATAAATAGTTGCCGTAACGTACATTTTGAACCATTCTGTATAATATGTATGCGTGTAGGTACTCAAAGTGTTATAGATATATTATTATGTATCAATACGTAGTCGAATACATAAAAATGTATTCGACGACTGCAGTGTAGGATAGCGGAGAAGTGATGCCGACCGTTGCAGCCGACAGCGTGACGGGCCATAATCTTTTGTTTTCTTTTTTTCGTACCCGCTCTGTAAAGAAGTTTTACTTCAAAAAATGATTGAAAATAAGACCCATTGATATACGCGCGTTAATATATATTGGTTTAATCGAGTATGCGAATGAAAGAATGAACGAACGGCGAGAACGAAAAATGCCAAAAGTAAGAATCGGTCAACTGTATTATAAATAATATTTCAGACGACCGCCTGGAAAATCGTTTGAGGATCGCCACTGCAACTATCCGATCGATCCGGATTTCGATTTAAATGCGAAAACAGCAATTTCAAACTTCACATATTGGTCTTATGTTTAGTACCTATACCAATATTATGTTCTTCTTTTAATTTTAAACAAATGTTTATTTTTCCTGCACACGACAAACACACGTGAGAAAACATAAGACAGTAAATTAAAAATATTTTCTACCTGTTCACTATATATTCTTCCGCGTTGTACAGACAATAATATTGATTTAACCGGCTTCCGGAAATCAGAATTCGAAAAAATTCATTATTAAGAGGATGTCAGCGCTCTGTTTGTTTTGTCTCTCTGCAGCCCACGCGCGCAACACTGTAGACTAAACTCGTAATATATTTTTAATTTCGAAAGTCGAATAAAAGTTCAAATAATATAATTTATTATAAAACTGACAAGTCATAACCTCGGGAATATTATTCTCTACAATTTTTGTAATACAGTAGTCGACGCCTCTTATAACCTTAAGTCTTATAATCGTATAGGCAGGGATTGCGTTTGAAATCAAAATTTCGTTTTAAGTTATTTACAATTATAAATTTAGATTCTAAATGTTATAACATTTTCGAGTTTATCATTATTTAGAAGTAAAACGTTATAGAATTTTTGAGTTTATCGTTCAGAATATTACCTAATGGCCCGGATACTGAATATAATAAATTCTTGGATTGATCACTAAGATTGATTGCTAAATCACGCGGAATAAATATTTCTATGAAACCAATATTATAACTTTTAAGTGAATGGATTTTAAATTATTTCGTTTTACGTTATGTTTTGTTTAATGATATATTATACATTTTGTTAATCGTTATGTTTTATTTTATGGAACTTAAATATTTTTGTTTACTGTTTTAATTACAATTACAAATTTCAATCGTTTGTTTGTCATATATTTTAACGGTATAAACATAATAACGTTACTTTAACGTTTGAACGCACTGATTATGTAGGCGAAGTGGGGAAAAAAACGAACAAAAATTGTAATTAATTATTTACTTTATTTTGCCACCTTCTTTTCTTATTACATATTAGCTGATATTATTAGGTATTATTAAATAATTATGAATATTATTTATTATTAATTAAACAAATATTATACGAATTAATATTCCATAGATTTTAAAATTTTATAAATTTGAAATGCGATAAAATTTGTTGTACGTACATAATAATAATATAGTATATTACGGCACGGTTAGAAACCAGTGATAGGTATAATAACCAACACAAGAGTTTATTTCTCCGATTTTTCTTACGGAATTTGAGTTTTATATAACCGAATTTTTTTTTAATGAATCCTGATAAGTCTGAACCGTTTTGAGCGATTTTCAGTCCAACAAGCTACTGCAGAGCCCAATTACATTCTCGCAAGTCTCATATTAAGAGGCGGCGTCTACTGTATGCACGTGTTTACTCTAAGACTATACTCAAAAATCATAAGAAACCGCGATTTTAGACGAAAGCACGGTCGGCAAATCACTTTGTACAATACAATATATAATATTTTAGTCACTGCGTATATCTATCTGCATTCGCCGCACTCTGCTGTACGGTCGGCGCTCATATGTGTGGGTAGGCGGGTAGGCGGGTAGGCGGGTAGGAAGGATTCGAAAAAAATAAAAAAAACCGTTTCATCCGATCGTGACGTGTTGTCGGACGGACGCTGACGGACGGACAGAAAAAGAGGCGGAAAATACGCGCCTATGCGTATTATATATATATATTATATATACGTATAATATTTTAACACATTATATTATATATATATATATATATATGTATAACACCGACCGCACCGCGTATACCATATTATTGTGTTATAATATATTATTATGTTTTATACGCGTATGCATATATATATATATATATATATTATGAATGTATATATATATATATCGTAGGCCGTAGGCCCGTGGGTGCGCACCTACCGTGCATCACAATAACGCTCAGTTATTCGGTCGAAAATGTGTTGTAATAATTATATATATTATTATAATAATGTATAGGTGTCGAGCGTATATACCTAGGTAGGCATATATATAGTGCGACTGCGTGTACACGCGCGATTCGCTTTCAATAATACTATACATATATATACAGGGTGATTCGACATTTTTTTTTGTCTTTTAACTATGCATATTATAAGTATGGGTATAATTTGTGTTTTTTTTTATATCAGATTTTTATTTTTGGAATTTATGAGTGAGGCCATATTATAATAGCGCAATATATGCGTATACATCATATATAGACGATGATTGGTAAATTATAGTCCTCGCTAGCCTCATCGCTGCAGTGTTGTGCACAGATGACTTAAAAATTATCTAGATAGTACAACAGCGATAGTGCGTTGAAAATTTGTCTAGATAAATAACAGATAAAATGAAAAAAAAAATATCTAGATAAAAAAAACAGATAATAACCAATATAGCTAGTTTTCAGGTTTTTAAAAACTTTTTTAATTAAATTATAATATTTACATATAGGTACTTATAAACTTGTACTTTAGATTATTTATTAGAATTTTAAAGGACTTCGGTCCGTTTATTCCTTGTTGATTTTGAAATAAAATAAAACAAAAAAAGTCCATGTTTTTAAAGCATAATATTTGTACTTTTTTATGCTCATTAAATTCCGAGCCCTATTCATAACATATCGCAGAACAGGTAGAAAGGGAAATTTCACACTAAAAAAGTTTTACCCGTAATTTTTTTTTCAAGTGTAAAAAGTATTATTCGTAAATTCTTTATCCGAGTATTTTTTTTTTGTCACTTTGTGCGTTCTAAAAATATTCTTAGGTCATCTAGTTTCAGGCCCTATATACGTATATTAGTAATAATACTACCTAATTCCAATCGAAAAATTACGAAATTTAAAAAAAATTCAAGACTAACATGGGGGGGGGAGCACTGAGCATACATGCGTGCGTTGAATCAACCCGTACGCAATGTAGCTGCAGGTTTATACCAGATACCTATAATATACATAATAATATGTATATTATACTTGTATAGGCGACAGGTATATGCACAACAATGGATATAATATTATTATTATTGTTTATTCGCGGTGTACATCGATCAACGGTTTTCGAACGGATTTGAAAGGGGGGGAAAAGTGGCACAAACACAAACCCATATAGACTCAGGACAATATAATATCACCTGCAATCGGTATGTTAGGATATTCTTCTGGATATAGTCGAGTGGCGTAGCCCCCACCCCGCCCCTTGGAATTTTTTATTGGTAATGTTTTTTAATCGTGGCTATAGCCTATATATATGATATATAATGCAAATATGAAAGTATTAAAAACGAGTTTATATAATATTATACTTTTTGAATTTAAAACGATTCTTACGTTTACCGCCAAATCAACTGCGGTATTTTTATTTACTGAATAAAAAAATATTTTTTTTCGTCAGTAGATCTTCAAAGAAAAATTATAATATTCTCAGAAGCGAACTAAATAGAAAACAGTTTGGCCACCCCTGCAGCAGATATACACCAAAACAACAATGCCGGCTGCTCGTATTTCGGAATGTTAATTCAAACTAAAATTAATCAATATCTTTAACAGAAAGTTGCTTAAGTTATTTTACGCAGCTCTCGAATTTTGTGAGGTGGTGAGGGGGTGGAGGGGAGAGGGTGAAGACGGGGCCGAGTACTTCTATACTGCGCATTGTTGTTATATATTTCGAGAGCACCCTCATTAATTTCACTGAAACCGTCCGCTTTTTGCGAAATACTTTTATTTTTCTTCATCATAAACATACGCATAATTTTAGCGATTCGGACGTCTTGGAAATTTTATTAAAAAATATTCAGATCTCAAAGTAATAATAATTATTATGATTACGAGACCAAAACAATGTCGTGTCGGCTTATAAAATATTCTCACGAGAATGGGTTTATCGCCATCGTCGACTATAATGAACTACTATATATAGGTATTGTAAAATATTTGAATATTTCGTTTTAAAACTATATCGAGCGGTTCAAAAAATATTTCTTTTAACTTATTATTTTTGGATTAACTAGGCCAATCTCTACTGCTGTCACTGCGCACAGGCACTTGGAATCTTTATATTATTATATTGTGTCGTGAGGATGACTTTTATAATAATTGCAGGACAGTTTTTAAATCGTATTAATTGCAGATAGTTCGTGTCTATACGTATACTATTCGATTCGTTTCTGGTTCGAGCACTGTAGTGTTGAGAATAGGTATATGACGAACATTTCATCTAGATAAGATATAAGGTACAGATCATTTTATATAAATTTATCTTTACACAGATAAAGATGAATACATTTCGCATTTGCCTGGATTAGATAAAGATAATCTTACTTTTATCTAGACAATACGATAGATAAAACTAATTTTTATTATATATTTAAATAACAAATTAACTTCTTTACCGAAGACACAAAGTAATTAATAGTTAATATAGGTACATACAGTCACAAATGTCCTTTGAGTCAAAGAGTCTTAAAGTCTTAAAGTATCCACTTTATACGATTTGCTAGCAGAACACTGGAATATGGTAATATTAAGAGTTTATTTACTAATCAAATAGTGTTCTGACAGACCGGTTTTAATAAAAAAATAATAAATATTATTCGTGAAAAATTAATACAGTTTAAATAAAATGTATCAATAGATAAGTAAATGTGTCGTCTAAGATAACAAATAGATATATCTGGACAAAACAACAGATGTGTAATTTTTTATCCAGATAAATTTCGTCTAGATAAGACATAAAGATAATTGCATATGAATTTATCTTTAAGCAGATACAGATGAATACATTTCACATTTGCCTAGATTAGATAAAGATAATCTGACTTTTATCTAGATAATACGATAGATAAAACTAATTTTTATTATATATTTAAATAACAAATTAACTTATTTACCCACACAAAGTAACTACTATAATAGATAATAGGTACCTACACACAGTAACAATTAATATCCTTTGAGTCAAAGAGCCTTAAAGTCTCAAAGTATCGACTTAATACGATTTGCTAGTAGAACAAGGGAATATTACGAGCTTATGTACGAAAATTAGATAGTGTTCTGCGAGAGAACGGTTTTAATAAAAAAAATAATGAATATTATTCGTGAAAAATTAATACGATTTAAATAAAATGTATCAATAGACAGTGTCGTCTAATAAGATAACCAATAGACAAATGTATCTATATAGATAAGTATCGACACTGCAGCTTATAATAATATATAATTATAATTATAATTGATAATGATAATTATCGGAGACCGGAATCGTGTAATATAATAATAATAATAATATAAAACCGTACGAAATAATTATATATTATATTGCGTGTATTGTTTATCGCCCCTTATTGCAACGTGATCGGAAAAACGTCACGAACCGGAAAAGTTTCGGCGATCGGCGCGAACGTCTACAATACAACAATAAGCTCACGCGTTATGTAATACCTCATTACACGGCATAACGTGATGACATTATATAACCAGCAGCAGCAGCAGCAGCAACGTTCGTAAAGTCTTAACACTCGTGTTATTCGTTTTAAGATTTGTGTCCTGACAATATTTTCAGCACGTGTAGCGACGGACACGCGTAGGTAGGTGCCAACAAAATAATACTCATGATAACTATCGGAGACCTACACAATATTATACATTTTCTTCGAAATAAAGAAAAATATGGTCGTGGTATTTTATTGCTTTTACAATCGGACAGTGGCAGATGCCCGCCTTGCCCCCCCCCTCAAATATGCGCCCCCACCGAATGATGGGAACTGAATAATTTATAGTAAAAAAAGAGGGGGTACAAAAAAATTCCGAAAATCTGCGAATCACCGCTCTGCAGCTATGTATACTGCACGTTTTGAATTTTTCCGCAGACGCGTCGAGAGAGAGTATTTTGCCATTTTTACTGTGCATATTTGCATCGCGTATTTTTAGCACACCTTTTTAGCGCATAATACGATATTATTCCGGTCTCTATTAAAATAATAAATAATTATAATCTATATTATTAGTATAATATTATGCACCGCCGCTCTTATATACCTACTATATTTCGCCTCCTCCAAAACGATCGCGGACGTTGTTTTTTTTTTTCAGGGTGATTTATGCGCGCCGCTATTATTATTATTACTATTTAACTCGTCGGCATATCGCGTATAAATTACGTTTTATATAGTATACAAAAAAATATTATGTTTTATTCGATAAGACGAGCCGCCGCCGCGCGTGTTTCGCGTATCGCGTTATTCGGCGGGCATCGCGAACGCGGTATAGCCGCGGTATATACCGAGGTACGAGCACGATACCGACCCGTCCGTACATATATTATATATGTAGGCGTATTACGGGTGCACTTAAAACGGAAAAATCCGATAAGACTCCGCTGCGGCTTATAATAACACGCGGTTTCCCGGCACGGTAATTATATACATTATATTATATTATATTGTACGCCGCGGTATACCGCTACGCGATCGGGAAAACGACGTAGCAGGTATATAAGGGAATAACATTATCACGTGGAAATGCCCGGGAAAATCGAGCACGAACACGGTTTTCCGGCCTGCGGGAGAAACCCTGTTCGCCCGTTTCGCCTCGAGAATAAAAAAATAATTATAATAAACAGTAAACCGAGTCTATAATATTATTATTTTAACGCGGAATATCGTTTTTATTATTATATTAATATATTATTTTGTTATCGAATGGCGGTTCGGTTTCTCGGATGTCTCAAATGTTCGAAGAATTATTTTAAACCGCCGCCGTCGTGTAGTAGTCATTTCGTATACGTCTAATAATAATAATAACAACAATGTAATAGGTATATATATGTGTGTGTATTCACGAGGCTACCGCCGCCGAGACTAGAAAGTTTTCCCGGAGTCGTATACGCGCATTTTCATAAATTGAATATAAATATATACCGTCTTAAGTACAACGAGTAATTTTAAAACAAGTTTGCCCCTTAAAAGTTGGCAAAACACTTTGTATACGACTCGCGTTCCGTTTTCTTTATAAATTATATAAAAACATTTTCATTATAATATATTATTATCACATGCCTAGATACATAATAATATTATTATGATTATTATACGAGACTGTTTTATTTTCATTCTTCTTCTTCTTTGAAAAGCTTCAGGTATTGTACGCGTATTTAAAAATATAACAGCGAATACACCCCCCCCCCCCCCCACTGCGCACATTGTAAGTAACTTAACTGCACAGTCTAAAAAATATTATTTCTTATAATATCATTATATCATGTACCTATGTACCCAAAGGTTAATTTTTTTGAGATGCAATTTTAATTAATGATTATCTGTAATTTATATCTAGATGAAATATTTTTATCTGATAAAATTTAATTCCATCATCATAATAATATATTAATATTACAAAAATTGTCCAAATCTCGCAAACCAATTATTATCGCATGGACCTATAATATGTATGGACCTTAACACACATTGAGTTAAAATAACTAGAAGACTACTCATCGTTCATCGAATTTCGAGTTAGATACATCGAAATGTTCAGAAAAATTATCCACTTAACAGTTTGCAGCAGAAAAGGAGGGTGGGAGGGGGGTCGTTTGAATAACAAACGTTTATATCTCCATCATCACTGGACACTTCGCTCGAGCAGTCCGAAAAATCTCAAGGATTTTAAAATAATATATATCCAGTCTTTCGGGTATATTTAAAAATTCTAAAAATCGGATTCCGAATAGATGCGTCGTCGAAGAAAATAATTGGTGGGGGGAGAGTGTACGCTGTGAATCTCTCTGTATAATATTATTGTGTGCGACGATTATAATATATTATTATTATTATTACGCACACGAAATCTAAATAATTCCCATCGGACTACACGGTGGAACGAATAATCTGGAATGATAAGACATTGCGCGCGTTCGACGTGAGGTGTAGACCTATACTCGACGGACACAATTTCTCATAGTGCAATATAATCGTTATGTGCTGCTTACTATTATAATATTCGACACTCATCGTGAGAGTGCGTAATATTATGACGTAGGTACTCGACGACTACCTGTTATATTATATTATTATTATGTCGGGACGTTAAAATTATATCTCGTCATCATCCGTGAAAATTTAAGCGGATAAACAATTTTTTTTGTTATTTTCGGATGGGACCTATGACTTATGACACGACAGAGCGTATTATAAAACACGTTTCTTAAGAAGCGATTGAGCAGCAGATTTGTCGGCGAATCAGAGGACGTAGAAGTACAAAAGAAAACCTACACCGACGATTGAGCAACGTACAAAACAATCTGCGATGTAGCCATATTTGCAATTATTTTGAAATATAATTTACGAAAGAGATTATTTTTTTTTTTTGGTTTACCGATCAAAATTTGTATAAATTCACTAGGAGTAATTATTCTTCGTCTCTTTCCGATTAAATAAAATCCAAAACTTTTTAAAGCACTATGTGACACGCGACTGTAATAGCAGGTGATCGAACACTGACTACAATCATAAACTGAATTATTTCTATAGTGATTTGTTTTGGAACAGTTACTATATTATCTCAATGACTTTGACGCGTCCCCAGAGCTAAATGTCAAAAACTTCGCGTTCGATAATATGATACTTACTGGATAGAACTGATATCGTTCCGGAACTATATAATATAATTAAAATATTTATTTTATTAATCAATATAACACTGCTGTCGGTAAACAGCCCGGGATCGGATTGCGGCTTGTTGCTATCGTGTAAGTTATTGGTATCATATATTAATTATTGAAAAACCGTAACGATAGGTAAAAATAATAAAACACAACATTTTGGCAACGTTGGATAAATTAATATTCTATGCTCAATAATCGTGTTATGCTCGTTTGTACTTATGGGAAACGTAGGTACCTTACTGGTTAAATAGGATTCTGTTAAAAGTATAAAATTTTTGTAGGACGTGTAGAAGATAACGATCGTCATACGATACACTATGAGGTAGGTATAATTTTCGAAAGAGAAAACAGGTGGCACAGTAATATTGTCTACCCCAAAGGATAAATATGGATGATCAAAAACCACACTCAGATATTGAGTTATTACCGAAGCCAAAAGTGTCGGGTAACAAAAAAGGAGCGAAGGAGTCTTATATTGGTTTTCCCTAAAGTTTCAATTGAAAATTAAAATACGGGTTGAGACGAAACCTTATAAATTTTACAATGAATATAGTTTTTATAAGTTATTTCGTTTAAATATAGATAGAGGTGGGTACCTATATATTATATTATAATGTTAAGTCGTAGACATTTTGTTTTATAAAAGTATATTGTAAGCTGCATAAGCTTATACAGGAAGTAGGTTTATCAAATCTTAACAAAATTAATGTTGATGTATAATATATGTTTTGTTTTTTGATTTCTAATTACTACAGATTGTAATCATCAAATAAAAAATTCGTCAAAGAATTAAAATGTAAATGTCATTAAAATCTGTAACAGTCTTATATTCCCTGTAAATTACAACAAGTGTGCATTTGAATTGTTGTAATATTTGCCTTTGTATAAGATGAGCATTATTGGTGTAAACCTGATGCTGCCTATACCGAGTGATCCATAAGACTTTATAATATCAAAAAATATTAACGTTTTTGAAAATATTTTTATTACGAGGTTATACCATTACAACACCACTAGCGGTCTTTACAAAACGACATTTTTTTCTACCTCGGTATATATATAGACACCACAGCTAATATCATATATTTTAAGTCGCGACAGACGACACGAGAACTATATCGTAATTCCGCCACAGCCAATCGCAAACCTTCACGAGTCTTCGATCGTTTATTCGCGATACAATACGCCAAAGTCATAATATTAAATGTAATATATAATAATTTTATAGCCACTTTGAAATTCTTTGAAAGTGACCCGTCTTTAACGTCTCATAAAAAGTCCAGGGCCAAAGAGGTCAAAAAATAGTCAATATATACCTATATAGGTAGGTACTTGGTGTATGATGGGACGTCCTGCTCTATAATGATATGTACAATTTAATGAATTTAATTTTTAAGAAATTCTCAGAGGAAATGTCAAGACATTTTTTTGGAATTTCTGAAACGAATATGCAGTGTAAAAATAAATATATTTAGTGAATTTATTTATCTGTATTTGTAATCGGTCACATTGGACGCATTGTCACATATTATCATCGGTATGGTAAAAATTCAAAATATTTCTTAAATTCAAAATTCTTTTTTAGTAGCCAATTCGTTTATACATTCTTTATTTTTATTAAAACGTTAATTTGCATCTGATAACCTCATACTATGTTTTCAGACCGATCGCAGAGAGATTCCGATCATCGCCGCGAAGCTCAATTATAGGTATATTATTATTATTGAGCTTTTTTTCATAGGGATTTCGCCGGGATAAAGTACCACCATCGTTATTCATTTATAACTTTTGTTTAACGATAATTCAAAATTTTTTTACGTTTCGGGATAATTAATTATTATTATTATTATTATTATTATTTTTTTGTTTAAGGGCATTTTTGTGTTTATTAGCGCATTAAAGTCCGCGGGCTCTAACTATACCTATAAAACCGGCTACTACGCCGCATTGCCGTCATCATTATTTATCACTATATTGTTTTTCCTAACACGAATATACATTTAGTAGGTATATAATATAATATACATCGCCGTAATAACACATTATATATGTTGCACAAATGTATTAGGTATACAAAGGTAGAGAGAAGTATATAATATACCCGCAGCACGTGTGTACAAGGATAATAATATATTATAATATGCGTGTGCATATAATATAGAGCGGCAGCAGCAGACTGTGTATATATAGGACGCGAAGTACCTACACACGTGTGTGTGCAACTATTCCGAATAAACCGAATTTTCGAATATACTCTCGAGTATTGTAGTAGTAATAATAATACTTTCGCCCGAGTGAGCTGCAGCGAGCAACAACAATAATAATATATAATAATTATCACGCGGAATAATTAACTTTAATCTATTATTATTACGGTGTGAGATATATATATATATATATATATATATTTGCACATTATATATGTATATGATATTATAAAATGTATATACTTTTACGGTGTGTAAGTACATGTTTTTTTATTATATTATTATGTGTATATTTTTGTATATTATAATATACTGCAGCTCAGCGCTCGCGTCTTTAAATTGCAATACTCGCGTAGCCGTTCTATGTTCTAGGTACCTTATAACTGCAGTGGAGCGACTTGAACTTCCTTTTTTTCCTAGTCTCACGTTTAATATGTTTCTAAACTCTCTTCTCTTTTGGGTTTTGTAGGGGCCACTATGAGTCCGTTCCGTGAAACATCCGATTTTCCAATCCTCCCTGTCATCCCTGCCGTCTATTGCTTTCCAATTCGGTAATCCGCTTAGAGATTCCACGTTCCTCTTCACCACGTCTTCCCGATACTCAGTCGAGGTCGTCCAAGGGGCGCCTCTTTCCTTCTGGATTCTCTGCCATTACCGTGTACAATAGTGCACGGTTCTGACACAGTCCGCACTGTAATCTTCTACTCTGGATTGTATCTAATACTATGTTAGGTTTCTCGAAGAGTTCCTCTAATTCAGTGGTTCCCAACCTTTTTTGTTTCGTGTCACCCTTAGCTACGCTAGTATCCAATACTGTACCACCCTAACATCAATATTATATTGAATAATTTAAACATATTTAACATTTAACATACACATCATTTGAGTTGCAGGATTCAATAAACATTAACAAATTAAAAATATTGTAATATTAAAAAATAATAATTAATATTATATAAAATAATGAGAAATTATTTGACCCTGGTAGTTTTTACAAACTCGGGGATCTATTGGGTTGATAGTGGAGTGAAGAGTGAGTCTCATATCGTTTTCTAAAGTTGTTTTTCAGAGTCTTTGGCTTTTTTTTTCTTTTAATATTTGTGAGTGTACTAAATCAATAAATAACTATCTTATTCTTTTTCCTTTTTTCCGTGGATACTTTATGTCACCTCTATGATGTGCCCGTGTCACCCTCGAGTACCATGTCACCCCGGTCGAGAACCACTGCTCTAATTCTTTATTTTTTCGCATTCTCCATTACGACGAGGGAGGGGTAGGGTAATCTTAATAAATCACAGATCGAAATTTATAAGGACCACCCTAATGTTCATGTAAAACTTTAATATAACGCATTACGCATTGTAATAATATTTAGCCGTTTAGACTTTATATTATATTATTTTAGACACTTTGTAAAATGCAGGCACTATACTTTATATTATTATTATTTTATAATATAGCTGCGGGGCAGAGGCGCGTGGTACTTTTTTAATATCGATTTCACGTATGTTTCCTGTACCTATTGTATTTTTTTATATTGTGTACACATATAGACGAGCGTTGTAGGTACTGTACAATGCCCAACGCGTGGATTAGACAATAATGTATTATTGCGCGCGTCCTTCGGCCCACTAAAAATCGACTGTTGTGATTGTTGTCGGTGGTTTACAGCGACAACAAACACTACGTGTATCTATGTATACAGGGCGATTCAAAATGTATGTTACGCCCACTTTATCGATTCGAAATAGAGCGATACGACAGTTTTTTGATTTAGAAACATCCGAAAATTGATATTTTGTACGTTTTATATATTTTTTAAAATATTTTAAGTCGAATTTGGTCGACTCGTGAAGTCTAGAAGACTTTATCTCGAGCACAGCGAGTTTTGCATTAATATAATTGCTGTTCGAGCAGTAAAATGTCTTCGTATTGTATATATGTGCTGTTGGCGAAAAAAGTATTTAGGTTCCCCCGTTCGAGTTACTAAAGTCGACCCCCTAAAATCACCCCCACAAGTAGTTTTAGACGTGTGATTTATGTGTGATGATAAAACGGCTGTAACGTAAGCGTTTTGAATCGCTCCGTACAATTTTATATTATACGTGCATCGAACACGAATTTTTTAATATAATATTACGCTTCAGTGCCCGTCACCGATATGCGATGCAACGCGGCGGTGTGGGTGCACGACAGATGGTATAATTACGACGGGTACAACAACATAAAATTATGTATATTATTGTGAAATTATCGTAAGCGTTAAATATTTTATAAGTTTTCAGAGTGTGGGTAAACGTCGAGAGAATTTCCTCTTACCGGAAAATATTTTAAACAAATTTACCGCGGAGATACTACGCTCGTTTGCTGCAGTGATGCGCGCGTGTCAAATCAAATCGAAATGCGCGTAGGTGGGTACCTACGTAATAAATTATAATAATATGCTTGCAGTATTACACGCGATTCTTAAATGCCATACGAGTTACTGCTGTAATTCAATAATAATAATTAATACCAGAGAGCCTACATAGATAATAATATAGGTAAAAGAGTGCAGGTCGACCAAGCTGCAGCTGAACGTTTTCTATATCGTGGTTTAGCCGTTGGCTGTTTTTCCGTCCAAACAATAACATTATTTCGTTCAAATCGAGTACCTATATAATATCATAGACCTTATTCTTATAGACTGGACATAGTGTAGTTCACACGTTCCACGACAGGCAGCGTCTCACAGAGCTCCAAAGCTCTACGCTCATGAGCACTAAAACCATGAGAATTATTTAGGTGATACAATAATATTGTGCATTATTGTTATCTATTATTCAGTTATTCCTATCATTTCTGTGATTGATTTTATTTCAAAATTTAAACTTTAATATTATAATTTATTATCACAATTTTTATTGTGTGGAAATTTAAAAATAATTTTGTTCCGAACAACGGCGGCATCACTGCGCCTCTACTTCTCTTGACCGCACTATCACACGGGGAAGGATATGGATGTTCCGTCTATAAATAGTATTAGGTCTATGCTATATATAGACCAGTAATTCCCAACCTAAAAAGGACGTTTTGACTTTTGGAGGGGGTGGGTGGGTAAAACGATGGCTTGCTACGCCTGAAAGATATGTCTTATTGGCCCGAAGAGTATAATATTATTATTAATATTGCGATCAGTGGCATAGGTATTGGTAGGGGGGGAGATCGAAGAGATACATCTCCCCCTCATAGTCGATCTTTCTTTTTGACATAATAATAATATACGGTTGTGTTTTTTGGACTCGTCACTTTTTCAACGCGTTATAGAGGGTAGACAATAATAAAAATAAATAAAAAATAATATTTTTTTATCTTAAAGTAGGTTATAGGTTATTTAGGTTAGGACTTGAGATGCTATCCATCCGTAACAGCGTACAGAATCGGAGGTCAAAGAAATAATTTTTATTTATTATTTTTACTTATTATTATTATGTATAATCAAAAATACATATACTCGGATGCACCGTGTATACATTTGCTGGTTCCTGCTTTTAAAATAATGATATACTAAAAAATATATACACGTACTTTGAATAGCAAGTGTATCATATTATATTATGTTTTATACACTCATGTTGTACAAGGCGATTCGCCAAGCATGCTCGCCTCCATTTTTCCTTTAATAATGAATTCATTCAAATTCTGACTTTTGGAATTTATAAGTACACTCGAGACCACGTTTTGTCAATAATTTACACTTTTTTTTTACCATTTAAGAAGTGCCATGTGGCAACGATATTATAAACTTATTCTTTTCAAACCAACATTTTTTTACTGTAGATTGTTGAGCAAAAAATAATTTGTTTTTTTTTTTAAAAAATGACGATGTAGGTGCGGTATCTAAATTAAAATTTGAACGCATATCTAGTTTGGGAGTTACTATTGTAGGGTGTGTGCATATACTATATAAAATGGTAATTTAATAAATAGCTTTTTTCAAAAATACTAAACAGATTTAGTCTCGAATCTTCAAGTTTAGATTTATACACATAAAAATCTACAAAAAAAAATACATCAGCTGCTTATAACGACTTACAGCGGATGAAAAATAATGACGGTTCTCGTTTCAACAGTAAAAAATGGTGTCTCGCGCCACAGCAGGACACTCGTAATCTTTAAATGGTATAAAAATCTAAATAATTGAAAATAATAATAATATAATATGTTCTTTAACCTATACTAAAATCATCTGAAAATCGGGATTCGAATGAATTCATTGTTAATGGAATAATGGCGGGGAGAGCGCGGTCGAGAATCGTCCTATGACGGCGGCGGCGTACATAATATGCAAATATTATTCAACTTTATGCGGTTTATAATTACTATAATTGGTAGGTATATTGTTGTGGGCACGCGAAGCTGAATCACCGCGAGTACGACATCAACAAAAACTTCAAAGACTGCGCGTATACCGTTTGCACCGCACGGAAGCCATTGTGGGATCGAGACGATGCGTGATAGCAGAGGTACACCGATCGTATTAGGTCAGATTAGGTTAGATTAGGTCAGACCCGGCGTGCCCGGCGGACGGTACTCCTGACGTTTAATATTCGAGACCCTAAAAGTCAAACCTTTGACTATTCGGAAGCGAGACGAGCGTATTTCGTCTGTCGTTCTGTATACGAATAAAAAGGCAAATATAAAATATAAAAAAAAAATGTATACAATATGCGGTTAATAATATCCGCGTAAGAATAATATTTTTCAGTCAATCCTAAAAAACATCATCATTTTTGAAATAGGCAAATCGCCGCCGTGACCGCAGAAAACATTTTGAATCATTAATTCGACGATTTAAGGAACGATATTATAAATGGCTACGTTCAAACGTTGATTTAGATTTGGTAATAATAATAATAATAATAATAATAATAATAATAATACGATTTGTGCGAATAATATTCAAGTCGTATACAACGGGCGTCGGTCATTATATTATATACATTTTTAAATTGTATTATTATTTATTGTTATCGTTATAACGCGCGTTTGAATGCAAATAAAATAAATTAATATCAATACAATACAATAATTTATTAACGTTGAAAAGTACGTCTTGTCTTGTTGTGTATGTATGGGAGAGAGGCCGCGATAAACCTTCATACCTAATAAATTAATATCGTAATAACTGAAGTCCGCTGCGGCAGTATCTCGTTATTGTAACCATATATAGGTACCGAAATCCACTTCGGTCCGAACTACAGTTACTAAAACATATATAGGTATATATATATACATACACACACCATTTATTGTTTAGGTACCCATAGGCCATATGTAGTGTTATGAGTTTATGACTTATGAGGAATAGAATAAATCTTTCATCGATAAACTATTTTTTGTAATACAGTCGCACCGACAGGTAATAATTTCGATCAGACAGGCGCATGTCGTTAGGATGAGGTACCTATTTAATACGGGGCGGTTCAAAATTTATGTTACGGCCACTTTATCGATTCAAAATAGAGAGCAAAATGTATGATACGAAAGTTTTTTTGATTTAGAAACATCCAATTTGTACATTTCATAATTGTTTACAATATTTTTTGGGGGGAGCGGTCGACTTTATAAATGTATACTTTAAATATCTAATATCGTACATATAGAGTTTCGTATTAATTAATGATTTTCAAGAACTAAAATGTATTTTAAAAAAACTATAATTTCCCCGGTTTGAGATTCTAAACTCAAGCCCCTAAAACCTCCCTAATATTTTGTAAAAAATTAAAAATGTACAAATCATTTTAGCAGATGTTTGTAAGAAAAAAAAACTCATTCTGATCGTAAATTATTCTGTATTTTGAATATTTGTGTGATTATAGAATGCAAGAAAAAATTTTAATCACATAAAATACAATATATTATATAAATATTATTTTTCTGAAAAATTTCTGAAAATTTAAAACTAACTTAATTGGGAATATTCAAATAATAAAAGTAATTTTAAGTTAACGTAGATACAAATGAGTTAAGTTAAAGTTAAATTGATTAAAACGGTGAACTAGTAAGTTAAGTTAATAAGTTAAAATTAACTTAACTTTTAACTTAACTTGTAACTTATTAACTCGTTAATGCCCAGCCTTGATTCAAAGTATTGATGAACGGAGAGATAATGTTGGTCCACTACTATACGCTCATCAAAACTTCAAATAGGTACTCATAACTCTACATATTAACTACTCCTTAAAAATTTGATTTTATGTATCAAAATACTAAGAAAAACACTCTGATTCGGGACGTAAAACTAAAACTGCGTGTGTTGCAGTTCAAAAAAGTGAAAACTTAAAAGATTATAAAAAAAATAATTCCTTAAAAAAAAATGTCGTTTTGCAACGACGACCAGAAAATCGTTGTTTATAATTTTGAAATAAGTCTACACTTTTCGATATATAACGACGACGAGTGTTTACGTTAAACGAATCACCTCGCGTATATTTAGTATTTAATATTTATGGAGAGGTACCTACCTATAATATCAGTGTGGGACGTGGGTGTTAGTGTGTTACTGCGATTTTGTTTTTTATTAAAATGTTATTTATTTTATCAAAATATTATATCGGCGTTGAAATGTTGACAAGGTATTATAATATACTGCCAATAATAGCAGTTTGTTAATATATGTAATGTTTTTCAGGTTAAAACACTATTATAAAATACTAAAAACCTAACCTAACCGCACTGCAGCAGAATGTTTCAATTATTATTTGTATTATACTATAATTACAACTTTTTAACAATACACAAACCTCAGAAAATCGATTCGATACTTTGACGTTTTGACATGTTTTATTAAACTCCTATATATATAGGAAAAGCATAACATATATTATTATGATCCCGTCATCGCGTAATATAATATTTTTTAAACTAGCGACTGTAAACTATTTTTTAACAAATTACTATAAGCAAACCGTGACTATATACTGTATATACATACGAGCTAGTGTATATTATATCATTTATTTTGTCATTTTCCGGTAACACTTATACAAATTGCAAAAGTTTTGAAAAAACGTATAAAACCGACGGACGCAGATATTATTATATACAATAATAATATAATATAACGGTGTCTTGCAGGGGGTAATATTATTAGAAACAAAAAACAATTTAACGCGAAAATGATATTATAACTTTTGAATTGATGTATTATTTTCTCGTTGACTGAGCGATACGTTTTTACCACGCAATTTTCTTACTCCATTAAACAACAAATCTAAAATTTTAAATCGAGTTACTTTTTCGGCGACACGATCAGTCACCCTACATATTTTCTCCGTTTCAAAGTTCAACCCTCAAATCTGCAGAACTTCAGAGTAACAACAATATACTGCGCAGTGTACCTACCTAAAAAAAAAAAATTAAAAAATTGTTAAAAAAATAATAATAATATAATCTCCTATTCAGTTTTAATGGTTTATGAGATGCTCTGCATCGGACCATGCAGATAATTATAGTACCATCTGCATCAAAATATGACCAAAACTTAATAATATTGAATTATTATTATAATTTGTGCCGTGCGTGTAATTATATATTACCTACTATCAGTAGGCTTGCATTTGAAATTAAAATTTCGTTAGGTTATCTTTATTGTGAATTTAAAGTTACACAAATTTTGCGTTTATCGTTAAAAATGATATCTAATACGGGGAATAGCCCGAATACTGATTATAATAAATTCTTGGATTGATTTCCTAAATCACGTGGAATAAATACCTATTTCTACGAAACCAATATTATTATAACTTTTAAGTAAATAGATTTCATTTTTTTTGCTAAATAATATTCTATAAATTACGTTTTAATGATATATACTGTAAATTCCGTTAATCGATGTTTGGTTTTGTGGTATTTAATTATTTTTGTTTACTGTTTTCCGTTTTATAATTACGTTTACAAGTTCCAATCGTGTTTTGTCATATTATAACGTTATTATCATAATGTTACTATAACGTTTGCAAGCCCTGGGTCCGGTCTGGTCCAGTCTCAACATAAAATACAAATTGTCGACACGTCGGCGTAGTCCGGTTCGATAATATTTGGAGTGATTCGGTCCAGTCAAACGTACGATTATTTTTGGTTCGGTTTGTTCCGATCCGGTCTGGGGGGTCACGGTCCTTATGATCTATTAAAATGATTGTTTTTGCGGCATGCGCGTAAAATTAAACGAAAAACATCAAGACAATCGTGTTATGAATATTTAAATTTAAATAATAATTGTATTAAACTGCAGAATGACCACTGAATTAATCGGGTTCGATTCGACTCCAGTCCCGCGGACTGTACAAACAGTCCGAGGATCCGGTCCTGGTCACTTTATATTAAAAATTAAATTAAATTACCAGTTTGGTCCAGTCCAAAAAAAAAAAAAGTAGTTGTCGGTTCGGTCCTCTGTCAAAATTTCAAGTCTAGTCCGGTCCCTATAAAATAGCGCCCCCATACAAAATATGTGCGGACCGCGCAGAGCATTAAATCAAGTATAGCTGGTACCTATGCGGACGCATCTCGTCTCACGCCATACCTCGTATATGAATACATATAATATATGGACGAAAACCCCCCGAGGAATAAAAAAAAAATAACAATTTATAAATCCGATCGTCTGCGTGCAGTATATAATATACAATGTATAAACATTATTTTTTATAATAATAATAATATGCATATTGTATAAAATTATGTTATCGTACCGCGCGTTAGGTAAATATGTAATATCATGTGTGTGAGTGTAACCCCAACGATTTTCCCGCGCGGCTGAACAGCGGGCGAGGCTTCTCCTTTACAACCCCCTGCGCGCGCCTACACCATAAAAAAAAAAATATGTATATTATACGCGCGATGATGTTGTTGTAAAATATTATTATATTATAATTTATTTTATCCGTGTTTATTTTAATAATTTATATCGTATATAACTCGGCCGGCCTCGGCTCGTCAATTAGGCGGTGGCTGCAGTTGCACGCGTTTTATTATAATATATTATATAATACATAATATAGTGACGGTGTACCCTTCATAACATCATACACGCGTATGTTATCATCTGCATCGTCCGAGTGAATTACTATTACTATATTATTACGTATACGCTCGCGTCAGTGTAATATAACATAATTTTATCATACATACTAATATATTATATAGTAGGCACTCGTCGTGGTTTTAAATTTACATTGCGTTTTGTTTTTTTTTTTTAAATATTTCGTGAAATGTGCGTGAAAAATAAAAAAACTATTGTTATTATTATATATGGTCGTATAAATAGAGCTGGGATTCCGGTGGACACTCTGCTTTGTTTTCCAAAGCTCGGTACGCCATGATTATCGATATTATAATAACATATTATATTATAATAACATATTATATTATAATATACGTTTCGTGTATTTTTGAATCAGAATAAAAAGATTTTATTTTTTACATTTTTTTTTGCATTTTATAATAATAGTTTTCAATGTTCAAGTCATTATTTATTCCTTTTTTAAAATCGTCTTAGACGTTTTGGAGCATTATTAACATTATAAATTCCGAGTTCTTTTAAATCGTATGTTAAGATTTTTGCTTAAAAAGTAACTTTGTAACGATTGCTGACGAGGAACTGTATCTAATCGAATTATATTATTAATGGTAATTTTTCGAACGAATCTCTCGCAGTACGACTATTAAAGGAGAATCAATGAGAATAATTATATTTTAGATTACAAGTCCGCGCAGAAGATTAGAAATTGTGCGGTCCTGCGAAACTTATTATTAAATTTAATTGACATATGCTCTATATATTATAAGTAATTGATATTACTGCCCACTATATATATTGCAGAGGCGTATTAATGAATTTTTCAGATAGCACTTGACGGGACCAAAAAAAATCAAAATGACATGGTTTCATTGAAGTGATTCGAGAAGAGTGAATAGATTTCTTTAATTTTGAAAAATGGCAAAGTCAATTATTTCAAATTCAGAACCCCGCTAATAGTACACAATATGCTACAACTAGCGGGGGTGTTGGGGGTGCACTGCACCCCCAAAGAGGCCTCATCGTTTTCCGAGAGGGCCTCAAAGACTTCGAAGCTAAATTCTATTGATTTGATATTTTTTAATATTTTTAAAAGTAATATATTTTAAAATTTAAACGTTACGAAATACTACAATTATTGGTAACATATTTGGAGTTTTATGTGATGTGAAATTATCAATACAAAACAAAATAAAGTGCGACCTATTATATATCTGACGGTCTAAACGATTTTCTTAAATGATTGAATTGAATTTTTTATTATTACATAAATTTCATGTTATTTTATTGTTATAATGACTAACGATTTTATTCGACAAAAATATTAATTCTATATAATTTATTTATTTATATTATTATATTATAATATTTGGGTACATTATATTATTATGTTATCTAAAAAACTATGAAACATAAAAAATAATATAACTAATAATAATAATATAATAATATTACTGTTTTGAGTTAGTAAGCAAATTTATATTTGCATTTTTTCATATAATTAGATTAGCTGATAAAGTTCTATAGGGGCCAGGGGCCCCAAAATTTGACTTGATCCAGGGCCCCCGAATCTCTATACATAGTTATGGCACTGAGTATAAGGTACTAAAATATTATGAAGTAGTAGTAGGTATAATAATATTATGCTTTGAAACGTTCGACTCCCTTTCGGATTTCGACGAACGGAATATCACGACTTTATTATAAAAATAATATTACGACCTATAGCTATATTCATTATTATTGTGCGAGCGCGATGTGTGAATAATGGGCGGATTGGGTTCGCTGGCGTGCGCGAGATATCGCGGTCCGTTTACATATTTTTTTTGCCGCGTATTATATATTTTATATTATTACGCCCTCGGGAAGAAAATCAATTATTCATAATAATACCTATTATAATATTATATATTATATAGGTATATGGGTATAGTAGGTGTATTACACACAACAAAGTATGTAATATTGCATATATATATATATATATATATATGCGATGTATATATATAAGATGTAGCGTTGTCCGAATTATATATATATATAATTCGGACAACGCTACATCGTCGACGGACACGATAATAATATTGTGCGGCTGCACACACCATTCGTAAATATGCGTTATAGTAGGTATATAAGTTTTATAATAAATAGAAATATAATATGATATTCGTCTTTAAATCTGCTGATAATTTATCATTTATAGAAATAACTACCTATGTATGTGTTATTATTTTAATAATTATTAAAAAGTACAAAAATCTCGAGAATTTGAAAATTCTGTCTTCGAGTCATTACTGGTCATTCGAAATGTCCATAAATCATATGATTTGAATAAATCGATAGTTAAAAATGGGGGTGAACATGCTTAGCGAGTCACCCTGTATACATCGCTTACGTTGTATTATTATATGCAACGAGTTTGGTTTGTTTTTATTACGTCTTTGTTCGTTTCTCCATATGAGATACACATGTTAACGATGATGTGTTGTCCAAATCGAGTGATAAATGACCTATACGATATAGATCGAGTATATTATGTGCATGCGATGAGAATAAAATTGACGTGATGGGAAAGGAAAAAACAAACGTAAAATCGTCCGCCTCCAGAATAATATAATTCCACAGCACGATAATGATGACGATCAGAACGACGCTCACCGCAACGCAACGCACCGTAACGCTACGCACAGTCGTCGTCGTCGTCGTCGTCGTCGAAGTCGTAAACGGCGGACGCTGACGTTCGACGTGGGTGGGCGGGGTTGCGATGGGTCGCTGGACGCGAGAGTGGGTTGGTGGGTGGGTGGCTGAAGGGATCGTAGCGTAAATAGTAAAAACGCATGTGTGCGGCGGCGGCGGCGAAACGTGGATCGGCCCTAGCGAAAGGGGCACAGAGGGTGGACTGGACGGCGGACGGGGTCGCGGGACGCCGGGACGACGCCGTGCGCGCGGCGACGTTGATCGTGCGCCAGCGTGCCGGCGTATTGATTCGTTTCGCACCGGTGTGAAAACACCCCTCGCCACCGCCAATGCCTCAGCCGCCGCCGCGATGCCTTCTCCCGTTTTTAATATCAGTAATAATAATAATATCGTAAAAGTTTCCTTAGGTGAGCCGCCGCCCGGCGTTTACGCGTGTACGCTTCATGAATGGTTCGCCGCCGTATCACATAATAATATCGTATACCTACGACGATGGTTGTAAGCACCCGCGCGTTTTTGCGTGTGCGCATGCGTGCGCGCGCCGGCTCGCTAAGGGTGGAAGGGAGTGCGGCGCGTGTGCGTGCGGCAGCTGGTGCGCGGGGGTGGTGTTCGGGGGTGGTTCGCGGCGACGACGACGGTGGCCGCTCTCTTTCTACTATATATATGATGTAAATACGTGCGTCGTATGCGTATTACGGCCGCGGTGTACCCTTCTTACCTACCACCACCCACCCACCAACCGTCCACCCACCCACCCACACGCACCGCGGACGCTTTCCCCGGGCCGAAACGGCTCGGCGGCGGCACGGGCGCAAAAATCAAAACCCGCGGGACGGACGGCGGCGGCGGAGGCTCGAAACGGCGACGAGCATATTAAACAAATACGCGGGCGTCCGCGCGGGGCGTATACCGAAACACCGCGACCGCGGTTACCGCGCGCGGTACGTCATAGAATATGATTACCGATTTATTACACGCGTATTGTGCGAGGGGCTTTCGATTGACACGAAAGAAAATTTCGATTTATGTCTCGTATAATTTTACAATTTGCGTAGTTATTACAATATTTTTGCTATTCAGAATTTAAACATGCAAACAGCATTTAAAACTGCCCTCGAACGACAAAAACGTTGAAAAAAAAGTGCCTATTGTTATGGCATTGCGTACTTGACACTCATTTGTGTTTCGGAAAGCATCGCCGCCGTGTCGAGCATTCCAGAAAATCGTATCAAATAATATTAAAACTGAGCACTAACTATATTATTATAATATAGTTAGAACTTTAAAGTCGAGTTAGAAAGTCACTTTGTCGAATTTAACGTTTAAAACAATCTAAATTATAACACTTTAAAAACAATAAGACTGATGCTTAATTTTAAAGCATTCATTTACCATTTTAAAAATCCAAATGTTCCTTAAAACTTTTTTGATTTTTGATGTAAATCGCGTCCCGGATATATTTAATAATATGTTGCGAATTTACCATTTATTACTGTTATAATATTGGTTTTTTTTTTAATCAATTGTTTTTATTAAGACTTAATTTATTATTTATTATAAGTCTATTATATCGAAGCAGATAAAAATTTGAACGGCAGTTGCCTCGCAATAATAATTAAATTTGAGTAAATTTATTTAGTCTCTAATTCTTCCATTATTCTTTCTTTTTATTTAATATCCTTCTTTTTCAACCGCGGTTCTCTGCAACGTTTCTGTTGCCCCCTGACTCCAAAACGCTATTGCAGTATTATAATTTATAAGCATCTCTTTGAGTTTTTTTTTTTAAATGTCTATAAAATTAAAAAATATTTGGGTGATAAATGTCAAAACCACGGGCTGCGACTTATACTTATTTTGGAACTTTTTTTTATCGGGGACTCGAATTGTACATTTACCGCATCGCCGTGCAAGTCCGCGGCGGCGACGGCTATAGGAAAACGGGAAAACCGGAAGAACTAAGAAAACTGCAAAAAACCGACAACAAACAAAAAAAACCACTCCGGGCCGCGAGTCGTGTTCACTCTATAACGTTTGGCGAAATCGTGAGAAGTTATATATAATATCATGCGACATCTCCGTCGCCGCACAATAATAATAATAGTATACATTGCCGCCGCCGCCGTTTAATTTATTCAAATTAATAATCCCGCGAGCTCCGCGGCGGCGGTTTTCCTCCCCGCTACCAGCTAATCAGACTCAGTCATTATATTTTATCATATTATATATTTTATTCTACTAAACCGTATAATTTCATTAAGGACGGCGGCGGTGTAAGTAAGTGCGCAGTGGGCGACTAAAAAAACGACAAAATATTCGCGGCGTCGTACGACGTGAAAATATTTAAAAAAAAAAAAAAAAATGGCAAACATTTATAAACATTTCCCAGAAACGTATAATAACAATTATTATTATTATTATTATTGCGTTCGTGATTTTATTCGTCCGACTCGGATGAAAGATATTATGCTGCGGCAGTCCGTTTAGGAATCCGCGGAATAAAATAATACGAGAAAATATGTTGAATATTTTCGAATATTATTGCGTCGAAATACGCGAATACGAGTGGGGGTTTAATGGCAACAATAATATATCGTATATAATATAATGCGATATTTAAAATATTATTATTATGTATATATATAGCTACACGCGGAATGAGAATTTTTTGAATTCCTACTCGCCTTTATCGTATTATATTATATTATAATAATTTTGTTTATAACAATACGACGACGACGGCATGGTGATTTACGCGCAGTAGTTTGAAAACTCGAACAAACCATAGGGTTTCGTCCGGAAAATTTGGTTTCAATGCGAAAAACCCATCTCGGTATTCCGAGAAAATGGGAAAAAGGCCATGAAAAAAATATGAGTGTTGATCGAAAATCACAACAAAATGTCGTATATTGTTATATTGTAGTTTTACTAACGATTTCAGCTCAGATTAGGTGCTAAAAGCAGTAAAAACGGGTTTCAAAAGCTTTAGAAAGCGTTTGAAAAAAGTGTTCTTCATAATACCTATATATCTATATTTTTAATCTGAGATTGTTTTACACTCGCCGAGTTCTATTTAAGCGGCGTATCTAAATAAAATTGAATGAATAAAATTATACGAAAAGCTCCGTAGTATAATATATACCTATATACAAAACTTTAAAAAGCGTGCTCGATTTAAATTATTAATTAAAAATGGCTTCTGAACGACATAGTCCTATTAATTATTATACAAAACAAAATTATGTACCTATACCTCACCTTTCTTTTTTCTTTTTTCTCTTTCCAGCTATTACCGTAAGATTTTTATTAAAAATATTATACACTTTCTGCAGTATACTCACATTATTATAATTATTTAGTTCATATACCTATTCACATTTATTTATTCTATTACTACACTTAATAAATTCATTTTATTTTATATTGTTTAATAATTATATTATATACTATACCTAATAGTATGTTGACTCTCGTCTATGATCGTCACAATGTTTACGCCTTAGCGATAGGCGAAGCAGAATAAAAACCGCTATTTATGCTGCTAATAAATACTACTATTATTATTAATGAATATCGATTTTTAATTTTCTAAAAACTCTCTTTTTTCCCCCAATTTTTACGATTTTTAAAAAGCTTTTTTCTAGAATTTTTTTCGAAATTTCCCGGAGTTTCGAGCCCTAACTATAGTCATCGTCACGGTGTAATTTATTATTATGACGTATATAGACGAATAATTATATGATAGTTGGGCACGTTCAAAGGTGACCGAAGTTTGACTGCTGTGGTCGTTTACACATAGGTATATAGTGAGCGAAATCAATTTCCGGGACGCGATTTGTTATCATTAACGACGCGACGAGCGTCCGCGATTTCGCATGGTTCTATATATGTGTATACGCTTTTCCTATACGCGGCTATACCTATATACCGATACCTAGGTACCCGTAGGTATGTACCAAGTCGTACAGTGAACCGCGTTACGGACGTTTGCGGATTCACCTTTCTACGTCACTGCGTACGGGCTCCGGGGCCCCGCTGCAACTGCCGCCGACCGAATATATTATTATAACTACTATAATGTTGTTTATTTAACCGCGTACATTATAAATTATAATAAACTATTATAATACAAAATACGGTAAGTACCTATATATATATTGTATATAGTAGCGGGAACCTAACCGGAAGCGTGTGTTCGTGGAGCGAAAAACAAAAACTATACCAGAAACTATATGATATAATATACGAAAAAGGGTGTGCGCACCCGTTTAGCGCACCCACAGAAACATGACGAAATCGCGGTGGAAATAATATATACTCTATATATCTATACAGGGTGATTCAAAAACGAGAAAATTACTGCGCGTTGCGGCCACATTGTTGATTATAGAAATAGAGCGAAAAATGTATGGTACTTTTTTATTTAGATACCTAATATCTAAAACGATTTGTACATTTTATGATTTCTTACAATATTTTAGGGGGATTTTTGGAAATGTATAAAAAAACTTTAAATATCTCTCGAGTATGCATAGAGTTTTGCATTAAAATGTCTTCGTGTTATCATGTTTGCGAAGAAGGTATGGGTTCTCCAGCACTCTCAATATAATATATTGTAAGACATTTTAAAAATCGTTTTAGACGTTTCTAAATCAAAAAAAGGTGCGTATCGTATACATATTCTTCTTCTGCATTTTGCGGAATATATAATTATATGTGACAAAAAATAAACCGAGAAAAGCCAAGTCGTTTCAACTGTCAGTTAAACGCGGTAGTTAAGTTCATAAGTCGATTAGAAAATTAACCTAAGCTAGTTAAGTTAAAAAGTTAAGACAAAATTAACTTTTTAACTGAACTTTATTACTATAAATCAGGGCTTGCAAACGTTATAATAACGTTATGATTATAACGTTATATTTGACAAAAAACGATTGAAATTTGTAAACGTAATTATAACGGAAAACGATAAACATAAATAAATAAATAACACAAAACAAAACATAGCGTTTAACAAAATATATGATATATCATTAAACAAAACATAACGCAAAACGGTATATATTGTATTCCATTAAACGAAATAACTAATTTCCAATTATTTAATAATAGTATTCAATTATTTATTAAATCCAAGAATTAATTTTATTCCATATCCGGGCTATCCGGGAGATCCCGCATTAGATATTATTTTAAAATGTTATAAGTAGGCGTATTAATAGAATAATTTCATTACCAATAGCTAATAATAGTGATACTCTGATAATATTGTACTGTATTGTACTGTAATTTTGAATAACGATAAACGCAAAAATTGTATAACGTTATTCTGAATAACGATAAACGAAAAAGTTGAATAACGTTTTAATTCTGAATAACGATAAACACAAAAGTTGAATAACGTTTAAATTTTGAATAACGATAAACTCAAAATGTGTATAACGTTTTAATTGTAAATAACGTAAAACAAAATTTTTTTTTCAAATGCAAGCCCTGCTATAAATAGTTACGCTCTACAGGCGTATAGAGGTATATAGGACTATTGAAGAGAAATATTCGGCGAATCACCCTGTATAATAATATGAGTCGGGGCGAAATCGACGAATGCGTCGTATTGTAATAATTATTCGTATATAGTTCGCTCGTCGTTAAATTTATATATTTTCGCCCAAGTACCATGAATGGCGGCGGCGATGAATTGTATTATAACGTATATCGTACCAAAAATTAGCGACGACTTCCGTTCTTGCAATAGCTGCTGCTGTTCGCATATTATAATATATTTGTTTGTTTTTTTTTCATTCGTATATTTACACACTCCGACACTATCGTGACCGCAATACCTATATATACTTATGCATATTATAATAACGATTCGGACGTTTTAATCCCTCGTTTGTAGGCGCGTGCACGGACCACCACCGCCGCCACCGCCGCTGCCTCCATCGCCCCCCCCCCCCCGAACAATATACAAATAATAATAATACGCGGTATTTTACTGCTATTATTATTATTATTATTATTATTATTATTATTATCGTATTCCGGTATTCCGGTATATTATTTGAACGCAGAGAGAGCTCTAAACATATTCGTTTAGCGAGAGCAGCTGCGCGCAGATATATTATATTATATATGTGTATATTGTGTACCTACACACGGCATAATTATTGTTTATATATAAATAATAATATAATATGTGCACGACGAGTGGCCGACGGAGGCGCGTAATTGGTTTGTCGGCATACGATATATATATATATATATATGAAACACGTATAATAATAATAATAATAATAATATACGAGTGTGTGTGTGTTTACAATCGTATTATATGTATATAGTCGATCCGCCGTGTGGCCGTGATGATATAATCATCATTGTGTGATTAGTCCTATATATCTGCGAGCACGTAACGCTTATATACCTCCGAGCGTATATATGTATATAAGTATATATAACTACCTCTACGTACGCGGTTTCGGTCGTTTCGCTAACTACGAAAATATTTCTGTTCGTTTTATGATGACTGCTGCTGCTGCTGCAGCGCATTTGGCCGCGGGTTTTTCGGTTCAAATGGCGATTACATCTACTCGCATATTATCGTATATTATATAGGTATACTGTTTAGGCACCCAAATCTTTACGCGGTGAATTATTTTTAACGATTTTTTATCATAGTAATAATATATATATATATATATTGTACACATGACCGGGCCGCCATATAATCGTTGTGTGATTAGTCCTGTATCCTGTATAACTACGAGTGTGTGGACGGATGTCTCGCGGAAGGCCGAGGTTGCGACTACCAGATATTGCGGGGGAACTTTAAAAAATCATTTGATATTTTTCGATATTTGATAAAGAGTGAAAATGGGTTTAAAAAAGAAAACTAGATGGTAATGCCTTATAGCCAAATATGCCTAGCCAATATCATGAATGCCTTATTACATTTTAATAGACTAATGCCTAGGCATCAACAGATCAACAGGCAATAAAGAATTCTTTTTGTTAACTCATTTAATACCATATGACTAGTCTATTATTACCTGTCTAATACTGATGAATAATGTTGAAAATTTTTTTTTTAGCAAAATATTTAAATCTGGTTAGAAATTTAAAACAGCGTTACACAATTTAGGCTGGAAAAGTCCCAAGTTATCGCCATTATCTAGGAAATATTTCTAAACGCATCATTGCCTGAAAATAATGGACATGTATTATTTCCTAGTCAATATCGTATACTGTCTAACTCGATCTGAAATATCGCTGTTGAATAGAAATACGTAAATTTATTAATAATTTGCATCTTTAACGGTGACATAATATATATACTTCAGCAAGTAGGTAGGAATTATCGTTTATATATATAATATGTGTATAGGTACCTAAATAATATGTTTTTAGTCGTTTCGCCTAACTACCTACAAAAAAATATTTCTGTTCGTTTTATGATGACTGCCGCTACGATTTGGTCGGTTTTCGGTTCAAATGGCAATTATCTATTTATATTGTATATGCACCCAAATCTTTAGGCAGTGAATTATTTTTAATAATTTTTATCATAATTTATATTATATAAAGAGACGTGTACACACGACGATAACAACTACCTGCCTAATATGCAGGGGCCCCTTAAAAAAAATTGCAATTTTTAAGTCATTTGATATTTTTTGATATTCGATAAAAGTCAAAATGGATTTAAAAAAGAAAACTCGATGGTAATGCCTAGCCAAATATGCCTAGCCAATATCATGAATGCCTTATTACATTTTAGTAGACTATAATGCCTATGCATCAACAGATCAATAGGCAATAAGCCTTTATTAAAGAGTGAAAATGGATTTAAAAAAGAAAACTCGAAGGTAATGCCTAGCCAATATCATGAATGCCTTATTACATTTTAATAGATAAATGCCTAGGCATCAACAGATCAACAGGCAATAAAGGCAATGTTGTAAAAATTGAATTATTTTTGTTAACACATTTAAAACTAAGACTAGTCTATTATTACCTGTTTAATATTAAATTATTACGACAAGCAAGTGTGCAGATATTATATAATATATTAAAACACGAGACACGTGAGAAAAAGTAGCACATTTTATACGGAAAATCGGTTAATTTTGATTAGAATTTAATTATGTATTTAAGTCACGACACCGGCGCGCCAAAAGGATTTCCAGGAATGGTTTCGAGATTTAAGTTGTTTCTTGGAATATACCTTCTTTTCTCTGCATTATATTTGCACAATATTCTTAATAATTTATCACTTTACAAAGTAAAGTACTGCACCGACCCCTCGGCCCCTAAAACAAACTCATCCTTGAGGCATTGCACACCCGGTAAATCTAAGTCTCGGAAGGCCGGGGTGAAAAATTGCTGATATTGCAGGCAATTAAAAAAAAAAATGTTTATTTTTTAATACCGTTTGATATACATTAATAAGATTTTTATTGATATTCGATAAAAGTGAAAACGGATTTCAAAAAGAAAACGGCAATTCCGCTTATTATAATATGTAACTATACTCGATAAAAGTCCATTCAAATCTTCGTAGTGAATTAATAATTTTTTATCACAATAAGACGAGTGTACAGTGTTGAGACTTATCTAGATAAATTTATCTAGATATTTCATCTAGATAGTATTTGTTCATCTTTTATCTTATCTAGATGAAAATTTGAATAGGTATCTAAGGGTTATCTTAGATTAAAAATCGGTATCTTTTTAGTAATTATCTAGATAATATTATGTGTAAACCGAAATTTTTTTTGAGCGCCCTGTATGCATGCAAGTTAATATTATGGTCTTATATTAATCTTTGAATTATGTAAATAAGAATGGCCATTGGTTAAACATTAATTAAGATTTTTATCATTGATAGGTATAATAATTTCCAATAGTAAAATATAAATTTAATTGTTGGTTTAATGAAATTATTTTAAATATTTAAATTTTCATCTATTTTTTATCTAGATCAAAATTTTTTGTATTTTATCTTATCTGAGATAATTAAAATACATGTTATCTTATCTTAATCTAGATACTATTGGAGCAATAATCTTTTATCTATATCTAGATAATTTTTGCTTATCTCGTCTCAACACTGCGAGTGTATAATATGTTTATATAGTTTGAATTCGATTGGGAACGTCGTGGGTTTTTGCGTAAGTAAGTATTATAACGATAGTGCGATGATGTCGCTATACTTTTAAATCGTTTACCGTCGAGGCATATATATAATTTATATTATGACGGGCAACACAATGCGTGTTGAGCAAGCGGAAAATGATTAATTTCGATAATTTCGTTTTGCAGTATACTCCGATGCTCTTATCGTCATTCATTTCAAATTAATCAGCAGAGTATTACACATCTGCAGAGTGTTCCATATTAATTGAACGAGTTGCTGCAGCTCGTTAACGATTAATATTATTAAAAATGTAGGTTTAATATAATTATTTTGTACTTTGTAGACAAACAAAAATATATTGCAACATTTCGTGAGACTAAACCGATATTCGAGATTCGAGACGTTTTTCCTCAAAGTCGTATTTGAAAATAATTTTCAAAAAAAAAAATACCTCGTCGTTACGTCATAACAATAATAATATTATGCAGTACAACAACACGTTGCGGTAAAATATAATTATTTTTAAGTATGGGTTGTTATTTTCAAATATGCGGTAACCGCAATAATAATAATAATATACAGGTATCTACCGGCATAGGATACTATCCGGTATCGGATACTCTTCATCGCGGGTAGAAAATATAAACGTAAAATATATATTATACGAATCGCATTGCACATTTTGCGGCAGTCATAATATAATTTAAGACTTGAGACCAGAACTAGATATTATATTGGATTCGCATTTTTCTGTCCGACGATTTGTGTCATCTGTTAATACGATTTTTATTAGATACCGACGATAAAATGTTCCATATTTGCACGGTGGGTATAAGGTACGTACTCGGCATAAAAGTACATACACGTTTTTACATTTCTCAGATAATCACGATATATTGTTTGTACTGTCAAAAAATCTGTTTACGCACGAACACACCACCACATATTAAACAATATAGAAATCCGGTATAGTCCAAAATAATTATAACGTGTACGAAATATTATGCACAGTCTATCACTTCAGCGGTGGATGTGGAGAGGTCGAGTTCAGTCGTTATAATATATTTAAAATTAAACTATATGTCGTTTCTAACTGCAGTTTCCTCAGCAAAGACTAATATATACAGTGTTAGGACTTATCTAGATAAATTATTTAGATAATTATTCTTTTATCTTTTATCTTATCTAGATAAATAAATATAAGTTATCTAAGTATTTATTTTAGATAAAAATGTCATTTACCTAGATAAATTTAAAAGATAAATTTTTTTGTGAAAATTAGCTATATTTGTTTGTTATTACCTTTCTTATGTTGTGTTGAAGTTAATGTTTTGTAATACACAACATGTTATAAATTAAGAAGAAAATAAACATATTATATAGGCATGTACTCACACTACAGTATATATATTTTTTTAAATTAGTTATTTTAATTTTAATTTGTATAATTATCTGTTATTTATCTAGATAAAATATTTTTATCTTTTATCTTTTCGTTAGATGAATTTGCAGATTTGTTTATCTTTTATCTGTATGTTAGATAAATTAAGTGTTGTTATCTTTACCTTTATCCAGATAATTTTTTTGTTATCTATTCCTAACACTGAATATATATTATACGGACGATTCGGAATAAACATTTTTAATTCGAAATATTCAAGATTATATAGGTACATAAATATTTATTGAGCAATAATAACAAAATATAAATGTTTAAATATTTTTAATTTTGTACTAAATTAAAATCCGTTCCCCACTAATAACACTAAACAGCGCTGTAAATTACTTAAATAATAAGTGACGATTTTTTTTCTTTTCTTTTTAATGCCTTCTCAATCCGTATACGCGCCATCACTTATTCACTTTTTTTTCGTGCACGTCGTAGAGGCAGCGGCGGTGGCATCGATGTCACATCTATTTTAGCCTCCGTTCTATATTATACGCGTACTTTTAACTAACTAACTATATTATTATTATTATATTATGTATACATACTCTGCTTGACACATGCCCTAAAAATATCCAACCCTCGTTTGTAAACGTTCGGTCGGAACGGTTTTTTTCTCTCTCCTCTCCGTCTCGCCGCCGCTTCAAAGACCGCGCGCATTATACAATATTAAATATATAATATTACACGAGACACCATCTGGCAGTTTTCGAAAAACGTTTGCGTTTTGCGTACTCCTACCTACTCGTATAATATGCTGTAATATTATTATTGTCGGGCAGAACGCGGACGACTGCGCTCGAGAGGTCGCGATAATATAATATTATTACATATTTATTTCGATCAAAAGATTTTAACGCCGCACTCGACGAATAATATTATATTAGATAATATCTCATCGCAGGACTAAACCGTATACATAGCAGGAGCAGCAGGAGTGGCCAAACTTTTTTTTCTTTGAACGTCGCGATAAACAGTTAATTAATTTTGTCCGTGTCACTATAATATCTGTAATAATAATCGTACCTATAGGTTATACTATACTCGTAATGATAACAATCGAAAGTGTAAAGTCTAATCTAAAAATTAGTTTTTCACATTAATTATAATATGATTGCTTTAAATTATTTTTTAAATAAATTAACATTATACGCATATACTATGTTGGAGTAGAAGCGTGTCGTCGCATATCGTCGCGTCGGCCAGTTAATTATATATAATCCGAGGAACAGTCGCTTATCGTATAACAAAACGCGAAGACGTTGCTCTAAATTATTATCATCGAAAATCGTAGCTCGACAATCGCGGGCATTCACCTTTTATGTAGCTTGAAAAAATGCACAAGTCGTCCGACAAGGGGGAGGGGTCGAAATCGCCTGTTTGGCCGCCCGTGGAATACTGCATATAATATATTGGGCCCAGTTTTGCATACAGTCCGGTACAATTTTTTTTTTCAGATCGAATCCCGTAAGTCCGGCCTCAGTCTACTGCACTCTGTTAAAAGTAATTAAACTACCAGTCGATAGAGTCCTGGTCCTCCGTCCTAAGATCTCATCGATGATTCCGCAGCCCGGTCCCTAAAATAACGGACCGTCGTCGTCGTCGCGGCGTATCCTGTCGGAAATATTATTTGAATATATACACAAAAAAAAGATAAACTACTCAAAAAAAAAAGAGAAAAATATCGCGTCAAACAATATTATTCCGAGGTGTACGCACACACACACAAGCACTTCACGGCCTGCGAGACCACGGTTATTTTATTATTTCAAAAGAAATGTTTAACAAACATTGTGCATTTCTGTCTACGAGTACCTATATACATAACATATATAATATATACGTATATAGCCCGCGAGTAAACATACGGTACACAATACATTTCACAGTGGCCTCGTGGTTTTCAAATATTTAACTGCAGAGCACAATAGCACTGTACACGCGTATATATATATATATATATATTCAATCGTGTATACATATATATATACAGAGTCCAGTACCTCTACCCATATACATATATTTATGTAAATAGGTACCTATTTTCGAATTGAAAGAAAACACATTCGTGAAAGAAAACACATTCGTCGAGGTGCGTATACGGCGGCGTCGTATTGTGTACTACGCCTATATATACAGGGTGATTCGAGATTATTATGTCACGGCCATCGCTCGAGGGCGCGCTATTGATTTGTCGAAACGGAGAAAAACGTATACGCGAAACGAAAGTCTTTTTTCGTATTTTCTAGAAATGTCTGCTAAAACGATTTTAGGAAAAAACGTTGAAATATTTTATGGGGGTTTTTTGGGGGAGGAAGGCGGTCGACTTTGGAAATCTGTGCAGTAACGTCTTTAAACGTCTCTCGAGCATCAGGCAGAGTTCGAGCACTATATAATATATATTTTGCAAATTATTTAGGTACCCTCTATATAGGTACTCGACCTATGTACCCCCCGTTTGAGTTTCTAAACTCTAAAGTCGACCTCCCCAAACCGACCCTAATTTATTGTAAAAAATCATAAAACGTACGAATGGTATATTAGCATCTGATGACATGGTTATAAATCGAAAAACTTTCGTACCTATCGTACTTTTTCGTCTCTATTTCGCAAAGGCGCTGGCGATTTAATGAAAAACTTAACTCGAGTCGACGAGTTGAGTAAACATCACGGTATCGATAATTCAGAACAATCAACATCCGAAGTATTAACTCGTCATAAATATTAACTCGATAAGTTAAAAGTCATCGTGGACTTGGATCGGTTTAAAAAAAAGTTAATCAATTTTAATTAGAATGTGCAGGACGAGTGACTGCATTCTTTCTAATTCCTAAATATTATAACAATTTTATCATATAAAATACAGTGATGTATATATATATATATATGTATGCAAAGTTTACTTTGCATGACTATTAAATATTTAAACCGTACACGTCGCAATTAATAATTTAACAAATATTAATTGTTTTTGTCAAATAGCAATTTAAGGTCATATAATATTAATGCAATTTGTAAATTTATAATTTAAACGAAATAATAATTTAAATGTGTGTATTATTAATAATTATTATATACAGTATTGGATTATTTTTATTTAAATATTTACTTATATAAAACCGTATAAAAACACAATATTTTGGATTTTTTTTCAAAATCGACTGCGAGAAAAGCAAAGTCGTTTAGTTACTAGACGAGTTCATAAAACGATTAAAAAAATGACCGACTAGTCAAGTCAAAGAGTTAAAACAAAATTGACCTTTCGACGACTTGATCGGAACGTTCAAACTCTACTCAAATTGTTCAACTCAACTCGACTTTTCAATCATATATAGGTAGTCAATGCCCTCCGCGCCTTTGCTATTTCGAAACGTTAAACGGTGGCTGAAAATTGAATTTTGAATCACCCTGTATGCCCTCGCACACACCGCAATAGGTATACGCGCAATACGGACTGAAGGCGGGTTCTTATTATATTATATTATAAATACTTTATTATACGGTACGCCGCCATTGAGCCAGAGGGTTTGTCGTGAACGAGGCCCGCCGCGTGTCTTCGTCGTCGGCTGGAACCGAAATAATACGGTCTAAATGCTCGGCGGCGGCGACGTTTATGTGATTTGAATTTATTGATATTGTTCACCGGCGGCGGCGGCGGCGGCGGCGTCGTAACGAATTATTCATAACATATAATATAATATACAATACAATATCGATGACGACGATACGCACTGCAAACACCTGTACAAAGACCGTCTTCTTCTTCGACAATATAATATTATAATAAATAATGATAATATGATATATCGTACATGCGCAGTATAGCGTTTTGTATAGCTCACACGTTTTCACACAATTATACACGACATAATAATATCATTATAATATATTATCGTCGTCGTCGTCGTTATGTATATATACACACACGGCACGAGGAAACGAATTAATTTCAATCACGCGTACCTGCCACATGATAATATTACGTACACTAATTGTTGATTTCAAATACAATATTTTAAACGCTCTTTTTCCGTTTACAATTATTATTATTATTATCATTACAATTATTATTATCGCGGGCACAGTGTCGAATCGAAATCCGTCCTAACCTGTACACGTCATATACGCGCATGATAGCGGTCACGGAAACTGCCGCACACTGCACGTTTTGTTTTCCCACGTCAATTATTTCCCGACGATGATGGTTATCATTACCTACCTACCTACCTGTATATTATTATATTATATAGGTATACCAGTCGTATACAGACATAATCTACACGTGATCGCGCGTCTTTGAGATTCGGCTCTCGCAGCGCATTTAATTCGACAAATTATAGTGTTTAAAAGTCATTCGTATGTGTATTAAATATTATATTATTATACCGCGACTACCGCGGCCGAGGAGTGGTATGCGGGTAGTAGGTACCGACTGCCGATGAGCCAGACGAGTAGAAAGCGATAAGAGACATATTATATCATTTTATATTTAGGGGGGGAGGCGACAACAAAATAGATACTTTATATATTCGAGTGCAATTTTGGATATTTTTTACAGCAATCAATTTTAATGCTTTTTAGTGCTGCAATCACCTACAGTAATCAACAATCATCACTATTTCACAAATATATTTAAATACATATTATATTGTAGTATGTGTTGTAGTACCAAAAAAAAACCACCGAATATTATTTATACTCCCTAAATATAATACCCAACCCTGAAAAAGTATAGGTATACTTAATGAATTATTAGGATTCGTGTGAAGCGGATTTATTTATTGTGATTTGTGACGAAAGCGTATCTATAGGCGGTGCTAAGACCATTTTTCTTTGGGGGGGGGGGGGAAGAAAATAGGTAATATATACTAGCATCTCCAAATTACGCCACTGCAGAAGTATAACCATCAGCTATCAGTCTATTACCCGTTTATCGACGAAGAAATTTACTAGAGAAATATAAAAAACATGACGTGGTTATTTTTAAAGTAGGAAATAACAATAAAAAGAAACCTATAATATTATACTACTCATCACGATGATATATTATATCAGTTGAACGCTTTGACGAGACATCACTCGTGTATATGATATTATATTATACAATATTATATACCTACACGCCGTAAGCTGTTTTACTATATTGTCTACGAAACAATAATTGGTAAGACATTATCAATTATACTGCCCGACTACAATGTAGGTAGCAGCGTTCTATATGATGTTATCGAGTTTAATTTATATTTTATGATACAAATTATTATCGTTATAGAATTTAAAGAGAACGTTTAATCGAATACAAGATATTATTATTATATCCGCCTCACGAGGCGGTTAGGACGCGTTCCTACTTATAGCAATAATAGTAATAATAGTAATAGTAATAGTAATAATAATAACAATGTAGAACTACGTGGTAGTGATTTGATGATTTAAAATCAAATAACAGCAGCGCACTGCAAGTCCGCGTCTCTCGTTATAATATATAGGTATTAAACATTATCGTCGTCTCGTAAACCCCGCGGAGAAGACAATTTGCAGTGTTTGTCGACACACGCAGATAGTCGTAGTCGCAGAGTTTACTTTGTACGACGACGTAGGAAAATATTATGTGATGTGTGTGTGTTATATTTATTCGTCGTCAATATTATAATGGCACGTCTGACGAAACGGGCAGAGAGAGCGCATATTGTGTTTTTCTTTCCACCCCAACTATGTATTATTATTATTATTATTTTATTTACGCCGCCCTATTCGCGAAATCTAGGGTGGCTGTGCTCCTCTATATATCGTGTAGTCTCCTCCCACCGGACCGTGTGAATCATTCTTCCCGACTACAACTATACACTCGTACGCTGTTTTATCCTCTCCAGAACAACAATATCATAATAATATCGTTGCCAGAACGCCAGAAAAACGGAATTCGTTTTCATCGACAAAAGCGCACCCGCGAATGTGTGCACTGCACGTGTACATAATATCATACACCTATTTAATAATATATATATCGTTCGAACACACGAGCTACGCCAAATACGAATTCCCAGAAACACTGCACGTGGCCAGAAAATCCGTTCACTGTTGTAATATCAGCTTAATATTATTAAATTTGCACATTTCTTCTGGTCAACTTTATTATATCGACTCGTCAGAGTTGATCGTAATAAGAAATGTTTATCTATACAGATGAATTACCTATAGATAAATAATTAATTATCTTATCTAGATAAATTGCAAATATTTCTTATCTTTAATTTTTTATTTCGCAAAAATATTATCTCTATCCAGATAAATATTATTTAATTATCTCTGCTCAACTCTGTCTATCGTGTGCTTAGTGTGTAAGTGCACAATACATATTTTCACAACGTTTGTGATCGAATACTCGGGTTTTTAGTGCATATTGTTATATTTTTGGGTTTAAAAGACATATTTTTGATAATAAGAGCATGACTTGAGTCTTTGGTTCACATTTCGATAGTTTATAGTGACTTTTGTGTTTTTTCATATTTGTTCTGGTCAATTCTAACGACTTGTCAGTGTTGAGCATAATAAGATAAGTTTATATTCTATAGATGAGTTATCTAGATAAATGATAAATTATCTTTTATCTCATCTAGATAAATTACTATCTCTTGTCTTTATATTTTTATTTCACTGAAATATTATCTCCATCGAGATAAAAGTTATACTCTATTATCTTTTTCTAGATAAATATTTTATTATCTTTGCTCAACACTGTCTATCGTGTCGTGCTTATAGTGTAGTAAGTGCACAATACATTTAACAGCGTTTGTGATCAACTACTAAACTTTTTAGTGCATATTTTTGCATTTTTGGGTTTATATTTTTTTACGAATCAAGTTAAATATCATTGTGTTAAACTGTGAATTTGTCATATAGACGATTTTATACATATAGGTTACATATTATCGAATTGAATAAAGTGAAATATTTTAAATTAATTAAAATCAGGAAAATATGTTAAGAAAAAACGTAATTTTATAGAGTGTAATTATTTTTTTTTTTTTTAGCACGCATTTAACTATAATAAACTGATTTAATAAATAATAATATCGGTGCTCGCAAAATCTAGGGTAGCTCTGCTCTCACTGCAGTGAATCATTCTCCCCGACTACACTCGTACGCTATTTTATCCTCTTGAGAAGCAAATATCATAATATCATTACCAGAACGCCAGAAAAACGGAATTCGTTTTCACCGACAAACGCTCACCCGAATGTGTTCACTGCACGTGTACATATTATTATACCTATTTAATAATGTATATTACACGAACAATCTACACGACGGTCGTGTGAATTCTTAGAAACACACGTGGCCAGAAAATCGTTCACTATAATGATTTATTTTAGTCCGCTTCCGTAATATATCCTAATATTATTATATAATACACAATCAGAGCAAGGTTTTTCATGAATTAGCACATTTTTTCTGGTCAACTCTATCGACTCAATGTTGAGCATAATAAGATAAGTTTATCTAGACGAATTATCTAGATAAATAATTAACTATCTTACCTAGATATAAATTATAAATTACTTTTTATCTTATCTAGATAAATTGCAATTCTCTTTTATCTTTATATTTTTAAAGGCTCAACACTGTCACAACGTTTGTAATCAAATACTCAAGTTTTTAATGACATTTTAGGGTTTAAAGGAAATATTTTTGATCATAAGATCATGTTTTAAGTTTTTAGTGCACATTTCGATAGTTTATCGAAAATTAAGCACTTCAGTAAATATTTTTTACGAATCAATAGGTCAAGAATTATATTATAAAACTGTGAATTTGTCGTATAGACGACTTTATATACATATAAAATTAAATAAAGTAAAATATTTAAAATTAATTAAAATCAAAAAGATGTAATTTTGTAGAGTGTAATTTTTTTTAGCACATATTTAACTTATGCAAAATAACAATATTATATTAATAAAAATATATTTTAAGAAAACATGTAATTTTTATTAGAGCATATTTAAGTCAATGCACATAAGTGCATATTATTTTCAAATGCATATTTCATTATTTTTTAGTGCATAAATGTCTTTGCTCTATATGTAATATTATATTATTAGGCACGTCATTAACTAAAGCAATAAACGCGACAAATATTATTGTTCATTTGCAGTGGTGTACCTTCTAAATTATACAAAACAAAAATAATTACAACAACAATTATTGATTCGGGCTTCGAGACGAAATAGGTATATAAGGATACAATATAAGTTAATTGGAAAGGATCGCGAAACGAGTAAATTGATTTGGAAATAATCAAATAAGATTTAAAGCATCATATTTTAAATATAATTCCCGCGTAAGTATATACGTCATATACTTGTGATGTTTAATAATATAGGTATATATTACCTAGTTTTTATTACCGATTACTTTTCGTCAAACTAAAATGATTTATAATAATGAAATTATTTTGATTTATATAATATTAGAGAGTCAACAAAACAATAACAATATGTTTATAACGTCATTATAATATTTGAATATTTGATATGACTACGTATTATGCGCGTATAGCTGGTTTAGGTTTCGGATGACAAATTTTACATGCGTGTCAAAGTATGTTTCAGAGTGACTCTAAATATTATTAGCACTAAGTACCGTATAGCTACTGCTACGACAACAAAAAATAACTACCATTTATTATTATAAAATTATTTTTCGTCATCAGAGCGTATAATATGCAATAGCAATTGATATGGCATAAAATATGCAATGGCCAATTTAAACATTTTGTTGTAATTTATTAGCAGCACACTAACGTTATGCGTATAGTACCTAACGAGTAATTTTTTTAAATAATTTGTGAGCCGCTGTCGGCGCAAACCACCCGAACGTGTATTATAATATCGTTGTTTATAATATATAAAACTATTACCTATAAGAGATTAAAAAAAAAGGCTTATTATTTTAAGTATGTTTTGATAGATAATAATTCATAATATAGCATGTAAGTTCTAAGTAAAAGACAAGATAAAACACCAAATAGATGGTTTATATTATTATATACAGTGAAACCTCCCCTAATACTGACACCTCTGAATAGCGGACGTTTTTTGAGAACAAACTACACATTTTCTACAAACTGAACCCTCTGAACAGCTCCAAATGGTGAACACAATTGCAGTGACCGAAATTGTCCGGTATTTAGAGGTTTATAAATTAAAATACTAATTTACTACAATTTTCTATAAATTTAAACGGGGCTTGCAAACTTTATAATAACGTTAATATGGATGCAAAAAACGATTGACATATTTTGTAAACGTAATTAAAACGGAAAACAATAATCAAAAATTATTAAATACCACAAAACACATTGATCGACTAAATATATAATAAAATTGAGTTAATTAAACAAAACATAACTCAAGATGTAATACATAATATTATAGAATATCGTTATACACAAAAAATAAAGCGAAACGAAATAATTTAAAATCCATTTTAAGTAAAAGTTATGATATTGGTTTCGTAGAAATATATTTTCTTCCACGTGATTTAGCAATCAATCTTAGCGATCAATCCAAGAATTTATTATATTCCGTATCCGGGCCATTCCCCGTACTAGATATTATTTCAAACGCGATAAATAATAAACGTAAAATTTGTATTGTTAAATAATTATTCTAAATAACGATAAACGCAAAAGTTATGCTGCATTTAAAATTTCTAGCAAAATGGAAAAAAACTGGGATTTTCCGGAAAATTTGAAAATTTCTAAAGAAAAAATAACAACTTAAACGACTTTAAACGATCGAAAAAGTAATGGAAATACCGGAAACTATCTAATTAATAGTGATGGTTGATAATACATATAAGTTCTATCACGGTGAACGAATCTTGGGAATTCTATGCTTTCGCATAGAATATTATAAAATATGTATATGCAAATTTCACTAATATTACTTTATTTTTAGTAAATTATATCAAATTTTCCGACTAAATATAAAATTGGGTTTTTTTTTTATCAAATTTTCAGAAAATGTACCTAAGTTTTGCACGAAATGTCGTGAATAAGATTCTATATACGCTGTAGTTTTTAATATAAACTCGAAAAACAGAAAAACTACCCTCGTCAGTCATTTTTCAACCCTCGGTGAAGGGGATGAACTAATAGTAATCACCAAATGTAACCTGAATTATTATTTTTTTTTACAGTTACGAACAATAAGGAGCGTGGGCGGGAGGTGCTCGACGAAAAGTCTGGAAGCTTAAGGACCGCCCCAATAAAATATGACGTGTGTATACGACGTGTATCTATCCATTATCTGTCGATAACCGCGAATTCGTTCTGCAGAAATCAAAATATTTACTATTATATTATTATTGTATACGCGGGTCGGACGCGCGATGTGGCGTGCATACATAACGTCATATAATATATTATGATAATATTATTATAATAATAACACTATAGAAACACGAGCACAGCACAACATCGCAATGTATATATTATTATTCGAACGACGATGCGATTCTGTACTGCTGCTGGAGCGGCAGCAGGGACTTCTAGTAAAATATTATTATATTATTATACGAGAGGAAAATATACACTTCAGTTACCAGCTGCTGCTGCTGCTGCTGCTGCTTCTGCCGATGGTTACCTGCTACCGGGTACTCGGCGTAAAATTATGTAATTCGAAATAATATTATTATTACGACCGCGCACGCCTTATACCTCAGCTATAATATTATTATACACCGCACCTAACCTGCAGCAGCGTGCCTTTGGAATAACGTAATAATAATAATAATAATTATCCATACGAGCACAAATATTATTCGACGTCGTATCGCGTACATAGAGTTAGTACCTATATATAGTAAAGGCGTTATTTTATTATAATTTATGTGCAGTAAGCCAATACCTATATATTATATAATATTATTTGCTAGAATATTATATTCTGTTTAAGTGAAAATATATATATATACCTCAGTAAGGGTTCGACTGTGGTAAAAAATGTTAAGTTTGTGGAAAATATAATAAACAAAAGCGAAGCAAGCGAGATGTTAAAATAATATATTACAAAAAAATTCCTTGATCAAAAATACATAATTATTTAGGTCGAAAATATTACGATTCAAATTGCTAAAAAATTGCAAATAATAATTGAAATTTGTTTAATTTATAATTATTTACACTAATAGTTTAAGCGTGAGGAAGTAATAATAATATTATAATTACATAAATATATAAAGAATATGGAACAGTGCGGAAAAAAGATATCGGTTGTGACATTATTGATTTTCTCGTATTTACTTTAAGCTATTCTATTTAAACTAAGTTGTATTATTTATTATTTATTTGTACATAATGTATTACAAAAAAAAATTTTAGTACATAATGTATTTGTAACTTACGTATATTGCGTGTAATATGTAACTCTCTACCTCCATCACAAGCATCGCACAGGAGGTAGATGTGACGTTATTGTCAACGATATGATATTTTGTAAATAATTACTTTACCTACTATAAGTTTTTACAGTAAAAATGTTTTGAAAAAATAAATTATATAAACGGAACTGCGGCGATTCGCATCATGCTCGAAGTATCTACGGAATATTGACATTTCGTTGGGTGTTTGATATAATAAAATAAATCGTATATTGTTATCTTCGTGATAATAATAATTATAGAGCCAGGTTTTAAATTCTCTAAAAATCTTAGAAATATGCATTTATGCTCTTATTTTGTAGAATCATATACCTTTTAAAATAATTTCAAAGCGTTAATAAAACATAATATAATAAAACAAAATGTTTAACATTAATTTTAATATTTTTGAATCTGAATTTTTTTTTTAATCTGAAAAAAAATAAATGTAAAACAAACGGGTATACGAAACATTTAGGCAAAATACAGAAATATGCGGTACGCATCAAAATATGCGAAAATATGCAGCATTTAAAAACCATTTATATGCAACGGAAAACCGTAAAACACAGAAATATTATAATATACAGTACACATCAAAAAATGACAAAATATGCAAAACAAAACTTTGTATACCGGATCTATATTGATTATAATATTCAAACTTTTAGCTTATCTATACAGCTACTTTTTGGACTGTTAAAAAAAGCGTGCAAATGCATAATATCATAAATTCGGTCCCTTAATAATATTAATATTATAATCGTGTCGGTTTCAACATACGGCTGCAGTTATCGTGGAAATATTATTTTGTCCGAGGCGGCTGTTTCGATATTAAAACATATTATTATTATTATTATTAAACACGTACACGATCATCGTCGTCTTGTCCGGGGCGGCGGTCCCTTATTCACTCCCGACGAAACGGAAACATATATATTATACATTATATATATATAATATAGTATGTACTCCAATACTCCGATACTCGTGATGTGCACGTAGGGGTATTGTATATAGTACAAAGTACATAATATTAAGTACATAATATGATCCAAATGTATATTATGTACTTTGTACAGGGTTGTTCACCGAGCACGATGATCGCCGAATTTCGTTCTTAGATAGATATTATAGGTTTAGATTCAAATCTTGATTTTTAAAATGTTTTCATACAACGGATTATGTTATTAAATACCATATTATTATTATTATTATTTTCAAATTCTCGAGATTTTTCGTACCACTTAAAGTGCGTGTCCCGTGAAGATACAAACTTGAACCACCCATTTCTACTGTTTCAAATAGCGTAGTCGATTATTTTTTTAAAATGTCGAATTTAAAATTCGAACGGTAGTATAGTTTTCGAGTTATTTCACTTTGTGTGTGAAGCGGGGCTTGCAAACGTTATATATTACTACAAAAAAAAAAAAAAAACTGATTGAAATTTGTAAACGTAATTAAAACGGAAAACAAAATAATTATTAAATATCACACAAGAACCCGATTATGATTAACCCAAAGTATATGATATAATATTATGTTATCATCATATTAAATATAACATTACGAAATAATTAAAAATTAATTTCCTTAAAAATTATTCAGAATTGGATTTGTAGACATTTTTATTCAAAGTGGTTTATTTTTATTTACGATCTATCCATGAATTTGTTATATTCCGTTTCCGGGCCATTGCCCGCATTAGATATTACGATAAACGCAAAAGTTGTATAACGTTTAAACTGCATAAATAACGTAAAACGAAATTTTTTTCAAATTCAAGCCACTCGCTGGTGTTGAGGATATAAATGATATAATATAATATAATAAATCCATCATTATGATAATGATAGTTTAGAAGATAATATGTGGGTGACAGTGATTTAAACGCGTTTTAACGATCGCGATGGTCTATCTACATAATTAATCATTTTCAAAAACGGTCCAAGTATAATAAAATAATACGCTAGATCCGTTATTACGTCTATTTTATATTTTTTTCAAACCGTTTTTTAATATTATTTTCTGCTAGACGACTCAAAACAAATAAAGGAGGGGTTCTCGTTGGGAAAAACTGAAGGTCTGCACTGTATCGGCCACAGGACACGACAATCCTCACGAGTAGTGCAGAAAAAAATTCCAGAATTCGAATAAATTTGTTATGAAAGGAAAAAAAACGGTGGACGAACGTGCTCGGCGAATCACCCCGTATATACAACATAATATAATATACTACACTAATATCATATCATGCAGTGACATCAGCCTCGGTATACGACCATGTGTGACTATACATACGAGTACAACTGCTATACTTATTAAATATTATTATTTATACACACGCGGCGGCGGCGGAGGTGGTATACCTATATTATGCATTTATGCCTATATTATACCGTGGTATATATTAACACGACCTGCGTCTGACGGTCAGTCAGCCGTCGCCGCGCCGGTCGGGCCCGATCATCTTTCACCGTCGTCGCACACACACACGCATGTCACCGGAAGCCCGACGCGGCAGTAATTATTATTACAATCGCATTAAAAAAAAAAAACCGTTCAACTCGTATTACGCGCTCACGCACGCACGCTCGCTCTCCCATATATATATACCTAATATATGGTCGTATGTTATTATTATTATGAATGTGAATGGGAATGTGAGTAGTATATAAACGCGTGTCGGTTATACGACCGGACAGACGCCGTCGCGACGGGAGAGTATAATGGGTGGTATGTGCAGTACTACTACATGTATACGTTTTCGTGTAATTTAGACGACGACGACGACCTCCTACGTATAACATTATTATTGTAGAGCCCCCGTAGACATTTTCGGATTATCAGATCGGCGCCGTCGCCGAGCGTGACGATACATAGAGTTCCCTGGAAGACGCGAGCGAAAATCGCAATAGCGGTACCTGACTTAAATTTTTATTATTTTTTCACTTCGTGGGGACTGGACTGTTTGCACATTGCTCATTGTCCCCGCACAGCATCGTTTATATTAACAATAATATTACAGCATTGATTGTCCTCTCAGACGCCCGCCACTATTCTTTCCTTAGCGATGGCCAGTTTATATGATATGTAGTGGCGTCGTCGGGGTGCACAAAATGTACAACGGCGGAGCCACAATGGGGAAGGACGGGACAGGCCCCGAAGAACTAACCTAACCTAACCTAACCTAACCGAACCTACCCGCGTTCAATTTTTCCACGAGGATATCATATATCATGTAATAATATTATACCCAATATTTCCAGAAAACTCAAAGGGTAGAATTTAAGCTGTAAACGGTTATCTCGTGCAGCGGCTCACTTAAACTGGACATCCCTTACAATATTTATTTATTATGTCTGTTCATATTTTCACCGAATAAATAAAAAAGACAAGTTAGGTACGACTTGATCACATTTTTAAGCGGTCAGTTGAAACTTTTGAAAGAATCTAAGTGCAGGGTGATTCTTTAAACGTGCTCGTCCCTGGTGTCCACTTTAATATTATATATTACTGCAGTTATTCGGATTCTGATTTTTAGAATTTTCAATTATACCTAAAGACCATGTTTTAAGATTCCTGATTTTTGTATACTACTTATAAGGCGAGTGTCCTGCGGTCAGCCAAGGATCGTCCAGAACACAGTTCTTGGCCTCCCCTATATTAGGGCCGGTTGCAAAGTCTAAAAATCGGAATGCGCGGTAAACGAAACGCGGTATAGTTGCGGTATACAGGAAACACGCTCGTGTTCCAGAGACGTAGCTGTAGATATATTTTTCGAGAGCCCTCGAGCGTCGCAGAATCGATCAGCCCTCGCGCGGCGGGTGTCACGCGGTTTTCCCCGGCGATGACGGTCGTCTGCTGGGGAGTGGCGGCGATCGGAAACGACGGACGGAAAAGTCTGCAACGCCGAGTGTCGTACAACGACTGTGATGGCCACGACGACGACGACGATAATATTATTATTGTCATTTGAACGCCGCCGACGGGTTCGCCAACGTAGTTATATAACGACGTTCGGAAACGTCGAGCCACTGCATGACGGTTTCTCACGGACGTCCGAGTCCCGCCCGTACGTCATTAAATCTATATAATTGGCGAGCGCAGCGACACGACATTTGCCGTATGCAGCAGTGTAGTCGGCATTCGTCTAGATAGTATTATTATTATCTAGATAAATAGTATGTATCTAGAATTCAGAGGTTCCCAAACCACGGGTCACATTAAACGTTTAAATACATTTATTAAATTAATACATTTTTTTCTCGAGATCTCGCGAAGAAGTCACGTATTATTTGGACTAGCAAAACGATTAGGTTGGCACTTAAAATTCTTACGTGATGGGAATTTTATTTTAAAACTTACGTACTCGGCAGATATATTTTCAAAATAAAACAGAATTAATTTATATTTGAAAGGAATAGATGGAGATGTATATTTTTTAGTTCACTTCCGAAATTCGAACATTTATGAAAATACTTGTGCCGTGGAGAAATAATATTAAAAAACTATTTTTTACACTTTTTTTATTATCATTTTACTAACTTAATAGGTAAATACAAATTAATTTGGGAATCTCTGATCTATAGATAATTATTAATTATTTATCCTTTATCGCTTATTTAGATAAGTTCACAAATGCATTTTTTTGTAAACATTTTCCAGATTTGTTAGAAAATGTTTTGAACTGTATTCTCGTTGCCTCGGGCGCGTCCTGCAAGTAACATAACGTTGTATACAAAATATTATACCATTAATGAATATTATTTCTTGTAATATTATTGCTTTAGTTGTTCCTAATTTCATAGTTTATTTTGAAGTTAATAATGTTTAGTTATAATTACTTATAAACAACGTTATAAGTATTCAGACGAAAACTATACCGTATTATACAGACACAATGTATATCAAGGTTTTCTGAAACCATTAAGTTTAAATTTATTTTTATACACTTAATTATACAGTGTTCTGTTGGGACTCATCTAGAGTCTGCAGATATCTAATATAAATTTATCATAATCATTTGTGGGTTACATTACCATTGGCCAGAATGTGTATTTATGTCAGGGCTTGCATTTGAAATCAACATTTCGTTTTAAGTTATTTTACAATCTAAACGTTTTACAATTGTTGCGTCTATCGTTTAAAATAATATCTAATGCAGGGAATGGCCCGGATTCGGAATATAATAAATTCTTGGAATGATCGCTAAATCACGTGGAATAAATATTTCTACGAAACCGATATCATAACTTTTAAGTAAATGGATTATTTCGTTTTGCGTTATTTTTTGTTTAATGATATTCTATAAATTACGTTTTGCTTTATGTTTTATAATGATAATATATTATAAATGTTGTTATTTAATTATTTTTGTTTACAGTTTTCCTCTGCTTATTGGCCATTGTCTGACATTTGTTTACAGTTTCTTTTTAAATATTAATTTAGACAGAGAATAAGATCCTTGGGTTTGGGTTTTCATCAGTATAGTTGGCCTTTCCATCGACGATATTTTTATTATTTCATCAGTAATATGTCATGTCATATAAGTATACACCTAAGTTAACACCTAAGCGAGTGCTGCCGCACAGAATGAGATTCGAACAAACGCGCGTACCACCTATATATTATTATATACCGCGGTATAAAGAGGTATATGGGTGCTGCACGACCGTGCGTATCCAACTCGCGCACGTCCTCAACATAATATTATATTCCTCTGCCACCATTATGTTATTTTGTTATATTACCTATATATTATTATATATATTGTGATAATAATTATCGCCGCCGCCATCGAGGCAATGTGTCGTGTCGCTGCAGTACGCGTTCCGTCCGGGATCCGCTTGACCAATTACAATTAGTTATAGTGTTTAAATTGTGTGCGCGGACAAACCGAAAAAAAAGTATATACCTACGTAGTATACAGAGTGATTCGAAATTTGTGTTACTCAAAATACAGAAAAATGTACGATACGAATGTCTCTTGTTCTAGAAACTCAAATGGGGGGAACCTATGAAGCCGCATAAGTATGTGTGTAAATATTAAAATGTAATTAGTAAAGAAACCTAAAAACCAGACGTTTATATAATTATCTAGAGTCTAGACGAAAACGAGATTATCTCACAGCTTGTATCTATATAGGTAATTTAATTTTCGTTTTATCTGTTATTATCTTAGGCAGGTATACACATTTTGGTCAAATCGTTATTTCGTCTAGATAATTTTCAAGTCTTCTGCGCGCACGACACGTTGCGCCCTGTATAATATATAATATATATTATTATATACGTAGTGCGACGCGATGGGAAAAGGACGCGCGCGGGGAGAAATGTCCGTGTTTTTGTTTGTGTGTGCGCTCGCGAGTTTTTCTCAGTCATCGTCCTCGCCGCGGAGTCGGTATGTATATATACGTTGGTATTATATGGTATATACATAATACGTTCAGCGGCCGTCGTCTAGTCGGCGGAAAGAAAGGAAGGAAGAAAGAGTGGAAAAAAAATCTTCCTCCACGACGACGACGACGACGACGACTACCAACGGTCGACGGATGAAGCTATATTATATTGCCCGACGCAGATGAAATATAATATATATTATATATATTATGTTGCTCCGAGACGGACCGCAAACAATAATCGTCGACGTCCGACGATCGGCACGGCAAATGGATTTTGTTTTCATAACATAATATATTGTAATAATATTTAGTTATATACAGGGCGATTCGACGAGCACGCCCCTTTTTTGTTATAAATTTTTTAACGGATATTTTTTTGGGGAAATTTTGACGCGTATCAAACGGTTTTTAAGTCACTCGACGTGTTGTGTATTGATACCGTGCGCGGATAATGGGTTTGGAAGATTTAGGGTGCTACAGTGATTCGGACGATTTTAGTAATACATAATATTAATATTATTATCTACCAACATTAATGATTTTTTTCAAAAACCATTTTTAAGGACTATTAATCTTTGCACTTACATATTTTAATAACTGAGAAACTATACTGGTTCAAATGTTGAATTATGTATTATGTTTCTTTAAACATTTCAAAAAAACTGTACACAGAATAATAATTTTTAATGAAAAAATGGGGGGGGGGGAGTTCTAGTTTGGAAAACAAAAGTTTGTATCGTCGAACAGAACAGCACTCATTAAGTCGTACAAAAAAATCTCAAAAATTCAAAGATATGAGCTCTGAGTGAAACTTCAGAAAATCAAAGAACTTAATTAAATTCGTTACTAAACGCTCAAAAATTGAGTGTGAGCGAGCTCGGAAAATCACCCTGTACATATAGAGGGTATAATAATATGAAATTTTCAAAAAAATTATCTGTTAAAAAATGTAAAATAAAAAAGTGGGGTTCCCGTTTGGAAAACAAAAGTCTGTATCGCCTCACCGATAATCACTCGTTAAGTAGTTCGAAAAATCTCAAGAATGCGAAAAAATGGACTTTTAGTGAATATGTAGGTTTTCGAATATAAGAATTTGACTAAATTCGTTATACTGTATAAACAAGGGTGAGCGAGCTCGGAGAATCACCCTGTACATCGGGTATAGGTACCTACATAATACAGTCGAACTTGGTTAACTCGAAGTTGAAAGGACCTAAGTAAAAGTTCGAGTTATCCAAGAATTCGAGTTACCCAAAAAAAAATTTTAAAACAATACAAAATATGTATATGAATTCCTGTGTTTATTATAAATAAAATATGTAATGTGCAATAAAAATTAGTTACTATATATTTATATGTATGTATATGTAGTTTTAAAAAGGTAGGTAATGTATGTATCAACAAAAATGAGGTTAAAAAATTATTTAAAAAAGGTATTTATTTGAAATTAGTTGAAACAAACACAGAGCACTGAACACGAAAGTCATGCGTCGTCGTGTAGTAAACCAGTTAGATAAACAACTTATCGGTAACGATAACATTAATGACCTTTATAGATAAATGAGGGAAATTGTATCACAATTTTATAATACATATGTATTAATAAAACTCACAACTTCGAGTTATCCACGAAAATATTTGAGTTAAACAAGATTTTTTTACATTGTTTAAATAGGAAATTCTAGGGACCGGAGTAAAAGTTCGAGGTATCGACGATTTCGAGTTAAAGAAGTTCGAGATAACCAAGTTCGACTGTATATATTATATATGTAATATTACACGGTATATACCTACGGATACAACACCACGATAATAATAATAATAATAATAATAATAATATGATATATTATTATTGTTATACCGTCCGTCCGTCCGTCCGTGCAGCAGTATATGTATATAATATAATATTGTTGCCAGGTGCAGCGGGCGAACGCGCGTATACAGTCGGCCCCGGTCCGTCGAGCACCTCGCGACTCCTTTACCCCGCGGTCACCCGCGCCACACCACGATAGTGTATACCCCGTCGAAACCAATTTCGTTTTTTTTTCGTAACATATTTTTATTCCTTTTTTTTACGACTACGCCGCCGCCGCCCGAAGAAAAATAATAACAATAATCGTCACACCGAATCGCGTGCGTATACCATAGCCACTATATTATTATATAGCTGCTGCTGCTGCAGTATACGTACCTATAGGTCGTTGCTGGGCGCATGAAGGAGGGGGAATCCTCGACGACGAAATTTGAGATGTATTTTTTTTACGGATCGAATTTGATATTTTTTTTTGGGGGGGGGGGGTGGGGAAGAGGACCCTTCGCGTTTAGTCATCATTGATCCGCGAGGACCACTCTCCTATAAAATAATATACACGATAATATATTAGTTGGTATGTTATTGCCATTAGAGTTTTGAAATTTCGTGAAACATTTCATTTTGTGTGAAAAATATAACTAATAAAAATAATGTGTACTAGGTAAGTCTAAAAGTTTAAAGTCGTAATCATACGGCCAGAGAATATTTTTAAAAGTCGGTTTACTGTATCGCTGAGTTGTAACAATAAATGATTAAATGAATAATAGACGAGTGATGGACCGATAAAATGACAAGATTTTGCGAGGTTAAAGCAGTAAAAGCTACCTATATACGATCATTTTTCTTTAAAATTATGCACATGACTCGCAGTCTTGCTCGGAGACTACACAGGTCGTCAGGAAAAATTCGGTCTATTTTTCCAAAAGTAGATAAACAAACTAATAGCAAACATGAAAAAAAAATATTTTTAAATCGCCTGCACGCGTTTAAAATTAATAATAAAATAATTTAATTGTATGTTTTTAATTTTAATGCGTATTTCATACGTTTTTAGTGCATATATTTCCGGGCCCAATTTATTACAATAAGTACCTAACCTAACCTAACCTAACTGACACAATATAATATTATATATAACGAATTATATATAACGAGCACGTTGTGCCAATCAATTTTAAGTATAAGCAGTGAGTGTCGTATTAATAAGGATTACGGAATATTGTCGTTATTATTCCCATATATACATACATAACAATATAATAATAATATTGCGAAGAACCTGTGAACAATATTGGCGGCTGATATATAATATATATTAAATTATAATATTATAAATCCTCGAAAAGTGGTTTTTTCGTCGGGTCGGAGGCTTATATTATATAAAGGACTACGATAACTACGATGATGGAGGCGATTGTTGGTTCAAGACTCGTTTCACCGGAAATTCGTCACACTGCACAAACGCCATAATGTAATGCGCACTCACGGACATCGCGTAATCGCAAATCAGGCGCAGGAAAAACGGACGGCGAAAACCTTTGTCGTAAATGAGAATAGTACCCACACGTCATAGTGTTACCAACGAAACTATATATAAAAATATAATACCTAAAGTAGTACGATATTCTGAAAAAATTTAGTCGCGAGCGGGAATTCCCGTGAGAATTTGGTTTCGGGTAATACACCCAAGACCGGGTATTCATCGGGAATAGTATAAACAGTAAGAAGACCTCCTTATAACGGACTCCCCACGAGACGGAAAATAACAACGTCCCTCAGTGTTACCGCAGTGTTGTGCACGGACAACTTAATATAATCATCTAGATAACATAACAGATAAAATAAAGAATGATAACTATCTAGATAAAAGCTAAGATAATCTCGTTTTTATCTCGATGGAAAACAGATAAGTATGTACCAAGATTTTATTGTTTTTAGGTTTTTAAAAATTTTATAAATTAATCTAGATAAGATAAAATGATAAATATTTGTATCTAGTATAACCGCCTTATACTGTATACTTTAGTCTTCCTTTTTTAACGGAGACTTCTTTATGACGGAAAAAATCAGTTGGTACTGAGCGATTCCGTTATAAGGGCATTTTACTGTACATTTTTTAAAATTGTTTTCATGATATGTTTCAATGTTTAATTTTTAAGTTTGCTCATATAGTTTTAAATGATCCGAAAAACAAGTATATCAGCTCCTGCAAATCAGTGCTTGGATTTGAAATTACACTTTTGTTTTAAGCGTTATTTACAATCTAAACGTTGTACAATTTTCACACTTATCGTTATTTAGAAATAAAAGTAAAAAAACGATATATTATATACAAGTTATGCATGTTTATCGTCAAGAATAATGTCTAATGCGAGGAATGGCTCGGAATATAATATACATTCTTAGATTGATTGCCAAATCGCGTGGAATAAACATTTATACGAAACCAATAATATTATATAATATTATCTTTTAATTAAATTGATTTTAAATTATTTCGTTTTGCGTTATTTTTTCTTTCAACGATTATTATTATATATTTTGTTGATCGTTGTGTTTTTATGTCATTAAAAACTACAATCGTTTTTGTCATATTATAAATAAGACCTGCTATTACCATAAGTCCATAACTCTCGCGAGCCCTGCTCGAAATATTATACTATAGTCCAAAACGATCATGTCATGTCTGTAAAATTCTTTTACAGTCTGTTGAAAGTTATTAAATAATTTAAAATTACCGTACATTTACACCAAAATTATTAAGAATAAAAAAATGTCTGTCCATTATTTACAATTTGTATTGCGTAAGAAGCATTTTTTTAGGTCATATTTTGTTTTTGCTAGGGCATTTAAGTCTCAGCCCTAATCATAACGTGATACCTACCTACCTACCTATACCTGTATAGGTTGGTTTAAATTCCGTTTTCGTTCGTGTTTCGTCGTAATCGAATATATAACAATATATAATAATATATTATATTATTATTATACGCACGCCGTACAGGCACCCCGAAAAATTCGATCGATAGTAATATCGTGTGTATATATAGCGAGTGTTTTTATTCTCCTCGTAGCTATTAGGAGGTATCTATATCGTAATAATAATAATAATAATCAGGGCTTCAAACCTAACCGTTTTTGTTATTAACCGGTTTTATTGGAAAATTTATACGAACGAAAACAAAAACGGAACCACAATAAAATTAGTTATTTTATCGAACGAAAACGAAATAGTTAACCAGAAATATTTTTAGTTCTCTAACGGAAATAAATAAATGATTAATTATGAATAATAATATTTAATTTTACAGATTTTGTTAAATTGGTCTGACTGTGTTGTTTGTAATAATATGAAAAATTATAGTGGTATGCACGGACCACGATTTATTAAGATTTTAGTATGGCTATATAAGAGTTATTATGTTATTTTTTATTTTGTAGTATATTACTATATTATAATATTATATATTATCATACAATATTGACAATATTGTAATTAAAGATTAAATTTTAAAATGTGTTAATTATTTTATAAGCACGACAACAAACTGTCTGAGGTACCTATAAAGTTGTTGTAAGAAAAAAAAAATTTTATACATATATTTTTAAAAGAACAAAATCAACCAGTTTTATTTATTTGAAAAACGGTTTTAAAAAACTATAAAATATGAAACCAATATTAACCGGTTTTTAAAACCGAAAAGAATAGTAGACGAACCAAAACCATTAACCACAAAAAATCATTACGGTTTGAAACCCCGATAATAATAATAATAATACCTCATATTATATTGCGAATATTTACTGCGCCGTATTAATATGTATAATATTGTGACGTGTTGCATAATCAGCTGCAGCCCAGTACGACCCATCTAGCTAATGATTTTTTAAAAATATTCGATATTTTATATTATATAATATTATTATAGTGGCTCGTAATTTATTGTTTTTTATATTTTCCACCACCCAATATAGCAATATAATATATTCTAAAATCGCCTCCGCCGATATAATATAATATATAGACGGGTAGGTATACACTGCAGCTCGTACACAGTTCGGGGCCGCCGCCGTCGCCGCTTATTTATCTGATAGCAATAATAGTCATTTTCGAATTAAATTTTTAATTTAATAACAGTCGTGGTAGGTACTCGTATATTATGTATATTATGCTCGAACGAAGAATATTATTATTATTACTATCCATTATATATATGATATTATTACCGTCCCGCCGTCCGTCCGTCACGACTTACCGCGCCGTTACCGTGGTTACACCGATATCGTTGTTGATTTTATGGAAATACGTTTTGGCCTAGACTCGGCAGGTTCCCGTACGGCACAGCGACTATGTGTGCACAGACGCTTTCGTACAACGTAGTTATTGAAATATAAAATAAATATTTGGTCTAATAGACCTCATCATCATAGCTCTTCTCTGATATTATTATTATAACAACCCGATACGACGACGCATATTATGTTATTATTATTATTATTATTATTATTATTATTATTATTATTATTATTATTGCTTATTACTCGTAGGGCCCGGATTTATACGTATTATACTCTCTAAAAACCTTAAAAATATTCACTATAAATCACGCTCTTTTTTTGTTGTTGTTGTAGAAATATATACCCTTTAAAACGATAAAATAAACGCAAACAAAACATTTGATTTTCAAAAAAAAATTATTTTATATCCATTAATTTATTATTTTTTTAGCATAAATTATAATACGAAAATAAAACAACATTTTTTATTTTGCTTTTTTTGTGACGGTTTTCAATTTTAAGGTCGATTTTTCATTTCCAGAGCAATTTAACACTAAAATCCGGTTTTTAAACTCGATTTTAAAATGTTTTAAAAAAGTAACTTTGTAGTAAGTACTTGCTAACAGGGTTCTACCTAATCAAAATCATTTTTCGAACGACTGGCAACGACAGATGAAATGAGAATAATTATTTTTTCAAATTATAAGTCCACGTAGAAGTTTTTTGAAATTTTTTTGATAAACAATTTGGTTCAACATTTGTTTAAATAACAATAATTAAGTGCATTATTTTGAATTTTCAGGGCAACCCTCATTATAAAAGTTAAATTTTATTTTAGGTTTTCCTTATTAGTTTTTTGCCTTTTACTAAACTAATTTGTAAAATTTTTTCAACAAATATCAAAGCAATGCGTTTATATCAAAAAAATATAATATAAGATTTTAGTTTGCTAACCGTGTTACCGTGCTTGTGTAAACAAATCTGGGAAAAAAAGGGACACAATTCGCTTTATTCAAACATTTAACTACGCATCTCCATAATCCATTTCGGTAAATTAAATAAACATTATTAACTATTCATTTGGGATTCACAACGTCAGAAGAAGTGTTTTTTATTATTCATATCGAATACGAAGCGGCCTCTCCTTTCACACAATCGATTTAGTAGTGTACACAATTAAACATTACATATATTATTATTAAGTCATATTTATTTTGAAGTTGCGCCGAGTTTATTTTCATAAATCATTCTCCACAGACTGTTTTTTTATATTTTATGTAAATCAGTTTCTACACGACTTCGACGTACAAACACAAAAAAAAAAAAATTGAAAGCAACTCGCGTTGACCCGACGCCAGAGCGAATAAATACACGAAAATAATAATTGCCAAGTTCTAAATAAGGACAAGATGGGACTCGTTGACGATTTCACAATTTTACAATAGTCCTGTTCTCAGTCCCAAACCAAATTATAATATACATCAGTCTATTTTTTATCAAAAAATATCGACAGTAATTTTATTCATATCGAACCTGAAAATTGTTTTAATGCACCGTGTGACTAGAGATGTAAATTTTCATAACAATTTTCGAAAAGTTGAAAATTATATAATTATTTCTTTTATTAATTTATTATCAAATAAATCCTTTGATATTAGATAGGTACTGTTAAAGTTTATTAATTAACATTCATATTTATATTTGTATTTGTATTACCATTTATTCGCATTTTAATATTATTTTATTGAACATAATATACGAATTCCAAGACAAATAACTATATATTAATTATAAATCAAGATCATTATTTTATATTTTTTTTGAATCGTACAATTTTTTTGTTTGAAACTTTAACGTTGAACTCGTTACAATGTAAATACAAATGAAACAGTTCTTATAAAGTATTGATATATATTTAAGCTTGGAAATATAATATAATATCATCAAGTATTGACTATTTTTAATCTAACAGAATCTTGTATTCTCGTTAGTTGTTACTTGTAATTACTTGTTACTGTATTATGTATATCAAATTGAAACAATTTTTTTAAAAGTTATAAAATATATCAAATTTAAAAAATATATATGTATCACAAAGTAGGTAATCATTTTAAATCGAACAGTCTTGTTAGTTATTGTTAATATGGGAATAAAAACAAAACAGTTTTCATCAACCTCAAAAATTAATTATGTTGAGTAAAATACATTAACACTCAAATTTTCATGGAAAGTTTCAATTGAAAATGTTCAAGCTTACATCAATAGCCGTGATCATGTCGGGGCATCATCGAGTCCAGCTAAATTATTGTTTAAATATGTAGGCAAGTGCTTTAAATTCTCCAATTTTTTTTTCCCCAACTAAAAATGTCGTATGACTCCTCTAATCAAATGCTATAGAAAACGCATTTTCCGGATTGTAAAGAGATATCTTTTTTTCGTCCACCGCTGATACCAATAATAATAGTACCTATACAAAATCGTTAAACTGCGCTGATCATAATATTTTCTATTTTATCGACACTGCAGAATACGGTCGAACGCCAATCAAGATCCATTTGTAGTTCTTTATTGTTGTTATAAGAAAAAACTCAATTTGGCAAGTATATTATATTATGATACAATAGAAATAACAACCGTGCTTACAAATAAAAATAGATGGCTCTGAGATTTAACTATTTTACGATTTCTAAGTACCAGCACGCATTACTGGTAAATTTACCCATATTTTTTTAAGTAAATTCTCCATTTCCACTGAAATGTTCGGGTACTTTCGAGGCGTACCTCTTGTATCATATTTTACACGCGCGTCAATATTTCCGGTTATTATTTATAATTCAAATTCAAATTATCGTTTTACACGTCTTGTGGCGGTATATTATGCCCAATGCCTATAATTTTAAAACCCATATATTATATAAACGTTTTAGCGTTTTCGTTCGAATTCGATTATCCGTAATAGCTGCGCTCATGTAATATTTATAAAGACATATTTAATTCCGACGTAGTTCCGCGTTAAACCTTTGATGAGTATATGTACGACCGCAGGGCTGGATTGTTTTTTCCCATCGACCAAGACCAAGAATCGCCGGTATCGTCCCACCGGGCTTTTACTGGACCTAATCCGGACTTGGCCGCAATTTTACTCCCCGTCGTCGGCCACGATATCGATATACAGGGTTGGGTTAGGTCGGGTTAGATATACATACAGGGTTATTCACAGCCGATCACGCTCGGCACCATTTTTTCATTCTATAATCGATTATTTCAAATTCTGAAAGTCTTAAAATGTGTAATCTCGAAGACCATTTTTTCAAATTCTTGAGAGTCTTGTACGACTCAATGATAGTGCCTCCTAAAGATTCAAACTTTTGCTTTTCAAAAGAGAACCCCCATTTTCAACGGTTAATTATCAAGAGGAAAATTCTTTGCGGCATCAAAATCAAAATTCGAACGAAAAAAATGTGTACACCGAATAATTTATAGTAAAAAATAAGAGTTGTTCTCTTTTGAAAAACACGAGTTTATATCGCCACAGGACACTCGTTAAGTAATATAAAAAAATCTCAATAATCTGAAAATATGGTCTTGTTATGGATGTCTTCACAACCTGATAAATGTATTGAAATATAAAATAAACACAGTCGTTGAGTCATCACTACCTACTATACTTTATTAATATATCGAAATGATGAGAAACTTAAATGGGCTTTAATCATAACTGGATTTACAATAATTAAACTAAGGTTCGGCTTCATGCTCCGACTGCCTGTTTGCTTGACACGGCAGGGGCTCGCTAGAACACAAACTGTCCATGCAGTGAATTCTTCTAGTAGAGTCCATTCTAAAATATTCTCACTAACATTAACGGATATAATGACTTACATTATAACTTATAGAGGTTCCTCACCAAGGTTTGGAACCTTTAGGATTTTTTAGGGTTAAAATTTGGTTGTTTGAAAATTCGGTACCGGTTTTGATTCTGGTTCTTTAAATTACAGAATAAAGGTTTCGGTACTTTTCAAAAAGTAAAGGCTACGGTGTTCAGTAGTCGTGCATTATATTATTCTGGGATTGTTTAGACTATAGAAATATAAAACTACAATGTTTAATATGTAAAAATTAAAATTTACGACATCGACCGAATTTAATGAATCGACTATTATAATTAAGTACCCCCACCTAAATATTATACAAAATAGTTGAATAAACAGTGAAAACCGAAAAATTCTACAGCAAAAAATATTGGTATCGGTTCCGGTTTAGGTCCCTAAGAAAATCTAAATAGGGTTTCGGCAAGGTTCCGGTAATAATACTGGTATTTTTAATTTCGGTCAAAATCTGTGCTGTTCTCAACAGTCTTTGAGTATGTTTAAAAATCTCGAGTCAGAATTTAAAAAAATTGATTACTAATCAAAAACAATTGGGGCGAGCGCATGCAGCTCGGCGAATCACCCTGTTTGTCATATATGTGTGTACGATGCGAAAACAGTCTTTTCTTGTAAAGCGAGCAAAAGGAAGATTATTCTCTCTTTATATAATATATAGATGGAATATGGCCGCACGTCATTGTCTATAAAGCGTACCTATATATATATGATTTATATGCTATATGTATTATGCGCATAATCCTATAAGTTTGTGCTGCTCTGGTGAGTACCTACCTATAAACATACGCGGCTGCTATATACGCGTATACTCGGTATATTTAATTTACGGTATAGGTTGTTAAGTGTTTTTCCCGCGGCTCACTCTATATATTATTTCCAGTTTTCTCGTGATGCCTACGCCTTTCTCTCAATTGAATCGTGTATTTTTATACTTAACGCGCGTACCTACACCGACTGCTGCAGTGTGTACCCATCATCGTAAGCGAGGATACGCGAGGACTCGAGAGGAGTCCCACTCGACTTGGCTATAAACGAGTTAGCGGTCGACGAGGCTTATGATTTCTGGAACGATAGATACTTATAAGAGCTCGTGCACCGAGGGTACCGAAAAGGTCGGCTTCCATGCTATGTTAATTGAATAATATATTACACGTACCTATTTGCAATATTCGTCGGGTAATAAATAAGCCAAGTACCCTCCCGACATATACCTATAGCTAGCACGATGATATAATTATTATTAATTGACAAGTATCTATATATACCCATAATATGTAATAGTGTTGTACTCGAGCTCTTCGGCAACACCGATATATTATTGACGATAAACCAGAAAAAGCGTGATGGTAAATTTGGAGTGATATTTGCCTGCATTTCGCAGAAAAAACTGACCGACTATAAATGAGTAACCTGTACAGTAAATGAAAATTTGATTTTTAAAAAAAATGTATTTATTAATTTATTAAATTTTACATCGTTTTTAAAGAATTATCTTTATCTATAGGTGATTAGCTGTAATATTAGAAAACAAATTTCTTTAGATATAGGTATATGTGGGCAAAACCAACGAACAATAGTAAAACAAATGGGTACGAAACACTTAGGTATTCATAAAATACAGAAATATCCTGTAAGACCCTTCAAAAAATGACAAAATGTTCAAAAATAGGCAAAATAAAACTTTGTATTCAGGATCTATTGATTATAATTCAAACTTGTAGTTTATTTCGGTAATGTGAGGTACCTATTTTTTAAAATGCCAAAGTCTCTAATTTTTAGTAAGTCACCATAGAATATACTTACACTATTTTTTCCCCCGAGTCTAGTATGTACTTATTATTATTTGGTAGATAAGTCAATAGGGGAGGAATAAGGAATACATTTGGCAGAAATGGGCTGTGCCCGTGACACCGAACTAATCACAGATCTATATTATCATAATCGAACCGTAAAAGACCTAGGTATAAAAGATTCTTGCAGAGTAATGCTAGGTACAAATTTTTTTAAATGCCATACTTTTTTAAAAGTCGCCAGAGAATACCTCCACTACTTTTTTCCCGAGTCGATCACTGCTTTGAGCAGGTCGAACTGCACGATTCCGCTTGATTTTAAATGCGACGTTGCCGGTACCCGCTAGTCTGTTATAGGTACCTACGTTATACGTACACACGCTCGACAGACGCTAGTCGACGAAGTATTATAAGTACCTATAACTATACAATCGTACTGACGCGACAGCATTCTGTGCGTCGCATTCGCTGTGTATATATAGGTAGGTCGTGCGCACTAGTCGGGCATACATTTAAATAATATAATATGGTGCTCAAAGTCGGTTTTTTCGAATTCTTGAATTTTTTCTTGAATTACTGACGAGGATATTTATAGTGAGTCTGCGGCCGATACAGACCTAAGTTTTCCAAATAAGAACCCCCGTTTTTATTTTGAACGATCCATAAGAAAATAGTCTTATAAAAATGGTTTAAAAAAAATATAAAATATACATAGTAATAACGGATCTAGTATACTTGGACCATTTTTAAAAACTATTAATGTAGATGGATCATCGATATTAATCGTTAAAAATATGTTTAAATCACTATAATATGGCCCATATATATATTTTTAACTCATTATCATAATGCGGACTTGTTATTATTCTGAACTTCGAGCGGCTTGGTTTTGAAAAAAAATTTCGTTTTACGTTATTTATAATCTGCACAATTTTTGTGTTTATCGTTACATTTTAGAAGTAAACACATTTTGCATTTATCGTTAAAAAATAATATCTAATGCGGGGAATGGCCCCTGAATACCTACGGAATATAACAAATTCTTGGATGTATTGCCAAATAAATCGCCTGGAATTATTAATATTTCTACAAAACCAATATTATATAACTATTTTGATAAAATAAATTATTTGGTTTTGTGTTATTTTTCGTTTAAATTCTATATTATCATGTTTCGTTTTGCGTTATGTTTTGTTTTGTGATGTATTTATTGTTTCAATTGCGTTTACAAATTTCAATCGTTTTTCCGTCATATCATATCATATTATAATCATAACGTTTGCAAAGCCCTGCTATATAGGTACCTACAAAAATAGGGTAGGTTAGGTTTATCGCAATAAACTCGAGGGAGCAGTCGTATTACACTTTTATTAAACAGTCGAAAGTCGTATTTTACACGACAGAAAATAAACTGTGAATAACAATAACCGAGTAGTGTCATATTATTATTTAATTTTATAATGCTTTTTTATTTTTATTTTGACCCAGCAGATAAAAAACGAAATATTTTCTCTGCGAATGAATATATACGGATGCTGCAAACAGTTAGGCATTCGCAATAAAACAATTCAATTTATACATTTTATATCGTGTTTTTTTTTTTAATCCTTTATGTCCTTTATATTATACACTTGTATATACGAGCAGGGCATATTATCAATTTTAAATTGAAAAAAAACGTTACGGCCTGTCTTTAGCAGTGTAAAATTCAAGCAATTTTATTCATGGTTACGAATAATAATTAACCGACGCATACACTTTAGCGGCGGCATCGTTCGCGGGATTTTCATTTTTTTTTTTTTATCTAAAGGGGGAACCGACTAAAATCAATAGCTCGTTTGTGCAAAACAGTAATTGTGTAGATCGATTATCATCCACTCGAGTTTTAAACAATGATTAGGGTTTTTCAGTTTTGTCTATCATCGTTTTTTTTTTCTAGTTGAAGGGGTGCTTCAAAAGTTTTGAGCACAAATTGATCTATCGTGTAGGTATACTTAATACTGCAGAATATTTTACGATTTGTCTATGTAGTAGTTCCCTTGAGTTTCAATAGAAAACGAAAAATCGAGTACGACAATAATGATGGTAACGTTTGTGCGGTTTTTACGGCCTAATCAAAAAAATAATCCTTTTTTCGCAAGACTTAAAATATTTATTGTCTTTTTAGTAAAGGTTAGGTATTATAATATAATAATTATTATTTATTTTGTAGTCGAGGTTGGAATACTTTAAATTTGTTATTTTTCTAACTTTAGGGGATAATACCTATAATTATGTATATAATTATGTAGTGTCAAGTCTCACGATTTCCCACATGAAATGATGCTATATATTATTATGACTAAGATAAGTCGGTTCAGAATGAGGTGGGAAATTCCCTTAATTTGCTCCAGTCGTATAAAAAACGCATGTCAGAATCATACACAGTAATAATATGTAGGTACTGATTTTAAATGTTTTAAACGTTTTATTTTATCGTCGATCATATTATAGCGTTTGTTCGAAAGTGTCAAAAACAATATTGTACATGGCTTAAAATGGACTTTTAAACCAAACTCGAAAACGGATTATCGACGGTCCGTTAAATTTTCATATTAATCGCGTATAGGTATACCAAACATTTCCCTACGTTTTATTTTCGACCCGTTTAAACCATTATCGCCCCCCTCCTCCCCACCGAATTAATATAGTAAGTATAATTATTGTTAAATTATATAAAACAAAAATACACACGACTGCCAATCAATTTTACAGTTATTATATAATCATAATATAATATAGTTTGTTATATAATAGTTAACGGACGTGGGTGACGTCATATCAGTGTCAATATCAAATTACGATATTATAACAATATATATAATATATATCAATCAGACATTAATAATGTTTAATTAATTGTTTGTAAATCTAATTTGGCTCGGCGCCGCAGCATACGTATATGTATATAGGTAGTGTCCCAAACGTTTGCAATTATTGCAAAATCACAATTTTGCTCATATATATATGGTTTTAATCGAGTATAGGTATTTTAATTGACCGGAGTTAACTCAAAACACTACCTGCCTGTGCCTATTTTAAACAACTGGATCGATAGTTATATAGTATATAATTAATTACGCGTTTACCTTTGTATAATATTATATACATTTCAATATTTCCAGTGAACGGTTTCAATATTTAAATCAATCGATTTCTTCCTTGAAATAATAATATACCGAGAATAGTTCAGAAACTCCAAAAAGTAAAGGTCGGGAAATGGTGTTTGAAAAAAAATGTATTTTTTCTTTCAGCTCTAATCGCTAAGACATCTCATAATAAAAACTCTATTACGTCGTCTTTTGATGTTTTCGATAGATCGAGATATTTTGTTATCTTTCCATACATACTTATATTATAATATAAAAGTCCTCAATTCGCATTTGTGTATCTTTTCTTGGCATTTGGAATCACATTCTCTGCGGAGTCATTTCACAGTCATACATCTTTTTCAATAATTTTTCAACACGATATCATAAAATGGGAACTATCGTGTCTCGAGTCGTAACTGTATTGAGTAAGTTTTTAAATATTTGATCGATCCGTAAATCCTATTATATTATGCCAAGTACAATAAGCCTGCACTCTGTTAAACATTTAGAATCGTCTAAATCCAAAGATATTATTATATCCTAAAACTCTCTTATTTCAAAAGGTGATGTACCTATATAATATCCTAACAACACGGAATTACGGCACAAAATAAGGACGTTTGAACTCAGAACGTAATATTACTAAGGCAATAATAGAGAAGTAAAGCTTTTGAGAATCCGATTCCTAAGAAATATTGCAGTAATTCCATATGGAGTCGCTGTTTTTCTTCTCGGTATAATATAATAATATGGCCTTACTACATTCGCTTTTGCTCATTATTTTATCCGAATAATACCTATATCTCTGGAGTTATCATATACATAATATAATCGGTTTTTAAGGGGGTTTATAGTGTGGTTTTTACTACGGGTTTTACCTTGTTAAAATTTCTAAATGCATTATAATAACTTTGTATCTCGAGGCGTATGCGATATTATTGGAATACTATATTCTAGCAGAACATATCAATGATGTCGAGTCTTAAGACAACAAAATATATTCATCTCGAATAAACACGACGTCTAAACATAATGTGGGTATTCGAACGCCACCGTAGACGTCATACTATATTATGTTTGTGTATGATATTTATTTAACTAATAGAATTTACTGTGAATAAACCGGTAAGTGGGTTATGAAGTCTGTGTGGCAGAGGCGTATACATCAGAATATTATCCAGAATTGGTTCCGAAACGTACAAATTAATAATTCCCCTCTGTTGCTGCACGAAAACGGTATATCCGAATAATATTGGTTCTCCTACGGAAGGTAACGACTTTGTAATATTATGTAACCGCGTATGCGATTCGTAGAATTTAAAATCAGTTTTGTGTAGAGCGAGCGAACGCTGTCTACAATAATTAGTAGGTAGGCAATAATAATAATAATAATAGGTTGGTGGTAAGAAATGTATAGCGCATAACCCGTATCGTTTGTACTCTAATTTTAATTCAAATTTTGTATGATAATATTATTGTTTTGTATATCGTTATTATTATTTATCATTAGTATATTCGATTTAAAAAAAAATTCCGAAAAACCGGGGAGGGGGTGGCATATGACCCAGCTTGTACCCCCCTCCGGGCACCTGTTATATACGTTATATTATCTTATAATTATTATTTTCAATTATTATTTTTTATTATTTTTTAATGTTCAATCAACAATATGAAAATCAATTTCAATGACTTGAACTTGTGTATAATACTTTTCAAATGCTACCTACTTTAATACTATTATAGGTAGCAGTATACTCGTAAAGGCTTTTTTAAAGTGTAAACCCAACATTTAACTATAATTTATAGGTATGTCTGCCTATATCTAGTGCTGACGGTATTAAAAATGATATTCGGGATTACAGTATTGTATTCAATTCCGGTTGGAAACGGTAAACCGAAAAACCCAAAATGATTCGGTATACCCTACGACTGAAAAATGATTCGGTAAATCCTACAACCAAAAATGATTAGGTATATCTTAAAACCAAAATTATAAATAAAATAAGTTGTACCCCTTTTAACACAAAATACCGGTAAACTGAACCAATACCGTCAGCCCTACTTTCTCGTTTATACGGCCAACAACTGTTTTCTAATATTCTACGGTATACCGTCAGCATTATATAATATAAGTCAGTCACATACTATAATAATTCAAAATTATTTTGTTTTCAAAGAGATTAAAACGAAATATAGGACAGCACTTACCTCCAACGCCGGCGTTCGTGATGGTCACCCAAAAGTCGATGGTCTTCTCGGGTCCCAACTCCTCGTAGTCCCACTTCTTCTTGACCCGGACGGCACCGTTCGGCTCGACGGTCACCCACGGGTTCTCGTCCCGGATCTTGAACGTCTCCTTCTCGGTCTCTTTCTCCAGCGGGAACACGCTCCGGCCCTCCTGTTCGCCGTCGGTCTCGGTGAACTCGATGCGCTTGGTGGGCCGCACGGCCCGCGTCACCCGGCGCTTGTACACCCGGTGGTCGGCCGCGTCGTCGTACGCGCCAAAGTCCTGCATGAGCACGTCGTCGTCGAGCACGACGAAGTTGTACTGGATCCAGACGGTGGCCGGCCGGTCGGCGACGCGCGACGGTTCGCGCAGGTCGTGCGCGTCCACGGTCAGCTGACACTCGAAGTACTCGCGGGACCGGAGCACGTCGTCGGACACGAGAAGCTCGCCGGTCTGCGGGACGACCACGACGGCGGCGCTGGGCGCCGACAGCCGGTACGCCACGTGGTCGCCGTCGGCGTCCGCGGCGGACACGCGACCCACGGCCGAGTACCGGCCCGGGCCCGCTGTCCCGTTGTCCAGTCCCAGCGCGAACCCGTCCACGTTGATCTTGTACAGGGCCTGCCCGAACACGGGGCTGTTGTCGTTCTCGTCCAGCACGTCCACGTGCACGGTGGCATACGCCTTGTCGATGCCACTGCCGTCGGCCGCCTGCACGATCAGGTCGTACGACGGGCGCTGTTCCCTGTCCAGCGGCCGCTTGGTGACCAGGTGCACGCCCCGGTAGTACGACTTGTTAGTGATGTTGCCGGCGATGATGTTCTCGGCCGTCTTGAGCGCAAACGCCCCGTCATCGTTGCCGTCCACGATCGCGTACCGTATGGGCAGCCCGGCCACGCCCTCGTCGAACGCGTGCAGCACCGGGACGCCTCGGACCCGCGTGCCCGGCGCTCGGTTCTCCGACACCTTGCCGTCCGGGTAGGCCGCGTCGCCGGCGAACCGCAGCATCTCGCGCTTCTCCAGCACGAACAGCTGCATGTTGTGCGTGAACGTGGCGTTCGGGGACTCCTCCAGCACCACAAGGTTGACGGGCCGCTTGACCAGCAGCCCCAGGTCGGTGGTGGTCATCAGCAGCCCGTCCTTGAGCACAGCGAAGAACTGCGAGAACCCGGTCTCCAGCAGCCGGAAGTATGCGTACTTGTTGTCGCTGGCGAACTGCTTGATCCCGTACCCGGGGTACACGTCGCTGGGCAGTATCGCTATGTTGTGGTGCATGTGCGGCGACAGCTGCGTGCTGCCGTCGCTGCAACCGGCGCCCGGCGCGTGGCACACGGCGACCAGGGCCACCGCGGCCACGGCGGCCGTCAGCAGCGCCGACGTCCTCGCCATCGACGGCTTCATCGCGGGTCCGCTGTCCGGCCCCCGCGAGTCCGTCTGTCGGCGGAGCGTCTCGGTCGCGCTACCTACTCTCCCTCTGTTTCTCTCTTAGATTGTGTTTATGTTGTCGATATATTTAATTTTATCGATATTCGATCCTCCGTGTACCGTGTATACAGCTCGTCAGTCGGCTACTCTGAAATACAACAAATCCAGACGTTAATAAATATTTTACAGTTTTATTCGAGTTTAAACACGTTTTAATATTATATTTTGGTATATTTTGGGCGGTATGCCGGACATAGGGACACGACATTATATTATATTTATTAAAAATAATATAAAAATAATCGTTTGGTCAAAAATACATAGATTAAATACTTCCAAAATATTACAATTCAATGCGCCATTACATATAAAAAAAACTCATATTCTCCTCAATTCCAGAATCGTAGAATTACATGAAAAAAAACAAATATTGATTTATGGTTATTTTCACTTAGATTTTGAATATAATGTAATATTTAAAGGAGGTAGATTTTTTATTGTAAACACTTTAATATGTTGTACATTCATTTATTAATATATTTTTACAATACAATTTTTTGAAAAAAAATAATGTATTTTGTATTTTTGTTTTTTAAATATATTTTTAAACATTTTCATACGCTTTATATTATAGGTATACTAATTTTGATAGTTATATATAATAATCTGTAACCAATAGCGACCGTTTAAATAAACAGAAAAATATTCGAAAGCCAAAACTATAAATTCACGGTTGAGCTATAATAGCAACTTACATCGGGGTTGAAAAAACAAACTATGAATACATTCTCCGAATATCGAGGAATTTATTAATAATATAATATAATAATTGTATTCACTATTGATCGTGTTTAAAAACGACAAACACAAAAACATTCATTTTAGGTTTCTAAACATAAGTTTAGGATTAGGGCTTGCGTTTGAAAAAAAAATTCAATTTACTTTTTTTATTATCTGAACGTAGTTATACAACGTTTGTGTTTATCGTTTATAGTTTTATAGTTAAAAATAATATCTAATCGAATGGCCCTGATACAGAATATAACAAATTCTTGGATAGATTGCTACGATAAAAATTTGTCGCGCGGATTAAATATTTCTACGAAACCAATTTTATAACTTTTAAGTAAATAGATTTAAAATTATTTCGTTTTGTGTTATTTTTTCGTTGACATATTATTATATATTTTTTTTGTCTTATTATGTTATTTTTTGTGATATTTCATTATTTTGTTTGCCGGTTTTCGTTTTGATTGCGTTTACAAATTTCAATCGTTTTTTTATCATAGTATTAAACGATGGACGTTATTAAAATTTGCAACTACTGTTCAGAACACCTTTTATCTCCGTTGTATCCTTCCATCCGTTCGTTAGTTACCCCATACGATTGTCTGTATAAAGATCTTAAGACGGTTTTATTGAAAGTAAATTCATACTAGTCAATGTAAGTATACCAAAATATAAAGGTCGCCAAATTGTTTTTAAGTCGTCTATGGAATTATATAGTTGATTGCGTCGTATTAAAATACGTTTAGAAACCGAGAACTTGGCACGCTCGCACAGTGAGCTTTCCGAACTTATGTTTGTATATACATAGCCCGAGAAACAAATTGTGTCGTAGATAGAGATTACAATCCCGGGATCCCGGAATCCCGACTACTTTTCGGTCTCGAAAATACCAGGAGTTCCAGTATAAATAATCCCGGGATTCCGGGTTGCCTTTAAATTTCTTTTCTAGGAATCGTTTGAAAAACGTTCAATACTAACAAAATGAAGACACTCTTGGGTGATCGTATGAAAAAACGACGACGTCCAGAGTTATGTCTGGCGTTTTGAACTACTTACAGAATCCTCGTGATTACTATGATCGAATAACACGTTTGAAAGATTTATTTTCAATCCCCAAAAACTATTTTATTTGAAAACAAACAATAAAATGAATTTAAAGGATACACGTACAATCCTTATAGAAACGATGAAGAAGAACCACAACAATGAGTTGAACAAACAGAAGGACACACAAATAAATAAATTTGGATACAATCATCAAAAAATAAATGACTCGTATAGTTCGTCAGGAGTGTGTGTGCAGTTTAGGCCCGTCAGGGGGGCGTTAGGGACGAACGTTTCAATGACCCCCCCCCTCCCAAACGTTTCTTATTTTTTTAAGCGTTTATTACTTATACAAAAATTGCTAGGGCTTCAGCCCTTCTCCTCCTCAAAAAAAAAAATAAAATCCCAAACGCTATTTGCGCCTATATGGTCTGTGGAGTGTGACGGTCGTAAGAGAACGGCCATCACGTGAACCTCAGGACCTCAGTCAGATGATAATATCGTATTATATTTGATTAAAATAATATGTAATATAATATTGCGTTTCCGACCATAAAAGGTGTCATACTTTCTTGGAATCGTTTGACGACGTCGTTCCACCTTTACGAGTAAACAGCGCTGGGGCATAAAATATAATAATACGATGGTCACGAACACTTAGCACTGAACTACGGCTGCACCGGGGCATAAAAAATCATATCATGGTCACGAGTGTCTTAAAAGGAATAACGATAAACGCGTATCTCACAATGTACCTCAATTTTTTAGTAGTTACTGTCCGAATTAAATTTTGGATATGATGGTCATTGGCTTTTTTAAAACGCTATCGAAAGGCTGAACGCCTTTTCCAAAAACCGTAAGGCGCGTTATAAATATATATTATCATATAATGATTAATTATGTATTCCTATATTTTTATTTTATTTTTTGTTATAAACTTTAAAAAATAAAAATACGTAAAAATTGTGCCCCTTTTATCCCCATCGCGCATATATTATTATGTTTTATGTCTAAAGCATGTACCTTTAGGTACAAAATATGTAATAATTTAATATATTATGATAAACGCGCTCGTAAAGTATTAAACAAATAACTGTGCATCTTTATTATGTACAGAGTGTAACAGAAAGACATGAGAAATCAAATGATTTGTGTTCTAATAAATATTTTTTAATAATATTTACTTGTATATAACAAACAGCTGACGCTTGCGTTACACATAATATAATATACAAATGTATTAATTTATTTTTATAAATTAACACTGATCATAAGTGTTTAAATTTTATAAAAAACATTTTTGTCAAAATTCACAAAGGCAAATTTGATTTTAGAACAATAATTTTGATGGTAAAAACATTTTTTTAAAGCAATTTTACAATTTTTTTTGTATCTTAATATTGTTCATGTCATTATATAAATATTATTATGTAGGTACAAAATGTGTTGATCCGGATAACGTAAAAGAAGTTTGAAGTTCAAAAAATACAAACTTTTTTCAAACATCTTATGTGAGAATTTTTCAAATAGGTACCTACTTAATTGTTAAAATTTAAATATCTGAATAAAATAAAATAATATAATACATTTAGACGTTTTAAAAATCGTAAAAAATAAAACACTCAACTTAGATAAAAATGCATACAAAACATCAACGTTTTTCAAAATTTCAAATCAGGTTTAAAATGTTTTACTATCAGAATTAAAAATTATATGAATCGGAGCAAAAGCGTCTATAAATCGTACTTTTGTATAATATTGTATTTTTTATAAAAAAAATTTAAAAATGTTGATTAGAACAATAAGTGTAGTTATAGATTTCGTTCTAGATTTCGTTTGTCGGATCTTTCTCTGCTGTTGCGCCGTGTATAGTATATATTATTTATTGTAATAACATAATATTCTAGTATATTATAAAAAATCTAGTATTTCCTTTATTAAACAGAACGACAGTAATATGTAATATTAAAGTGTTATTTACTAATACAAGTTTTGGTCGAAAGCTAAATAATTAATTATTGGGGTCCTGTTATTTTTAACTCTTTGTCAATCGATGTGAAAAAAAATATTTTTAATGATAAAATACTAACATCGTATCAATGACGTTTTATTTATTGAACCAAGTCAATGCTTATTATAAGTAAAATGTATACGTAAATGGTATTATTTTTATTTTATTCCTGTCTCTTTTTATTATACAGTGTGTGATATTATTATTTGTTATATTATGCGTGGGTAATCTAATTGAATCACACGAGTGTTCAACTGCCAGCTGTTACTCCCGCTAAACCACCACAAGCCTGGCTGAAAGGTGTAGGTAATTTTTATTATTTCTTTAAATATTTTGCAATTATAATACATTGTGTTAATCAAATGATGAAAAATCTTTCAATTCAAAGAAAGGTAGTATTTATAGGTACGCGCGATCAACAGGCGTCCATAACGACGACGCGGCCGTGTTATTAACATATTATATGTAATATTATAATGTGTATACTCGAAAAATCTACGTTTTTTTCTGTCGGTCGTCAGTATAACATATAATATTATAGCTGCAGGTTTATTACGATAATAATATTATAATATAAAAAACAACAACAATACGGTTCTCGAGGACTACGCCGCCGCCGCCGCCGAGAGAGGCCAATAAAAAACATAGTGATGGGTACCTGACCTACCTACCTACCACCGAATAGAGACGTCTTCGCGGCGTGCGTCTCGTCTCGTGTCGTTTACCCGAAAGAGAATAAAACGATGTTGATAATAATAATTCCCATACACTTTGTATATACTCATTAATATACCTACCACCGACTCGTACCTCCCATGGCGAACGCAAACGCGCAGGACATGACTACGTTACCCAGGTATATAAATGGGTACAGCACAACACAATCACAATATTATTTTATATTATATTATTATTGTATATACGTTTCGATTTATTAAGATATTCGACCGCCGGCCGCTCGGTTTCGGGACGCACGGAATCAAGGTCCGAACGATTAATAATTTTCCGAAATTCGTGCGTTCCGATTGTTCAGATGTTTTTATGAGTAAGTATAAGAAGGCGTCTTTACTGCGGGAAAATCCATTTACCGGGAGGCTTGAGTTTGAAATCGAAATTTCGTTTTTGACAATAATTGTTTACAATCTAAATGATTTTGAGCTTATAGGTAGTTAAAAATAATATCTAGAGCTCAATGAGCTTAAAAATAACCCGTACACAGATAACTTAAGAATTATCTGGACAAGGCAGTCTTGGATTTTGGCTTCAGTGAATAATAATTAGAAAAATTAAAACATTTTACTGCCATATTATAATGTATGGCTCTGTCGCTTTGAAAATTTTCTAAAAATTGAAATGGTAATTCAATACCGACACATATTTTAGGTGAGACAATGCAGAATGATATTGAATTATACGGCGTTCTTGATAGATAGAGAGTGATATTTTTTCATTATTCGAAAATAGTCATAACTCAAAATTCATATAAATTCTTGGATCGCGTGGAATCATAATATTTCTACGAAAACAATATAATTATGACTTTTAAGCAAATGGATTTTAAATTGTTTCGTTTTGCTTTATTTTTAGTGTAGGTAATGATATTCTACAAATTACGTTTTGAGTTATGTTTTATTTTGTGGTATTTAATTGGTTTTGTTTACAGTTTTCCGTTTTAATTAAGTTTACAAATATTACCATCGTTTTTTATCATTCATAACGTTCTAATCATATAATTATTATTATATTTTGTTCGCAGACGTCATCGCGTCACTCGCCCGCGAATAACAATAAATTATATCGTCGTCCAGTGCAGTTTTTGGATAATTAATTATAAGTTAGAATCTCTACCTACTTATACACCGTAAGAATATTAACTCGCAACCGACATTCGGTCGATAGATGACTACAAGTTTGCAGCAATTTATAGGCATTTCGTCACTACCCATGCCCCCACATAATATCGGAACATGTTGAAACATATTGTGGGCGAAGCCTCTGCAGGACACTTTTAATTATAACCGTATGAAATACGAATGCGGGCACAAGCATTTTATCGTTGATTTTTTTATATTATAATCTGCAAAATGTAAAACGATGTACATAAATAAGTGGCATGTATACTAAAGCACAGCTTAGAATATCGTTAGGTACACAATAAGGCGATGGATTTAACTTACAACACGCTCATTTCATCGAAAAGTAAAGACTTTATTCAAAATGTTTTTTTACCTACGTGGTTTCAAGTCGTTACAAAACAACATTTTTTTAAATAAACAATATTTTTCATATTTTTTTATCCTTATATTTTTTTAAACTTTTACTTTTTTGCACGACAACATTCAGTTTTGATTTCATATGTTCTAACGAGCGAAATATTTTTTCTGAGTATTTCGATACACGAAAGTCGAATTTTTTACGAGTAGTTTAAACGAATGGTATAAGTATTTAAAGTTTAGACGAGCGGAGTAGTGCGGACTAACATTTTACGGGGTTACCGCGTACCACTCCACTCCGCCGCTGAAAAATATTTAAATATTATGAATAACTCATAACGATGACTACATACTCGTCTGAAGTTCGATTTTTATGTATCGAAATAATCGGAAAAATATTCTGCTCGGAAATATGGAACTAAACCAGTATAATGTTGTCGTTAAAAAAGTAAAAACTTTAAAAAACATTACGATAAAAAACAGAAAAAATTACATTTTTAAAAACATTTGTTTTGTAACAATGTAACAAAAAAAATTTTAAATTGTCAATACTTTACGATATAACGAGTGTTATACGTTAAATTAATCATTCCGTAGTATATAAATCTGAAATCACACTATACCTATATATATTTTATGTAATATCATGGACAGTATAATTGGTACATACTATTATTTTGTTTACTCGTTGTACCAGGGCTTGCATTTGAAAGAAAAAAATTCGTTTTAAGTTATTTACAATCCAAACGTTACACAACTTTTGCTTTTATCGCGTTTTATCGTTAAAAATAATATCTAATGCGGGGAAGGCCCGGGTATGCAGAATATTATAACAAATTCTTAGAATGATCGCTAAGATTAATTGCTGAATCACATAGGTATTTCTACGAAACCAATATGATAACTTTTAAGTAAATAGAATTTAAACCATATTTTCGTTTTGTGCTATGTCTCGTTTAACGATATATATATTTACGACGTATATATATTTTTCTAACCGTTATGTTTTGTTTTGTGATATTTTTAATATTATTTTTGTTTACCGTTTTCCGTTTTAATAACCTACCTTTGCAGTTGTCAATATTTTTTTGTCGTTTATAATGTTTTAATAATTATTAGAAATGCAATTAAAACATGCTTGAAAGCCTTGCTTTTTATACTTCAAAGTCAAAAGCATTTAATACGTGTTCTCGTTACGAAATATCAAGTGCTTCATATCAGATATTATATATATTATATAAACATGTTATAATATACGTGAGTGATAAACTTTGATGTAGTTCAAAGCACACATATTAAGTATACGAGCTTATATAATATAATAAATCTATTAATACCGCTATTTATATACCGCCGTATTATATCATCATTATACCTACGACGTAATAAGCGTACGTCGTCGGAGACTTGAGTGGCACATCGGAATATTATAATCGCAACGTTATTCTGTGATAACTCAATAATATTATATTATATATTATTATGAAAAATAAAATAAAATCTTGTGTCCCTATGTTTGTCCGAGATGAACTCCGAAACCACTGAACCGATCTCGATGACATTTAGCTCAATGTGTGTAATTTGGTCCCACTCGAGAGATAGGATGGTTTTTACCTCGATTAATGGCATCAATATTTTTTTATTACAAATTAAAAATGTTTACTATAGGACAACGGGTCGTAATTATTTGTGAGTTCCACGAGTTTCAAACAGTTGACGGAGTGTAAATAAATTAGTAAAATTATGGATTGTACATTTTTTTACAAATACATTTATAAAAAAAAACAAATCTTTGACACGGGCTACCGTCTTGAGGTTTTTCATTGTTTTATTTTTTCTAATATTCTGATTTCACTTATTATAAGCACCTCGCGGGGTCATCATCTACCGCGGGTGGATTGTCTTCCTGGGAAGCTTATAATATTATATAGTTGCATGTAAATTACTCGAGGTTAATCTTAACTCGATCTTTGGCTCGGGCGGCAAGTTGTATTATAATAAATTCTTGAGTGCATTTACTTTTTGGTTATCGTGTAACTTTTGACCGACAGGCCGTTTTCGACACAAGTTAATAAATATTGTATCAATAAATTCCTATCGAGACTTGAGGGGTGTCTATATAGCTTATATTTTTTCAAACCCTAAATGTATAGACGGGTAGCTGAAGGGTAGCTGATTTAGGTTTTGGCTCGTGAAAAAAGAATATTTGTTTTGTTTATATATGGGGTATTTCCATTGGTTACCTATACGTATTCAAAATTAGTAGAAATATTGCGTGATATACGTTTTTTTTTTCAAATAAACAAATCTTTGGCACGGCCAACGCCGGGTTGCCATCGGTTACAGATAATAATATAATAACTGCGTACAATACGAGTAATACAAAAATGGGGGTGTTTTTATTTGTCAGAAGGTAATAGACTTAAAAACTAATGGATCGTTTTCGATAAAAGTTATATCAATAGATTCCTCGAGACTCGCGGAGCCTGTTTATGTATAGCTTATTTTTCGACCTCTACGGGTAGCTAAAGGGTAGCTCAAGCGTGGATTTAGTTTTCGGCTCAAAACATTTTTTTTTTTGTTTATTCATAGGGTTGCCGTTGGTAACACGTTTTTCTTTGAAAATATATACTTATAAAATAAACAAATCTTTGGCACGGGCAACACCAAGCGACACAGCTACATAGCAGGTATGTATATTATTAAACATAGATGCCTATTGTGTATTATATATATAGTTACACTGTATAGTAGGTACCTACACGATGAATAATATACAAATTCAGGGCTTGCATATAAAATCAAAATTTCGTTTTACTTTATTTACAATCCAAACGTTGTACAACGCTTTTGCGTTTATCGTCGAAAATAATATCTAATGTGCGGGGAATGGCCCAAATACGGAATATAATAAATTCTTAGAATTTCGATTGCTAAATCGCGTGGAATAAATATTTCTACGAAACCAACCAATAATATTATAGCTTTTAAGCGCGAATGGATTTTGAACTATTACGTTTTGGTTTATTTCTCGTTTGATGATATTCTACAAATTAAGTTTTGAGTTATGATTTATTTAGAGTTACGACGAGTATGAAATATTTCACATGAAATTTTCACTTTGAAATATTATTAGAAACTTGAAACTTTCACACTTCTTGAAATATTAATAAAATAAAATAATAATATTTTTACTTTATTCTGTGTTTTTTTTTGGTATATTTCATATTATAGTCATCACTATAGATGGTCACACTCATTTCATACCTGATTAGTGATTATCACTATAAATTGTTATCAAATAATATCGATCATTATTATTATTATAAAAATATTTCCTTAACATTTTCAACTATTAACACCAAACTAAGTATAGGTGTTTACTGTACTTCCTACTATACATTTAAATTAAAATTTGTTTTTTTTTTATTTTTCATCAAAACGATACATTTTATACGACATTTTTACCTTCGACATATTATAGGTACCTATAATATGTTTTATTTTGTGGTATTTAACTATTTTTGTATATTATATATTTCGATCGTTTTTTATCATACATAACGTTACTATATATATACCTATAACGTAATATTGCAATCCCCGACAATAATATTTTATCGTTTTGAAAAAACAATAATTAAACTCCTAACTGCCACCATACATATATAATATTTATAGGTACTTTGACGGTTTCGTACGGTCCAGCTGAACTCCAATAATACCGAATATAGTGCTTCGAGCGATTTGAAATAATAATAGTACAACACAAGAGTCCAGTATACTAACTATATAATATAAGTATTGATTTTACCAATCGGCCCCTCCCCCCTTTTACTACACCCTTCATAATTTCGATTACGTCATTCATTATAACGCGTACCTATCTTTTTCGGCAGTACATATTGTGTTTACAACTATTATTGTACTGCACGTATAGTCTCCGTGGTCGTATATAGTACGACTGTGGCGGAGTGTCAGCGGAGGTAAACGATAATTAATAATTTATCGTCGAACGCGATTTCGAATTTCAGACGATAAGTACCGGCCCGGCCTTGCAGCAGCAGCGGTTGTGTGTGCACCTCCATTATACGCGCGTATATAGTATCAGCTACATTAATATTAATTGTGTTCATTTATTCGATTTGATAATATTTACAAACACCGGTCGTTACATCAAAATATTGCACACGGTGTTTTCCCGGTTTAAACTTCGATTTTAAAAAGGGATTTTTAAATAATTATATTTGACCGAGGTATAAGACATAGTGTTGAAGAAAAAAGCTACTCTAATGAAAAACATTATGACACTTTAACAAAATAAACAATTTTGTACGAAAATAGAATACCCCTGTGGCAGATAGGTACCACACATCATTTTTCGATTCTTTTTTTATCTTATATAAAATATCTTTTGTATAGAACACGGGCAATTCTTATTCTGCTGCTCTCGTATTATTATAATCTCCTATTGAGATTCTTCGTCACGCCTGCGTTTTATCACTCGTTAATTTATTTATCGATTAAATTCTTAAAACGTCTCGCACACACGAAGTCCCGACTTGTATATTATATTATGTGTACCAGCTATATAGTGTGCACAATAACCGAGGGGCGGCAATAGCGGTAACTCTACTATAAAACCGTCCGATCCATAAATTGTGTATATAATATGACGTAGGTATATACGCGGTCACGAAATAACGATAACGCATAAAAATGTAAAATAATTGTTTTCGTAATATTTTGGTGGTGTTAAATAATATTATATACACGCCACCCGAACGAGTTATTATAATTCAATGAAAAACCAAAATCAAGAATATCATATTATTTAGTTTTATAACTTGATTTTAATTTAAATCCCATTAATTAATACTTAAACTTTATTAATTTAAACTCTTTACAAAGTTCGGCGAACTAACTGTTTTCGAATACGCACATCAAAAGGCTTGTGAATGTGTGTTGTAGCAGGTAGGTAGTAGAAACGTGAGACGAATCGATGCGTAAGGCAGAATAGCACAATGTCATGTTTGGACGAATCTACCTAATAATGCTAATTTTCAAAAAAGTGTTTTAATTCACAATTTGTTGCAATTTACGGGTCGACATGGTTCGAGGACAGTAATATATAAATCCCATATCAGAATCAAATCTAATATATAAATAAACCGCGCATTACACGGTTTGATAATATTATATAATATTATACATGGCTAGACTCATACAAGAAAAACCGTCGGTTTAACGCATAGGGGTATTAATATCATTTTAATTATTGGGTACCAAGCTACACAAAATATGCAATGAAGGGAACGAGATGGCCGACAAAGCAGAAAAAGAAGATGCACAACCAAAAAGTCACGTACGTAGCTTCTTGATATCTATTAACCAATTCTGACATCAAAACCCATATTAAAAAAACTCAATCCAAATAAAATGGTAAACCCTTGGCACTGGTTGTAGCAACGGACTAAACTTAGAGAAATCAAAAACTCAATTCATAATAATTGGCAAAGTCCGAATCTAAACAGAAGAGAAAACATTTTAATTAATCGGCTTTGCAGAATAGGCCATACAAGGTTAACTCACGAGTTCCTTGTGGCCAAAGAGAGAACATTATTAAAGTTCACACATCTACATTTTCAACCCCGATTGTAGTTTAAAATTAAGTAGACTTTTAAAATAGTAAATATATTGTTGGCTGAAAGAGCAGTAGTGACCGAAAAGTTGATTCCCGAGGTTGAAAAAAGAAATGTAATTGATTTCTTTGCTGGTAGATCTGTGATGGACAATTGAGAAGTAGATGATGGAAATCACAGTAAGCTCCTCCTCCACGGTTAGGTAGGGGGCAATATGTTCCAATTTGTACGAGTGGTGAGGTAAGAGGTTGTGCCCAGTGCGTAATCCCATGTTTTTGGTTATGATTAATAGAGCGACTATTTTTTTGTGACTGAAACCATGGTCGGGTAGGGATGAAATATTGCTATATATCCAGAAGCGTGGGACTCTGGAAGGTTATCCGGTTCCAGCTTCCACGGTTATTGGATAAATTCGCGGTGTAGGGAGACCAAGTCAGTAACAACTTAGGGCCCGAGTGGGTGTGATGGTTGACGGTGGAGTCAGCTAGATAACCAGCGTGTTCTCGTCGCTGATATCTATGTGCCTGGGAGTCCATAGGAAGAAGATAGTGAAATACCTAATTTTGAAGGATATCTAAGAGGAGCGAATTCTTAAGATAACATAGTTAAATGATAATACTACTGAATGTATTGTATATTATATTTAATGAACTTTACTATTGAATCAAGTTTAAAATACGACTGTCAACTTACTTTAATTATTAGCCAACTGCACGCGTTAAGCATTATGCTTTAAATCCAAAAACTAAAATGACCTTTGTTGTTGGTGTTTCTTTTCAGTTCAACAAAAAAAGAAAAGAAAAAACGGTTTAATAGATTCTATCGTTTGCGTGTGTGGGTTCGCACCTTTCTATAATTATTATTGGCCGATTTCTCGCACGGCTGGAATCCCGTGCAGGTATGGAACACACGGCGAGCTTAAAAGCGTGAGGTTTTCGTTTGAAAGGCAATAAATTATTGACATCAAACTCAGAAATATCCAGAATCCAGATGCTTATATGAAAAACAACTTTTGAGTAGACATATTATACATATAGGGAGTACCCGAGGTGCAGGGTGGGTACAGCCAAGACTCATTGAAAAATTAATTAGAAATCTAAATCGACGTACAAACGTTAAGTCGAGAATAATTAATTGCCTCGGGTTAACACTCGTACCCATATAATATAGGTTATATTATTTTATGGATGATTATTATTACGTGGTACGAATTTCGACTGAAAATCTCGTTTCTAAAGTGAATAAATTATTTACACGATCTTAAAACCACGAACTTTCAAGCCATATTGTATTCTACCCTACATCGCGTTATTATTATTTATGAATCCGAACATTCGAATCGTTGTTCTGCATCAGTGGGCACGCATTACTCGATAACCCTGCAACGCCGCTGAATAGCGCAGGCCGCAGGTACTTATAGATTAGTTCGATAACTAATCCGCGATGGGATAATAATTATTATGCAGTTTTGATAACTATACATAATCACCAAAACAAATTTAGGTAATAATTAATATTTAATATATTATGTACCTAATGCTCGTGGTAAAATATATAATAATACCTTCTACTATGGGCGGAATGCTGCAAGATTAGAATTTTTTGATTTCAACAATTCTTATTTAGTCTATATAGTGCAGAGGTTCCCAAACTGGGCCAAACAGGATTTTTTGATTGGTAAAGACTAGAGTGATTTTTTTTCTATTTGATGTACTATAAATCCGCTATTATTATAACAATAATTATTATTTTATTACCTTCAAATAATATTTATACAGCAGTGTACACTAGATTATTTTTAAGATACTAATTATATTATAAATGTAAATTTTTTTTCAGCTTTTTTTGGTGGGGGGGAAAGTTTGCTAATATCTAGGGTCGTCTAGAGTAATCTATCTGGGTAATAGTCTCAAAAAGGTTAGGCTAAACACTGCTACAACAGTGGGATTATAAACTATAATGACGATTGCAATTTATACAAGTCATCTTCATAGACGCAGTTCCGGATTCGGTTTTAAGAGCGCACTCGCCCAGAGCTTTGAATAAATTCAGTAAAAATGTATTCAGTATAATAAAATAGAACACAAAAACTAATGAAATTTCCAAAATCAGTGAAATGTAAACTGTAAATTAATGCAATACGATTGTCTGCAGTTGTCACTATACGCAACATTGTGTTTCTAAGATAAAAAATATTAGGTATTGTCTCGGACAATATTTGATTTGGAAATTTGACGGAAGACTTTTCACAAAAGAAAATCGAGAAAAATAATAATTTTACAAATTTGTGAAACAATTTTGTAGTAAATCGTATACGACAGGTAACGAGGTAATGCACGCCGTTATCGGCAGCGCAGTCGTTCCGTGAAGAATAAATGAAAATCTTAAACCGTAAAAAGTGACATTGTCATTGTTCGTATAATATATACTCGCACTCACTCTACAAAAGTTATATATTGTACTTTTCTATACGTAAACTATATACATTATATGAAACCACTACGTGTGACGTGACCGAACCTACGATGCTATTATATTATAGTAAAAATAAAATAACATACCTACGGAAAAAAAATATGGTCACGTCTATACCATCCGTATACCGTATACCGTATACCTATACTAGTATATAACTATACGCGGCGTGCATGAATTTGGAGGAGGTGTGCGAGCAGGGGACTGCCGCAGCGAGTGCCTCGACTAAATTTTCAGATATTTTAGCGTACCTACCATTTATTTTTTTTTCGGTTTAGAGTGCTAGGACTTATACATTATTATTTGGGATTTTTTAAACGAACATTTATTAGGTTAATTTTTTTCTATTTTTCATAAAGCCCGCCGAGTAAGTATTGATTTATAATTCTGCTGATACTGCAGTGGTCGTATATACACTGACACGTGATAATTGTTTGATAATAATTACGAGTTTGAATTTGAGCAAAAACGATAAACGATAAGACTATAAGAGTATATTTTTCCTAAAAGGCGCGATATAATATTATAATGACAATGTTATATAAATCAAAAATACTCTCAATATTGTCGAGTTAACTACAATAATATATGACGATTAAAATACAAAGGGATGCATTTATGTCTGTACTCGTGTTTCTATAGTTATAAAATACGTTTTGGGACTGATTTAGTGATTTTAGATAATATTTTAACAAAAAGTATACATGTGTAACAACACTGCAGGACTTATTGTATATTATCATTAACTCGATTAAAATATTTAAAATAACCTATATACTTTTAATTGCCAGGACCGTTTAAAAAAAAATGCAATTATCTTATTAGGTATAGGTACCTCAAGCCTTACCCTCTTACCTGCAGCCTAAGTAAACTAGAAAATCCGATGATTTTAAATCCTATATAATATTTATGCGACGAACACACAGCAGCTGCTGCAGTGAGACACAATAGACTTTAATAATATTATATTTTAACAGACCTATACAGTCAAACAACAGTGAAATTCGTGAGCGTAATTAAAACGGAAACGGTAAACAAAAAAAAAAAATTAAATACCACAAAACAAAACATATAATGATTAACAAAATATTATATGATACATATTATATATCATCGTTAAAGGAAACATAACGCAAAACGAAATAATATAAAATCCATTTACTTTCAAAACATAAAATATTGGTTATGTCAAAATATTTATTCCATGCGATTCAGCTGTCAATCTCGGCAATCAATCCAAGATTTTATTTAATTCCGTAACCTGGTCGCAATATTTAATTATTTTTATTATTTTTAACACGATAAATGATAATAAGAGAAAGATTTGTACAACTTTCTAGTTGTAATAATAACGTAGAACGCAAAAGTTGTGTTACATTTATAATAATAATAATTTTTATTTGTCAATAAAACAGTAAAAACATTTGGATTACAAAAAAAAAAAGTTACATTATTGACACTTTTCCAATGCTTGTAACATGTTAGCGAATAAATAGTAAGAATTGTATTATAACGTGTAACAAACAAATATAAAAATGCATTTAAATCGGACGAATTATGTTATGAAGATAAAAATAAACAAAAAAGCAGAAAAATTAATATTATCAGATGCACATAATAATATTATGTTATTTAGATCTAAAGAGTTTAAGTAATATTACTTAATTGATTTCTATTCGACGACTTAATATTATGATTTAAATAAATATATTAAGTTTTCTGAACATCGCAATATTCCAACACATAATTATTAGTGCTTTACTGACCAAATACATTATTAAAATTAACTAAATTAGATAACTGTATTTAGATCTAGTATAGCGCCCGCGGGCATGTCGTACGATTTAACTGCTGTTGTACGTTTTTGATGTTTTGTAGTAAAATATTTTCAAAATAAAGTTAATTTATATTTAAAACACCAAAACCATTATAATTTAAATAGCTGTATAGTTGAGTAAAACCAATCTTTATTGAGTATTAGTTTAATATCAAAGTATTGACTACAACCTCCAATATTTATTCAAAAATGATCAAAGAAATAGTATCGGACAAGGTCGACTCAAACATTCATCATTGATTGAAATTGAAAATAAGACTGCTTCGAAATAAGATCTAAGTTTAGTCATCGATAAATTTGCAAGTATTAAAATAATTGTAGGTTATTAATACACATAATCAACTAAAGTAATAATAATAAAACAGTTTTGTATTTATTAATTATATCATTAGTTGTATTTATGGCTACAAATTACTGCCCCGAGGCCCTTTCCCATCTAGTTACGCCACTGATCTTATCTAGATAATTCTTAAGTCATCCGTGTACAACACTGCTCCTAGATATTTTATAGATATTTTGTTTTATGTATATTATATTATAGTCTCACACTAGTGTACCTAAATTAAAATGTCATTTGAACACAACGAGAAAATCGTATAACTACGCGTTTAGACAAAACTTTGAAATTTTAAAATTTTATAAACGCTCGAGCCCGCGTAAACTAAGAAGATCCGATGACGGTTTTAATAATCATATAATATAATATTCGTTCGACGAACCTGCAACAGCAGCAGCAGCTGCAGCAGCCGCACGAGATCGCTCAATAGACGATATAATATTATTATATATTTTAACTGCAGATCCATATAGCCAAACAACAGCGAATTCCTCCCGCGCGGTCTACGAGGTATACGCAGGTATATATAATTTTATATATTATTATCGTACACTCGGATGGTTCGGAATTTCGGTTCAGTACGTCCGCGTCCTCTTCGCGACAGTGGACGGGGGGCTCGGTAAAATTATTATAACCTGCAAATCCGCGCGTGGAACGTGACAGCGCCGCGTGACTGACCTCACGGTCAGACGTAATGTAGAGCGTACCCGCCAGCCAGCCCGCCCGCCCATACCTACCCAAACCTATCCAAACCTACATGCAGTGCCTATATGTGTGTATTGTACGCGCATTATATTATTATTGTTGTTGTTGTTGTATTGTGCGGCGACGGTATCGCCACTGCAGCCGTTCCGTTTTTCAACGAGCAGTTTATCTCGCGACGGGAATCCGGCGATATTGTTATAATATTATAATATAATATGTTATGTACATAATATAGCCGGAGGGCGGTGTTTGTTATATATATATTGTACATTATGACGGGCCGTCATAATATTATTATTATTATTATTATTATTATTATTGATACGATTACAGTATTACACTAGCGCGTACACCTACGCACTACACGCGGGTGATGTATGATGGGCACGCTAAACGGACGACGATCGATTCGGATATTATGGTTAGGTATAGAGCAGCAGCAGTCGCACGGAGAGATTCGTCGACGACCGTTCTCATCACGATCGAGAACGCTTGAAATCGACGAAGAACTCGATGTCCCAAAAAACCAATACGATTGAGAACGGATACGGCAACCACATGGTTATTGTTTTTTTTTCGATTGATTTTTAGTTTAGTTACAATAGCTGAGATAATCTTTATTGGTTTAAAAAAAAAATTTTTATTTGAATTTATTGAAATGAAGAAAAAATTAATATTATTATGATATAATAAAATCATATATTATAGGCACATGTCGTCTTATAAACAAAAAATAGATGTGTAGATATAAGTTTGATATATAAATTTGAAATCAATAAAAATATGTATAAAAAATATACCATCAATAGTTATCTTCACCTCGTTCAGAAAGTATAATTTTAATGTCTTTATTTTCCATTAAGTGGCGAATAGGAATATAAAAGCGACAATAAGTAGGTACTAGGTAAGTATTTACATTTGACTTTATTGACTGTAACGCCTAATCGTTATTCTTTCGTATCTAAGTTCAATAATATACTTAGGTAATAATATAGTGTTTATATTACTTTAGTTTCGAATAATATCCGACGAAAGCCCGAAAATCTAACAATATAATAATAGCCATCGTTCAATAACAATAACTATTAAATTGGGCAACGTTACAAAAAAATAAAAATAAAAAATTCGATCGTATATATTACTATAAAAATGCCGTTCTCGATCGTATTTTACCGGATTCACCGATACCGTTCTGACGCGTTTTTCACTCGAGCAGTCACTAGGATTTTTTATATTATATCTACAGGGGTGGGCAACTCTGTAGTCACCTATTATAGAAGGACAATAATTCTTAGAACTTACAAATCTGGAGGTCCAAAGAGGAGCACAGAAGGCAAAAAAGGACATTACTAGGATGCGAAATTTAAATGCTCTAAAAAGCAAGAAAAATGCCTTAAAAAAATACAATTATTTAATGCACTCATAAAAAAATAAAAACAATAGATTAAAAATGCCCTAAAAATTATTTAATTTAAAATTGTCATAATTTGAAATAATTAATTAATTACACAGAACGAATCTACACAAGTCAAGAGGAAATCAAAATACATTTTATCAAATTCTCTGATAACACTATGAAAAATATACTATATGTAAAAATGTCTTAGGCCGGGTTGCATAAACGTTCTGTAACGACTTACAGATCTGTAAGTGCGTTAACGGCTCTGTTAGGTGTTGCTTGAACGCTTGGTAAAGTTACCGGCTCTGTAAATTATCGGCTACCGGACCTGTAAACTGCAGATAGGATTTTGCACCTGTAAATACTTACAGATCGGTAAAATTATTATAATGATAAGAAAATCACATGGTTTATTATGGTTTAATTTATTTGGTAACCACGGTTATCAATAATTTAATATTTCTTTATGCAACACTAGCACAGTTTACACATAGTTTACACAATCATTAAAACCTTACAGGGCCGGTAAATTACAGAGCGAGTAACAAATTTACAGACTGTTTTTTATGCAACCCGGCCTTAGAATTGTCAATATAGATGTCTAAAATTCAAAACAAAAGTTTCATTTTTTTAAATATTCTTATTGATATATGAAACGAATTTTGTGCTCAGAGACCGCCAGTCTTAGGACATTCAGAAAAAAATGCCATTTGCATTGAAATCCTCAAACAAATTATTACAATTTAAAATTCAAAACACGAAAATAATAAGACAACGCTATATCAGCCGGCGTAACACAATAATAAATAATATGACTTGGACGACTAAACCGATAAAATAAAATAATCAAGGCTGGACAAGTCGACTCGTTAAGTTCAGTTCTGCGTTTATCGTTTATCGTTAAAAATAATATTAAACGTGAGGATACTGAATTAAATAAATTCTAGGATCGATTAAAAAAATAAATCTCTCAGCATAAATATTTCAACACTATTATAACTTTTAAATAAATAGATTTTAAATTATTTTGTTAAGTTTTGTTTTGTTATTTTTCGTTTGATGATATTCTACGTAGGTATTGTGTTTTGCGTTATGTTTTGTTTTGCGGTATTGAATTATTTTCGTTATCGTTTTTCGTTTTAATATTACATTTGCAAATCTCAACAGTTTTCTGTCATTTATAATAATCGTTTTGATCGTAATGTTTGCAAGCCCTGTTCGGGAGATGCCTTTTTTTGGGAAATTTTCACGTAGATATTACATTATATTATATACTAAAATTGAAATTCAAACCGGTAGTTTCCGAGTTATTAAATATATTATAATAATGTACATGTTAACTATTAAAAATAATAGTCCATCGTGACGATAATGGGTTTAAAGACATCACGGAGGCTATAACGATATGAAAATATAATTATAGTAATTAAAACTAATATATTAATATTTTATAATTTGTAAAAATTGTCCGAGTACCTATATATAGTAAGTATATTATATACTAGATTAAAATAATATTACGTCTATTTTATATTTTTGTAAAACCGTCGTTTTCAAAGACTACCTATATATTATTATCCTTGGTACCTACAAGAATTTTATAATAACTCAGAAACTACTCGTCCGAGTTTTAATTTAGATACCAGATCGAGGTTTTCAAAAAAATTATCAACACATAACAATATTTACTGTTGAAAAGGACAAAGAGTCATTCAAAAAACATAAGTCTGTATCGCCACCGGATGCTTCTGCAGATATCATAATTATATGGCATGATTTTGAAATATTTTTAAACCTTATTTTTTTTTAAATTTTTGAATTACAACATATATAGTTTAAATTTTTTTATTTGAAGTCTAGATGAGTATTGTACCAACATTTTGTGAGGTACCCTCTACCATCCTACATACTTCTCATCTAAACTTCAAATACTCATCCAAAATTCGATTTGTATGTATCAAAACACTAAGGTAAAAATAGTCTGCTTTGGATTATAAAATTAAAACTGGACGTTGTAATTCAAATGAGTGAAAAACTTTTTAAAAAAAAATAACTAGATTAAAAGATATTTAAAAAAATCATTTTTTTTGAAAAATGTCGTTTTGTAACGACTTCATATACCTTGCAACGAAAATACTAGGTATCAAAAACGTAAATACTTTTCGAAATAACGAGTAACTCGCGTTAAAGTGTCTCGCACTGTATATATATATATAGGTAGACACATAGCACACGGCGATGAATATAATTGCGGTGCTCGTACGATAGGTAATTGTTTGGCGGCGGCGATGCGACCTTCGCGCGTCCGTATTCGGTTTTTCGGGAGGAAATCCATCACGAAGTTTCGGCGAGTTGTATACGAAAAGCGAAAGTGTGATGACGTGTACGGCGATGGGTTTGTAGGCATCACCACTACCATTTTGATCGCTCGCGCGTATATTGGATCGAGAATACCTGTGGCTTATGAGGTCGCTGCTGCTGCTGTCGTTGTGTTGTGTTCGTATATTATATAATCGTTTGCTCCAAGTCATTGCCGCTGCAATGACCACCCACACGCACGCACCGAGCACACGGCGCATTCGTATGGACCGTGCGGAAATCATTAAGAGATCGGTATAGCGCTGGTGGTACCTGCGATGCCTACATAGCGGAGGTATACGCCCGAGGTGGAGGGTATATACAAGACGAATTACGCGTTTCTTTCAATGACGACGTTGCGCGCGTTGATATTGTCTGAACAATACAAAATATAATGTAATATAATATTATATTATTCTATCGGACTTGCCCACGGGAACCGCCACAGAAGTATACCTACGGGCTGCAGACGTGAAACCGACGCGATCATAAAAACCCAAAGAATAGGTACGACCTACCGCGCGATATATACCGCGGTACATCAGGCAAAGGTGGGCAAGTCGATGAAAACAATTGACTCGAGTCGAGTCGAGTTGAGAAAACGCGGGATCGATAAGTCAGAAGTTAGAAGTTGACAAATCTCGATAAGTTAAAAGTTAATGTGGAAAAAAATACTAACTTAACTCTGCAGTTTAATTAAAGTTGATCGACTTTTTTCGTAATTAGTATGTAGATGAGTGCATAGATAAAGTACAGTGTATATACATATTTTACTATATTTAAATGTACACATTTCAATTAATAATTTAACTAATATTAATTTTATTTATCAAATAGCAATTTAAGGTCATAATATAATATTAAAACAATACAATTTGTAATTTATAATTTAAACAAAACAATATAAATGTTTGTATATTATTAATTATTCTAGCGTTGGTTTGATTTTAAAAATCAACTTACTAGTTAAGTTAAAAAGTTAGAAAAAAATTAACTCTTTAACTTGACTTTATCTTTTTAAACAATGTCCACCTTTGATATTAGGAATAGCGCTGTAGCCTGTAGGACGTAGGTGTATAATATTTTGTGACTTTGTGTGTGACAAACGTTTAAGTATATTACACTCCGATGGTGATTATTACTCGCGTGAATATATTTCGAAACTGGGCGGGTACCGGGGAGACCAGGTACAATTGTAACAGTTTTCATGAAACGATTTATTTCTGCCGACATCCAAATTTCTTTCGTTTGATATTATACGTCTTTCAATTAGTAAGCTACCTTTAAAAATATGTGAGTATTGAACATTTATTTCTACAGGAAATTTTGGGAAAAAGAGTATTCAAATAATATTATACCCTGCATAGGGACAATTGTAATAGCTCCGGAGACAAATGTAACATACATTTTTGTTTTAGTTTTATATTGTTAAGAAACTTAAAATATAGTTACATTTAAATAAAATAAAATAAAGGTATAACTACTCGAGTAAACAGATGATCACATCATTATAATAACAATATTGTGAACTCGGCTCAACGGGATTTTAATAATGGTGACGTTTTTTTTTTTTTTTGTAGAACCACTTTCAACTTTTTTTATAGTAATTTATCACAATATACTCAACTTGAAAAAAAAAATTTTAAAACTTTGTTTGAAGTGGAAAATCTTTCAGTCCCCCCCCCCACTCCGTGCGCCTATACCGTAGTTGACTCAAAATTTAAACGAGAACCGTTTTAATGGGGAAAAAGCGACTTTCTAAAAATAAGACCACTTATCTACAGTGTTAGGACCAGATAACAAAAAATTCATCTGGATAAAGATAAGATAAAATAACTATTCACTCTTTAGTTTATTTAAGATACAGATAAAATATAATCAAATCAAATTCATTGTCCTAAAAGATAAACATATTTTATCCAGATAAATTACAGATAATTATTAATGAAGTATATATGAATTAATTTAAATTTAATGATCACGAAACTCGAAAGCATTTACCTCAATGTCCATTGTGCCTGTATAATACGGTTGTTTTCGTCTGAATTTCACCAAATATTAACAACAAAAGCCTATATGAATAACTAAGGCAATACTATTATAAGAAATAATATTTATTGCAGGTATAATATTTTGTAGACTGTGTTATGTTACTTACAAGATGCGCCCGAGGCAAAGAGAAGAAAATTCAGACATTTTTGGACAATTCTAGAAAATGTTTAGAAAAATTTCTCTTGTGAATTTATCTAGACAAGTAAAATATTTAGCTAAAATAAATATTAAGATGACTTGTAATCATATTTATCTAGATAAGATGAAAGATAAATAAATAATTATCTGGATGAGTCCTAACACTGATTGTTTATAGCATAATGAACAGTTGTGATGAATATAATATTATAATAATACAAATGACGCTCAAAGAGCCAGTTAAAATATTTAAAAATACCAAAATAATTAATAAAATTATATAAGTATAATAATATAAACGGAAAAAATCGTGGAACCTAATTATTTGGGTTTTATATGGACTTATTAGAAATAGATCGTCAAAAGATCGTTTTGGTGTTATACATTTCATAAAATATTATCTTTTTATTTTTAATAAAAATATCAATTTAATTATGGCGCATCAGATTATATTTTCTAGCACACTCGGCAGGATTAAAACCTGGCTCAGGAGTGCCACGAACGACGATAGACCGAGTAGCGTATAGCGATGATTAATATACCTAGGTACATGACAAAAGATTGGGCGACGAAGATTATTTTTCAAAATTTAAATAGAGGATAAAATGTAATAATAAGCCAACAATGTTGACTCAACATAATATGTAACAACGAGGCGTCTAGTTTTTATTTTTTTCCAAACAATTATAAAAACATCATATAATTAATAGGTACGTATTGTTTGGTTTTTTATTTTATGATGATCTCATTTTATTCATACCTACCGGTCAACAAAAATAAAAGTAATTTTTTCAATACAATATATAGCAGGACATCATTTTTAAATTTTTGGCCTCAAGTGTAGAGTGGCCATATAATATACCTACGTTAACAGGATTGTCCTTTATTTCAGCTTTGTGTCCTGTTATCCTGACAAACTCCTTTCGGGACGATTTTTATCCTGTTTTTTTTTATGTCAATTCCAATCGTTCTGTATTTAATACTTATGAATATGTCTAAAATACAATTTACATTGTACGCGTAAATATTATAAGCGTACAGTTTATATTTTTGAATTTGAATTTGTCGACAAAAATATTATGTTATTGATGATGTGATCAGCAGTGATAGCCGATAATATTCATACAATAACTTCGAAAATAACTTCGATATTGGTGAAAATACTTATATACTATAGGTAGGTATATAATATAAAGCTCTGCAATGAAGCTATAGATTTATAAATAGTATCAATCATCTATGTTTTTACAACCGGTTAAAATTTAAAAAAAAAAAAAAACTATAATAAATATAATGGCAATTATTTCAGTAATATATTTTTTTATTTTTTCAAATATGGTCAACCTGTCCGAGTGAGAATGATATCCGTAGTTAATTCTCACGGTTCTCTGGAAACTTAAAAGTCGCAGCAGCGTGTACCACGCCGTACAGACGCTATACCGCCATACCAGGGGTGGCCAAACAGTCGATCGGTATGTCAACGGGTCGGACGATTTCAAAGTCGACCGCAATTTAAAATATACATAATATGCTTGCAGTATGCATATTTTCAGTTTAACCTGTTCTTGTGAAATGGCACACGAAAGTCAAAAAAGCTGCAAATACCGGCGAGCCACGCTTTTTGATGATCATATTTTATAGAACAGCCGCTGCAGTATTCATAAATATATAGTGACTATTTCCCAAATTATGATTGGCCAACCATATGCATAATGACATGGTGGTTCTACGCCAACGCAGTATAATGCAATTTGTTTATTTGTTTTATTTACTTTAGATAACTTTACACTTAAATATTGTATTATTTATAAGAGTGTGTTTATTATCAACATTATATTTTGGCGATGCTATCGATCTTTAGAGTAAAATCAATACAATATTCTCGGTAGATCTCAATCGAAAAAGGTTTGGCTACCCTTGGTGCACGCCGATCGAGCTTAAAGGTAAATATTGTGTAGGAAACCGCGAGAATAGTTTGCGATTTATGTGGTGCCCGTATTATCAGCTATTCTGCGGGCCACACGTCCAATAATTAATAATTATTATAGCTGTCAAAAATGAATAATAATTTATATCATAATATACAACATGGAGCAGGGATATTAATAATAATAATATTATATTATATAGACGAACCGTTATCGATTATAATAAAAAATATAACAATATTATAATGTCCACAAAGATAATATATAGAAAAACGGATATATGGATATATATAGCGGGGTATGGATCGCATTTTAATGTAATTAATATAATAATATTAATAAATATGAACATGATATTATACATTATATATAGGTCATACAAAATCATAACTCTGCACGGAGTCACGATATAGGTGTATATATAAGTATTTTAAGGTATAGGTACTACAGTAAGAGTGATTGTATTTAAGACAAACTCGGATAAAAATTTGAAAATGTTTTTATTGAAATTTCGACAGTCAGTTGTTGTCATCTGCAGTGCACTAAAAAACTGCAGTTATAGACATATTATTATAATATAAATGCGTATATTATATGCATTACGCCTGCACTCTCGAGAATTAACGAAATTAACGAAAAATACGTACAAAAATGCCAAAAATGTCCAAATTTGTGCAATGTCGTGCGAATTTAATTTTTTTAAATATTTAATTTTTGACAATTGTTCGTTCACGTTTTTGTCGGAATTACGATGGTAATGTATTAGTTGTACCTTTCGTTGTGTGCTAAAAGATTATTATAAACAGTACGACTTGGCATTTTGTATATTATAATATCTATATATAGATAACCTTAAGTTAGATCGAAGACGTCAATCGCGGTTAAAAAAACACAAAATTTGTTGTAAAAAAAAAAAAAATGTATAAACGACTCTCGAGATAACACTCTGCCGATAATTTAATTTAAAAAAAAAAAAAACCAGAGTATTGATAACGATTTGCGTAATTATTCGTGTTAAACCTCGGTATAGCTGGTAGGTAGGTATACGGTTAACAGCGTGTCTCAGTTTTGCAGAATATGACTCGGTAAAAACGTGCTCATTGTTCTAAGACTAATATTTATAATGTATTCGCTCGAAAAACCTATAAAAAAAAATTTTAAAAACCAACGTCTAGAGTGATTCAGTATTCGTTAAACTCGCGTCTGCCCATCGACTGACTGTATATTTAAATATTTCAAACGTCTTCACCCGTAAAGGGTATTTTTATTCCGTTTTTTACAACGACATACATTTTAATGATTAAAAAAAAAGTGAACAGACTTTACCGCGAGACCTAATTTTCGGTTTTCGTATTATATATATAGCTACAGGTAACAATATATATTATGTAGCAGCAGCACTTATATTTAATTAGATTAAAAATAATTGTACCGATAAAATGCCCAATCCAATAATGATAATAATTATACGCGTAATCGATATACTCAGACGTTTTAATTAAATATCATCATCAATTTATTTTATAAATTCGATTCGTTCACCATATATATTATATAATATAGATAATTGCTTTGAATTCGTGACGTTAATTGATGTATTTTCTGTGTTATTAGTAAATCATATACGCTGCGGAGGGGGGCCAATATATAACAATATAATGTTGTTAATATCAATTAATTTCAATTAAATAAGTACTACCCGGAGAGAATGCTGCGCCCGCGGTGTACATAATATTATTTTTTTATTTAACGATTGGAAATATCATATTTTAATAATAATAATAATAATACTATAAAAAACCGTGTCGATAATAACGAGCCTGCAGACGCGTGCGTACCGCGATTATTCGCAAACGAAAGATCGTGAAACGACAGAAAAAAAAAATGTCGATAAAATATATTGTGTGCACTGCTGTCGTGTACATAAATCGATCGGAGGAAATTTTAAGGAATTTTCACCAGGTGACAGTATAATATTAAATTATGAAAATAAAATAAAAGGTTAAAATAAATGTTATGGTCATAACTACAGTGGAAGTCGGATATTTATATTCTCTTAAAATATCCTTAAGATATGATGTTTTTATGTCGTTTAAAATAGACATAGGTACTCTCTTAATAATTAATATTATTTTTTTTTAAATACCAGATATATGATGTTTATGTCCTTGTTAAAAATGCAAATATAAGTACTTTGAGTATTCTGTAAAAAAAAAATACATTAAAATAACTCAGTTTAAATGTATTATTGTTTATTAAATTGTATTATTCATATTATTTTGGTTTACAATGAAATTTTAATTTGATTTGATTTAATTTATTTTATATTATATTTATTTAATATTTCCATATTATGCGTTCTGGTGCAATTTAATTTTGCCAATTTCTGAGAATGTTTTTAATGCTGCGAAAGGATCTTAAAAAAAAATATTTAAAAAAAAAAATCTTCAAAAATAAAAATATTTTTAAAGTACTTACTTATTCTCAAATATTCTCTGCCGTAGTTAAGTATTGAATATTCTCTAACCCCCAAAAATGTGCTTTTTTATGCAAAATAATTTTTTTCCTATGAATTCTATATGTTTTGTAAATCGTAATAATATCTTACTATCCCATCGAACTGAGAAATAGTCAAATATAAATAAAGTTTTTATTAAAGACTGCCTGCAATTCATATAGTAGTTCAAAAAAAATAAAATTCAGAGTCTACCAGCCATACCCAATTTTTGATATATCATATTTTTTTTTCTGCATTTTGAGTGCATAATCAAATTGGACATTTCTGCCTGTCAACGATCAAAGAAAATGAAATAGGAGGAAATCAAAGGAAATACAATTTAAAAATAATAACATTTGGGATTCGGAGCAAAAAATAAAAAAACCATTATCTATTTATAAAAAAATGCAACTTTTATGAGAAACTTTTATATAGAAACGTGCAATTTAAAGTCATTTTAACTAGAATATGTGAAAATATGGAAAAAAATTAACCATAAAATCCACACATCACTAAACGTCAACATTTCAAATCAAAATATAATTCTAGTAGAAGAATAATATGTATTTGCATAAAAATCTGGTAATTATTTACTCACGACCGACGGTGAAAATTAAAAATATAAAATTTGAATACAAAAATTATTATTAATATTATTTATTTTGATAGAGAAAAAAAATCAATATAAACAAAGTGTAACAAAAAGATATGACAAATAAAATAACTTTTGTTCTAATCATTATTTTAACATTTTTTTTTTTTATATATAAAATGTATTGACCACACTTGCGCCACAAGAACAGTATACAGTTTTTTACTTACATTTTTTAATACAGAAAATAAAAAATTTTAAATTTTAACGGTAAAAACGTTTATTTGAGTCAAGTAGTTTTTTTTTACAATTTTTTAAAATATCAACATTTTTTGGAGTAAATTAATTTGAAACGTAATAACTTTTTTTTAAATATTATTTTTGGGAATTTTCAGACATCAGTAAATTTTGAATTATTTATTATCCATATAATGTGTCATTCATAATTTTGTTCATACATTTAACTTTTATTATTATTATTTTTTATTTTTTTTTTCTGTTACACCCGCCGTTTATGCCAAAATAACTTTTAGCGATTCAGACATCAAGACGGCTACTGTTTTCAAATTCAGTTTCCCTAAGAGTTTATATATTATATTCTTTTATAGTGAGTTGATGACCGACAATGTCCGCACGAAACCGCTATTGTTCTGATGTGGTGCGAGTACGATATCCGTTCTCCAAACGCAATTAATTTTATTTGGCAAACGACTGTTATAACTTCCACAACAGTTATATTATCATATTATAACGATGAAGCGGGCAATTATTATTATTATTTTTATTTTTATTTTTATTATTATCATATATAGTTTTGAACAAAAAGAACCGTTAAGAATTACATATATGTATACCTAAGCCGCTGTATATTATTTGAGCTGTTCCAAAGTCATATAGTTTTAAATAAGAAAATAAAAACGGAATATATTTTATACTACACTGTGCAGCAGAATGGATCAGCCAAGCATCATGCTTACTCCCCTTTTTTCTTTTTCAATTATGCGGTTATTCGAAATCTGATTTTCGGAATTTTTAAATACACTCAGAAACTATGTGATGCGAAACTATGATCAACGTGTTCAAAAAAATATCATCCACAAAATAATTGACATTGTAAAAAGGAGTGGTTCTAATTCGAAGAACATCAGAAGTCTGTATCGCCATAGGACACTCCTCGAGCTGTCAATGGTTCTCAACGTAGGAGACGCGAAATTTATTTTTAAAAAAACACAAAAACGTGACAACGTATTATTTCTGATTGTTTATATTTTCAATCTTGTACAGTGGTGAGGGGGGAGTGACCTCATACAAAAAGTATAAAAGGGGCATGGAGTATTTGGGGGCATGGACCTCAAAAATCTGAAAACCCGTGCCTCGGAAAACCTTTGAAAATGGTATTTGAGTAACTGTATGTAAAAAATCTAAAAAATTAGGATTTCAATAAAATCATTATAAAAGGAAAATGGTAGTGAGCACGACGCTAGGCGAATCACTCCGTTTTGAACGACTACTGCGCAGGTCCTGTTTAATATCAAAGCCGGTAAAAATATATAATAATTATATTGTTACAATCGGTGGAACACACGAATTAATTTGTTTGGACTTTGGGAATATTGCGGCAGTAATATTTTGTTGGTTAACAAACATGAATTCGTTTACGTACGCGAATATGTTTCCGTGATTTCTGAGATACTTTGATTTAACACGTTTTAATTAAAATCGAACAGCGCTCGTGCTGCGGAATTCAATTATCACTGTAGTAGAACGCGTGTCGTTTACCTATAGATATGACCTACCCCCTGCTGCTACCGCGGGTTCTACCTATACCGCGGTCGCGGTGTAACGAGTGTGAAACGATTCAATATACATCGTTAAATATATTATATATTATTACGATTTGTGAAATCTAAACGATTGGAATACATTTAGGTATAATAAGTATGAGGTTGAATTTAGGGGCCAAAAATATGATATCTCGTTTTCTTCGTTCGTGAAAAATCTATAAACCGCTCAGTGTCTATATTGATGATGCTCGCGCCAAAACGAAAAACTTGATTTTCGTTTCCTACCAAATCTATTTCCACCTCCATTATTGAGATGGAATTTGAGAACCCCTATAGTCCATCATCACGTATAACAGTTCTATGATCCGACGTGTGTAACGGAAAGATTTTAATTTCAAATTTTCAAATGAACGGTTGCAACTTAGCCACTATTAGGCATACATATAGGTATGCAAAAAACACATTTGATGTAGGTAATATATAAAACGACTCACTGATACCTTCATCAAACGCAATAGAAGAATATAAAAACAAAACTATTTCAAGAACGATTTTTATTTTTAAAGATTATGCGACAATTATTCAAAATAGTAAATATATATTAAGATTTATAGAATCGTTAAAAATATTTGACACACATACATATATTGTAACATACGTTTAATCAAAATAAACTAAATTGAATTCAAATTCAAATGTTTGAACTCTAGTTTGAAAATTAAGTCAAACAATTGTTGGGATTGTCAACGAGAATCGGCTCCTCGTGGAGGCCTCTGGGCGAAATTCTAAAGTCTAAATGGTTTACAGACTATAATTTAGAAGAGCAGACGATCTTTGATGGAAACGAAATGAAACGGAAATTAAATTGTTTTTCGTTTTGGTGGAAATGAAAATCAAATTTTTGGCGGAAACTATGATCATAGTGGTTTTTGACCAAAACCGTATGTCTTTCCCTTTTAGGTTGATTCACTTTTCGACTAAAAAACAAAAAGTTTAATAAATGATATATATATAAATATAAACATTTTATATAATTGTATTAATAGTAGTATATAGGTAGTTGTATAAAAAGTGTTAAGTATATAAATAAATAATAATTTAATAATTATTGCAATTAATTATTTGATCAGCGGTCGTTGAGTTTGATTATCAAACTTTGTTTGTGGTGGCAACTACTACCATACATAAGTTATAGGTATATCGTTAAAAGAGTTTTCTATAGGAACATTTAATAATTATTGACAAAAATTATACCTATATCTAGTATTATTATTTATTTACATAATGTTATACACATTTCATACCTACCGACTTGTATTTTTAATACTTTTCCATATTAGGTACTTTATTAAGTTCTTTATTGACAAAAATGATATATTATTATTTATTAAACGTGTTGTTTTGATCGAAAAGGAAACGGACCTCTTTTGAATACATTTTGGTGGAAAAGTCAATCGGCCAGGAAGATCGGCCCGGACACGATTTTGGTCTAGAAAAGTGTCTCGCCCCGCCGCCGTCGCCGCCATGCATCATCGAGTGCAATATTGAATTATTATTTTAGGTTAGGACGCGGTACGAAACTCAGAGACAAAACTCGTTACATATTAAAGTAATATTATAACAATATCGAACGCTCTAAAACGCCGAACAAAATCTAGAAGGGCACTAACGTCTGGGGAATGTCGGGAGTTTTTATAGTTCGGATCGCTGAATCAACAACACGCACACACGGCATATTATTATAGTTGCAGCAGTGTATAATGTCTTGAAACCATATGTCCCAGCACATGGGTATTTTGGTTTTTTTTTTTTTACTTTACCGTTAAGTAACATAACGCTGCCTCGTGTGCAAGTGCACTGCACTCCTGCGCGACATCGTATCGCGGCGTTGTACGCTGCACAATATTATTGCTGCAGGACGCCGAACGCGGGATAATAATAATAATAAAAATAATATAATGTTTCGAGAAATGTTCAAACAAAATACTTATATAAGTTTCATATAATGCGTTTAAAAATCTCGGTTTCATTACACCAACTCGTACAAATTTTAACGATTTAAAAATAATTATTTTGCATTTGTCAGATCCCAATTATTAGAACACGCATCCCTTATTCGGTGTGTTCAAACGACATAATCTCATAATCTCGAAGCTGTTCAGAATCGTTTTCTTCTTTTTTTTTAGCATTTAAATATTTAAAGTCAATATAATACGATCGTTAAACACGGAGGAGAAGTAACCTTCATTATTCCTTTTTTTTGTAAAACTATTAAATAACTCTATAGATTATTGTTCTTACTTATAAGCACTGGAACGATTACATTTTCGAATCAATACTAAATCCACCGGAAATCGCAAGAAAGTTTTTTAATTAATATATAGTGTTTCTAAAACATATACTTAAAATCATCACCTACGCGAATATACCGCCAATGATGACTATTATATAGGAAACACTTTGGACATTAATTTTAGTTAATTAGGACTGTAAATATTATATAACACATAATTTTTTGTGTACTTTGTTATATTAATTGAATGTGAATTTTATACTATTGTACGTAATTTTATTAAAAATGTTTTGCGTAGTGACACGCACAATTTTATATATTATTTATTGTTTTGTAAATGGAGTCTTTCCGTTAATAAAGACAATAATAAAAATAATAATAAAGCTCTGTTTAAAACTATAATATTATATGAGGTTCGGATTTTTATGCGAAAATTATTGTTAAATAAGCACATATAATTTATGCACTCGAAAATGCAAAAAATATGCAAAAATAATTATTTATAGTGCGCTAAGAAAAAACCAAACGTCTTAAAAAAATTACAAAGTATATCATGTGAAAAAAAATACAATTTAAATATCAGTATATACCTACTGCTACTATTCTGCTTACAAATGTGTACAAACTACTACATTACGTATACCTACTATACAGTATAGTATTAAATAAATGCAAAATTAATAGCTAACGGAAAATGTTATATTGATCTCGGAACGACGGTACCAACACGACGAAGTCACACAATATGATTTTAGATTTTCAAATTGGAAATCTCTGCAATTTTCGCGTACCATAGATTTATATTTTGAAAAAATAAATATGACCAATCAGAGCAAAAATCAAAAATACCTAAAAACTGTTTTTTTAAAAATTCAACTTTTATTATAGAATTGTAATATAGAAATATGCAATGAAAAAAAAAAATTATAGAATCTACACTACGTCATTACAAAACGTGAACACTTCGAATCAAAATAATTCTAAATTTATTGTAGAATTTGTGGAACTTTTTACGCATTATAATCGTATAAAATCCGGTCCTCACTAATATGATATTTTATAATAATGACAACAGGTCAGTAGAACGAGAGTTCAATACAAAATATATATTGAAAATCGTAATAAACGACAATATAAATCGGCGGTCGAGAAATTATATAATTATATTATGAAGCGTTTTCAATAGATATTTTGACGGTTTTCAAAACCTAAAATATAAATATTGGTCGATCGCGTTTAATTTCATATTATCACAATCGGTAAAATTAGTTTTTTAAGAAAATACATTATATACAAACGAGGTTAAGATATCGCGGAGTTGTCGTGGACACTATATATTTTCGATAAAATAATTGAAAATCAAATCATTTTTTTTTTTTAGTGATGTCAAAAATCGAATTGTGCATATAATATTAATTCTGTTAAACGTAACACAATATTTCGGTATCGACGTAATAATAATTATAATATTCATACGTATTAATAATGTGGTAAAAAACTCGCGTTATGAATTTAATATCGTTAGATACATATTATATTATATCGTTTGTGACGTCCACTAATTATAATTATTGTTGTACCTATTGCATGCATTTTTGAATTACAAATTCAGACTTACCACACCGTAACGTAGAAACAATATAGGTATGATTATTCGACTCTTAAAATATAAAAATATATTATATATACAAGCGGTGACCACCGAATCGTCGGCGTACAAAGCAAGCCAAAAAAAAATAAAAAAAAAAAAAAATACAATTACAAAACAATACCATAATACAGGTAGGTAGTATAATAATAATATTATATTATAAAGTGGATTTATAACTCACTGAACCACTGTCCGGTCCAATGATTCATAATGATTGCAGGCTAACACATGTAAAATCTAGCAATCAAAATGTATAATCCGTTCAAACACAACATAATATATATATATATATTATAGTGAAGGTGCAAGGAACACCATAAAACATTTATTTTTTAAAACACAAAAATACACTATAAATAATAATAATAATAATGAAAAAAAAACATAGGTAGGACCTATGAGTAAATAACGGTATGATATTATTATCGTGTGTGACAATATTATATTATTATATCCTATACCAAAATATAAACTCAAACTACACGCGAAAGAACCTGCACCTGCAAACAATATAAGTACTATACAATATTTATCATTATTACCTATTTTAGAATAGTACCTCCATAATACGTATAGTAACAGTATAATATTGTGTATTTTATTATTTTTTAAAAACGTAAGACTGTAATTTCACGTGATATCATAAAATCACAAAATACTATATTTATTTATAATTATTCAAACAATACGCGTCTCGTATGAGAAACTATAATTTTTTTTCGTACTTCTATAAGAGGTCAGCAGCCACTATTTATTTTTATTAGGTAGGCACGGAAGAGTTTTATAAGTTTTTCGTATATGAACTTTAAATGCTATTATTCTAATAAAAAAACAAACAAACACAAAAGATAAGCGACCCTTATAAAATAACATTTTTAAAAACGTGAATTATTTGCATATATTATATACTATAAAAAGTAAGAATATAGTACCTATATAATAATTTCGATAAAAAAAAAAATACTGTTTCCATGCGCAATAATTATATTATCGTTTCAAAAATAATATTTTTATAATAATAATATTATAAATTATTTGAAACTTCAAACCCGATATTATTATTACTAAAATCTATTAAGTCAAACTTTGTGAAAAAACTCGAATTTTATTCCTCGAAATAATACATTCGTCGCAGCTATTATATATATTATATTATATCATTCACTGTTCACTGTTCTTTCACTGAATGGCCTAAACAACGACTTCGCGCATTACATATATTTTTATTCACTCTTTATATACACTGCAGTCTAACTCGCGTACTAATTATTCCACACGCAAAATAATAATAATTGCTATATAGTGAGACGTGGAAAAATGGCTAATTTCACTGCACACCGACAAAAACTAGGGGTGCGTTTTTTTTTGGAGGGGCTCAAAGGGTGAGAGGGTAGGGTAACCTATGCGCGGTCTTCGTTTTCAAACCGGCCTAGCTTTTCTTTTCTTCCGAACCGTGCACTCGCTATCGCGCTAACAAAATGTTTGTTTGCTTGAACTTTGCCCGGTGCGCTGCACCCTTCGCGGGCGGAAAACCAAAATGGCGAAACACACTCGAAACCTTTCAAAAAACGTGCGGTGGTTGCATTATTATTATGACTGTTGAAAAACAACGATTTGAACTTTAAAAATAAAAAAATAGATATTGCAATACGACTATGTGTACACGTTCGTCGTATATTATATATTTTACGGGACGCGTATAATATGACGTCCACAAAAAATTTTATTATGCGTCACGAAATATTTTAAAAGCGGCTCGCTCTTCCGGTGCAGTATGAGATACACAATATCATATATTATGTTTAGTGAAACAGAAAATATTATGTTCTCTCCGAGACGCGAAATATAATATTATTGTTGCGGCTGTAACACGAACGATTGATGCGACTTAAACGCGCCTCAAAGATTGTCACACTATAATAATTATAATTATAACAATATAATATACGCAGTCGCTATACCCTGCACACAAAAGTAATCCATAACAACGCCGAAGTCACGGAATAAGTACCACCCACCCGAGGTAAATAAATAAACGAGCAATAAGGAATACGCCTCTTGGGTATGTACGTATACGGATACTGCTCTCAAACGATACTGCATATAGTACGTATATAGGTGTATACCGCCTATAACGCCTAAATACCTTCAAACGTATCAATTCGGCGGAACCTCCCTCGAGCGTCACAATAACAGGTAGCTGGTAGGTGCGGTAATAACAAAAACAAAACGCGAAGGGTTACCATAAAACGCATCGAAATAACAAAACGTTTACAACCGCAATAGGCTCGTTATATGGTAACGTTAAGATGTTACAATGTTATGTGTGACAAAAAACGATTGAAATTTGAAAACGTAATTTAACCGGAAAACGGTAAACAAAAAATTATAAAATACCACAAAACGTAATTCATAGAATATCATGAAACGAAAAATAACGCAAGGCGAAATAACCCTAAGTCCATTATTTACTTGGGTGTTTTAATATCGGTTTCGTAGAAATATTAATAATTATTCCACGCGATTTAGCGATTAATCTCAGAGATCAATCCAAGAATTTATTATATTCCGTATCCGGGCCATTCCCCGCAATTTATATTGATTTTGTTTTTTTCTGAATACCGCGTTAAACGCAAAACTTACATAACAAAAATAATTAAATACCATGAAACACAACATAACGATTAACAAAATACAACGCAAAACGTAATTCATAGAATATATCATGAAACGAAAAATAATGCAAAGCGAAATAACTTAAAATCCATTTACTTAAGAGTTATAATATATTGATTTCGTAGAAATATTAATAATAATACAATTATTCCACGCGATTTAGAGATTAATCTCAGAGATCAATCTAAGAATTTATTATATTTTGCAGTATCCTGGCCGTTTCCAGCAATTTATATTGTTTTTGATTTTTCTGAATAACGATAAACGCAAAACTTACATAACGCCGTTTTACATCTAAATAACGACGATAAATGCAAAAATTACATAACTTTAAAATTTTATAAACAACGTAATACTCGAAATTTCAAGTCCGAACTAATACCCAAATACTAGTAGGTAGTTATGTTCAGCTAAGAAGAGTCGATTTTTGAAAATATAGTTTCGTTTAAATTTTCGACCGAGTCGATCGATATTAATAATAATATAAGACGTAATATAAGACGAAACGACAAAGTATTTTATATTTTCGTCTCGCTTCGCTCACACCTGCAGTCGGTACGAGACGGCGGCGGCGGAGTGAAATAATAATATTATAATATTATATCATAGAGGCGGAAGAGGACTCGAGCACACCACCAGCATCGTCTGTTTCGTCGAACGCAAATCAAATCTTCTGCGACTTTTGGACTAGACACCGTCGCCGTCAGACGAGTGTATAATGTGATAATATTACCTACGCGCGAGATGAAAAGAAATATAATATTCTCTGCTGCAGGGAGTGGGTACTTATACCTACTATACCTAGGTACCTATATATAATCTGACGTGGAGCATATCATTCGATTTATTTTCGGGGGAGGGCAATTGAGCTCAGCGAATGATTTATTTTTCGTAAGATCGTATAGGTAGGCAAGTATATATAGGCGTTCTTCTGTATATACGCAGTCACTATTAACAATACAACTCATATTACTTTCAATCACTACTATATAGGACTTGCACTCGAAAAAAGATTTCGTTTTTAAGTTATTTACAATCTAAACGTCATACGTGTCGTATAGGGTTCTAAAATGTCATGAAATATTTCATTTTGATGAGCTGTTATATAGAAATATTTTTATAATAATAATTTATAGGTAATGATTGATATTATTTGATAGTAAATATTATGAAATTATGAAATCAGCGTGATAACCTTACCTATATAGAATATACCAAAAAACACAAAATTAAAAAAATATATTTTTCAATATTTCAAAGTGGAAATTTCATGTGAAATATTTCATACTCATAACACGATAATAGTTTTACAACTTTTGTCTCTGTCGTTAAGAATAATGTCTAATGCGGGGAATGGCCCGGTTATGGTTACCTATAATAATATATTCTCGGATTCATTGCTAAGATCAAAATAAATCGCACAGAATAAACATTTCTACGAAATCAATATCATAAGTTTTAAGTAAATGGATTTTTTTTTTTGGTTATTTTTCGTTTAATGATATTCTGAGTATTACGTTTTGCGTTATGTTTTGTTCTGTGGTATTGAATCGTTTTTGTTTACTGTTTTCCGTTTTAATTACGTTCACAGATTTCTATCGTTTTTTTCTTTCTTATAAAACGTTATTATAACGTTTGCAAGCTCTGAATTCAATACCTGTATATTATGTTATATAGCTGAACACGGTAGTGTAGCTTAACACTATATTTATTAATTATAGAAAACGTAGTAAAAAAAAAACCTATAACGGCGATGAATTTTAGAATATATAATTAAATGATGATATATATATGTCAAACTATCGTTTTAGTACGCGGATAGGTATAGATAGGTACGCCTAACACAACTAATAAATGGATAGATGACCAAAAACAGTTGCAGGTCGAAATAATATAATAATTCGTATCGTGCGACGAATGTCAGGTATCACGCGATAATAATATTATAATAATATATTATATTATTATATGTTCACGACGGTTCCGGAAGTATAGAATTTTTGATTTCAGGACAAACACTCTAGTGGGAGGAACACGTTGCTGATTGAAATTCAAATATTCAGTAGGTATAGTATAGGTATAATATACGTCATATAGCATTATAGCAATAGTAATTAATATTATGATGAATGATTGATTGTCGAGCATATTATTATGATATAATATAGATGTCCAATTTACTTATATTATATGTGCTCGAGGGAAATATAATTATTATACAGTCCCGGGATATATTATAAACATAATATCGAGTTTGCTCGACTGCGATTAACGACGTGTTAATTGCAACCATATACCTGCACAACACGATAGGTGCGTGCAGCAAGGAATGCGAAAAAATCTCAAGAATTCGAAAACATGCATGTCCTTAAGTATGGCATAGGTGTTTATAAAAATTCCGAAAATCCGGAGCTCGAATAAATTCGTTTGAAGAAAAAATTGGGATGAGCGACGCGAGCACGTTTGGTGACGAAACATTGAACGGAATTCCCCCCCCCCTTCCACAACAAAGTAAACAACGTGACAAAGTCTTCGGGCCAAAGCTTTCATCGGGATATGTAACGATTTTTCGTGTAGTTTTGCGGAGCTACACACGAATAAGTACAAAGTTTTTCTGAAGATTATCGTGCGACAACGACGCGTAGGTACCCGAGTGCCCAAATGAATTATTAAGACTGCTGCAGAATACACACACACACACACACATCGGTAATTATTATTTTACTAATTACTAATTTATTAGCGTAGGCGTCATGGCGCGTGTCTGCTGTGACGACTGCTACTGCTGCTGCTGCGGGAAGGTTATAAACGTCAAGACTCGTCGCGATACGAACTCACTGTGCTATTACGTGCCGAAAAATTCCATCAAGATGGGATCCCTTTTTTTTTTTATCAAATAATACGTTCATACCCGACCGAAGTCTAAGGTTTAAAAACGAAAAGCACACAGAACGGAGAGGAGCTTAGTACCACCTATCTATATATGAACAATAAGGAGAGAGTCACATATTGTTATATACTTCGTTGTTAGTATATATAAGACGAGCGTACAATGCTGCAGTATGTACACGTACAAACGAAAATTACAGATTTTTAAAAAAAAATAGACTTATATTTATACTGATCCCCGTGTACATGTTTCTCGCACGACGCCTTATACATAATATTTGTGTTATTAAACGAAAACGAATACCGAATCCCTGTGTTGATTTACATTTTCTCTCAAATCTCTTTATAATAACGAATTTTGTCGGTTTATAATATATTATATTATATACGTTCTTGACGGCAACGGATAACGATATAATATTGTAATATTATATGTAACCAACTCTTTTCCATATTATATAAGTCCTTCGAACTCTGTCATTTTGCGAGTCGACTGTATATTATAACAACAACAACAGTAATAACAATAATAATACTATATTAATACTACAGAGTACAGAACCTAAGACGTATTCTACATATGCGAATATCACAATTATTTTTTATTATTAAAGATCGTCAGATTGTCCTGAATGGCGTCATTTGAGGGAGGAGGGGGGGACAAGATGGGCATTTGCCGCTGTCTGAAATTCAGTCCAATTTTCGGTAAAATAATACAAGTATATAAATGTTCTAATTTTAGGGTAAGAGTAGGTATTATAACATTGTGCAAGCACTAGAAAACTATAGAGTCACAATAATAATAGCTGATATTTGTTTAATTTTCTAGTTCATAAAAATAGACGCCGATACTATATAGAAATTATAAAAACAAAACGATCACTATTTAACATTTTTCGATTGCGTCTCAGCAGTTTCACATCATTGCAGTTTAAATAATTGCTCGACCCATCTGGAAAAATATAAAATGAAGCCGCACCGGTGTACCACGATATTATTTAGCTCTTCCGCGTCTTTTTTACCACAAAATGAGACAAAATATTAATTTTGGCTCAGACACATAAAAAGTTATGTAGACGGGAATCGTGTCGACTGTCGAGATAAAAATGTAAGTGGAAATCCGGTGGCCAGCGAAGTGATCTATTTTTTTTGGTTCAGTTATATATATAATATGGGCCGGTCGAAACTTTTGCCCTCTCCAATATTAAAAACTGATATTATATTGTCCGACGAGTGTGGTGAGAAATCGTACGCGACTCGTCGTCGTACTTACGACATCGTCGGGCGCGCGATATCAATCGAAACGTTGGAAATCGTCCAAAACATAATTTATGGTACCAATCTACCAAAATATAGGTATCTTAGGTAGGTATATCTATTAAGTGATACGGACGGGCGCAATTAAGTGGGCATTTGGGGTGGGGGGGGGGGGTGGTTTACGCTCCCGAAGACGTCATATGTCGGATCATAAGTCACGAAAAATGTTCGACGAGGCATATACGATTTGGCTAATAATAACGAGTATAATAATATGCTGCTAGACTGCGTTTCTCAAAATTGGCAAACGCTTAGATTCGTTTTACCGCACTTAAAGAGTGCGTAGGTATGATAATATGCAGGGTACTGTACGGCGACAACATTTTTTCTCTCCAAACGACGATACTACCCTTTTTTTTTACCGAAAATCGTCGAGCTGATTTTCTACCCACTCATAATTATAGGTGTAGGTATTCGTATAAAATCGAAAACAAACCATTTTTTGGTATAGGTAACCTATATATTTAAAAATTACAAAAATCAGAGTGTTCGAAAATACATTAGAAAAATCGTGGCGTGAATCACTGCACCGGCCAAATATATTATTCAATATGATATATAATATACAATAATCGCGATTAAAATATTCTCATCAGTTATATTATCGCTATAGCCTTTGGTAATCGTTTATTATATAATGTCAGTGCGGAAGGGTTCAAGGGAAATGTTCACGGACACGGATTAAAATAATAAGAAACTATATATGAAGGCTACGCCTCCCTCCCTCCCCCAAAAAAGCAAATTTGGGTCCTCGTCGAGTCCTCTAAAGTAAAACGATCGGTCTGCGTGTTTGTAGTAATAATTCGTGTGGATCTACACTTAAATATTATCTACACTTTATTGTATAAAATTAATTAATTCGTTGACCCGCGATAACTGCAGGCGCCGCTAAACTCAAACGAAAGAACCGCGCTCTGCGGTGACTCGTAGAAACCGACGAATGAGTAGGAATATTATGCGTTTAATATTATGACGATAAAACACGCGACGACCGACTATTATATAGTAATAATATTAATATAATAGAATCTCGACTCCGCGGGAGGCGCTGCAAGGAAGAAGGTGAATAGTATATACCTATGGCGATGGCATTCTGTTTGACCATCTGCAGCAGCGGCGGTAATAGTAGAAGACGATAATATCGAAACGTTCCTCAAAAGTATATATTATATACCCAACAGGAAACATAAAACTATATCTAGGCGGGGGCGGAGTGCCCCACCGGGGTACCCGGGAAAATCCCGGTGGCCTGCAGGAAGCCAAATGGCCCATCGGCCTGAAGTATAGATAGAAAAAAAATGTCTATTCAAGAGATGACAATTTTGGAGTGGCCTGGATGAAATACATTTTCCAGGCCTGAATTGCAGTTTTTCCACACCACCCTTGTACCTAGGTATCTAACCATATCTCTCTCTCTCTCACACACACACACACACACACACACACACACATACACACACACACACACTGCTAACGAAAAATGAATCAAAAAAGTATAGACTACAAAAGTTGTTATATAATATATAGCAGTGTTTGCGTTTTAAATCAAAATTTCGAATATATCGTTATTTTAACGTAACACAACTTTTGCTTTTATCGTTAGAAATAATATCCGATTTCGGGGAATGGCCCGGATACGGAATATAATAAATTCTTGGATTGGTCGCTAAGACTGGTCGCTAAATCACGTGGAATAAATATTTCTACGAAACCGCAATGTTATGACTTTTAAGTAAATGGATTTTTGAAATCATTTAGTTTTCGTTTAATGATATTCTATAAATTACGTCAATCGTTATGTTTTATTTCGAGGTAATTAATTATTTTTGTTTACCGTTTTCAATCGTCACACATATATCGTCACTATATATAACGGCATTTGCAAGCCCTGGTATCGTGTAGTGCGCATGACGACTACGGCGGTAATGATGTCTACATAGATGAGTTATTATATATAGTTTTGAATTTTTATCATTCATCTTAAAAGTGCCTACATAGGTAGAAACTATGACATATTATTATAATACGGAACCGACTCATTACCGCGGTACCTGCATCGTTACCCTTATGTAACCATCGACCGAATACCATATCACGTCCAACCGCGGTAACCGTCATACCCATATCGATAAACCCAACGCGACTTAGGTCTTAGCTTTAGGATACATAAAATATATAATCTCACCTGCAGCAGCGATTCGGTCGTCTATCTCGATCGTCCGCGTCCGCCTACATGTTGGGCCAAACCGGTGAATAGACGGATACGAATAATATTGTATATTATTATAATATTATAATAAAAATATTATTAATTATTATATTATGAACGGAACGCGGAATGCGCTTATCGGGTGCACATGGCGCGCGTGATATGCTCGCGGAAGAACGCGGTCAGCACCAGCAGCAGAAGCAGCAGCAGCGGAGGCAACGGCCACGGCGACGACGGTGGTGCAGCTCCGGGCAGCGGGCGATCCACATGGTCTGTGACGGTGCCGTAGTGTGCGGTGTCGGCTTCGGCGGCGGTTGGGGTGGCGGCGGTGCCGCGGCCGACGGTGGCGTCCGCGGTGGTGCGCTCCGGAAAGCGCCGCCCCGCGCAGAGGGCGTAAAACGGGCGAGATCGACCGGGGGCGAGCGAGAGGGCGCGCGCGCGCGCGTTTCTTTCCGCCGCCCGTGCGATATGCGTCTCGCTATCGATACTATAATATCGCTTGGCGTCTGCACGACGGGCGAGCGCGTACAATGTGTTGTACGCGTGTGCGTCGGCGTCGTAGTCGTCGGGAATCTCCTCCGTTCGGACGGAGCGATGGAGACTGTGCGTGCGTATGATACCGATCGGCGGCGGGGTGGACGGCGGCGTACGCGCACACGGACACACGGCACACGCAAGACTGGCAGGCGGCGGCGGCGGCGGCGGCGGCGGCGGAGGATTCGTAGTCCGCGTACAGTACGACGGCACTACTACAGTACGCGATGCCCCGAAACGTCGATAGCCCCGCGCGCGCGCCGCCGTGTTCCTCTTCACCATCGCCGCCGCCGAAACGACGACCGCGGAGGCGGCGGCGGCCGAGCGCGCACGAACGTCCGGCGCGCGCACGCGCAACCGGCGGACGGAACGTCGTCGTCGTCGTCGCTCCGGTGAGCGCGCGCGGGGGTGGCGGCGGCGGCGCAGCGGCGCGGAACCAGCGAGAGATCACCGCCGCCGCGGTTGTTGTTGTTGTTGTTGTTGTTGTTATGTGTGCGAGTGCGCGTGTGTGCGAGGTCTAAACCGTGAACCAGACCGCGGAGATGACCCGGAGCGTCGCCCGCTGCACCGGTGCGGCGGTTGGCCGACGCGGTTACACCGCCGCGGAGTCGGTGCGCCCGCGTAACCTGCCCGGCGGCGCTGGCGCCGGCCGCGGACCGGCCGGCCTACGCGCCCCGCAACGATATATGAACGCTCAGGCACAACTATATAGGCACTGTGCCTAAGGCCTACGAATATTTTGTTAGGCCCACGAACGAGTATATGGCCTGTAAGGTTTTTTTTGTTGATGTCTTATGAGTAGGTAACAATTTTATTTTACATCAGATTTTTCGACGAAAGTTGATATTGACGGATTGAAGGGACGAAGGTGCTGCAGTTTTTTGACTGATTTTTCAGTTTTGAAGAGGCGGTTAAGAATTGCAGGCAGCGATCAATATTATTGGGCAAAATAAATAATTATCGTCATTGTCGTTATAGGTACTATTGCAATCGAATACTAATTGCTCCCAACAATTAATATATACCTAGATATCGAACAAATCGTTGAATTATTTGCGAACAAAAAATTTCTCAAAAAAGTTTACTATATACAATTGTATATTTGTACTTAAGCAATATATTATACATGTGCTACATAATTGATGATTATCTCTTGTTTTATATAATAGGTGTTAATAAATTAGTTTAATTATATATTATATATATTATATATAACAGGAAGTCGTGTGCAAGAATATAAAATATAAATACCACGATGGTATTATAGGTCTTATTCTAAAATGAAAAAAAAAGTGTCTATAGAGCCTATACGCGCGCACAACGGTATTATTATTATTATTATTATATCGTCATCATGACGGTTTTTGGTTTTTGCCAGTCATTTAAGGGGGGACAAAAAGTGCATTCACTGCCCCCAGCGTCTGAAGGCAGCCCGATGTCCCGTTTTTTGCGACTTTATAAATTGTTTTGGCCGAGCAGTCTTTTGTGGGGATCATTTGCGAGGACCGACTCATTTCAATTCTTTAACTATAAATTATGAATTTAAAAAAAAAAAAATCAACGTAATAATAAAGATACTAAGCTCCTATGTAAATATTTATTTTTGAAATTTGAGAATTACGTGAGAGTTAACGACGAGGTCGTGTTTATGTTTATTTTTCGTCGTTGTACTTACCTATATATATAATATATACTAACCAATATTTATTTATCTTGAACTTTGTTTTACGTAGAGAGAAATAATAATCAAAAAGAATAGGTAATAGGTATATTGTAATGCAAAACATTTTGATATATTGTTTGATATTGCAATAATATTGTAACATTACCGCGGTTTATGACGTTATGTTTATATTTTTATTACCCGGTAATAATCGTAACTCTCTCTCTCTCTGTGTCTCCGACATAAGCTCAAGGGAGATGATATAATAGGTAAATCCAAATCTGTGATGAAGAATAACATAATATTATTGTCTAATCTACAAAGGTGGGCGAATTAATTAAAATAATTAACTCGAGTTAAGTTAAATATTGAGAAAACACGAGATCGATAAGTTAGAAGTTAACAGTTAACAAATCATACATTAAACTCGATTAGTTAAAAGTTGGTATAGAAAAAAATAATAACTTATAACTAGGTTTAAAAAAAGTTGATCTAATTTTTTTTAATTAGTATGTAGATGAGTACACGTCAGCGTTCTTTGCTAAATATACACATCTCAAATAATTTAACAAATATTAATTTTTTATAGCAAATTGCAATTTGAGGTCATATAATATTAAAACAATACAATTTGTAATTTATAATATAAATAAAATAATATAAATGTTTGTATTATTTTGGTTTTTATACAAATATTTACGTATAAAACCATAAAAACGAACAATTTCAAAACATTTTAAACTTGGTGAGTTAATTCTCAGTTATCAATTGAGAAAAGCTAAGTAATTTCAACTTTCAATTAAACTAGTTAATAAATAAGTTGATTAAAAAATAAACTAACTAGGTAAGTTAAAAAGTTAAGAGAAAATTAACTCTTTAACTTAACTTTAACTTTTTAACTAGTTAATGTCCATCTTTGCTAATCTATAATAGTATATAGCTCTTATTGCTTGCAAACGTTATAATACCAGCTAACGTTATATATGACAAAAAACCGATTGAAATTTGTAAACGTATAATTAAAACGGAAAACGGTAAACAAAAATAACTAAATACAACAGAATAAAACATAACGATTAATAAAATGTATAATATAATATCATTAAACAAAAAATAACTCAAAACCTAATAATTTGAAATCCATTTACTTAAATAAGTTATAATATTGATTTCGAAGAAATATTTATTCCACTTGATTTAGCGATCAATCCAAGAATTTATTATGTTTCGTATCCGGGCCGTTCCCCGAATTAGATATTACTTTCAACGATAAACAATAAACGCAAAAGCTGTGTAACGTTTGGATTGTAAATAACGTAAAACAACATTTTTATTTCAAATGCAAGCCCTGCGGTTATATTTTGTTTGAACAAAAAAATGAAATAGTTTTATAATTTTGAGGAAATTTAATGTCTTTATATAGTTATTGTGTGTAACAGTCTCAAAAAGTAAGAGTATTTGAGTAAATTTATCGTCGAATAGAAACCATATTCGTAATTATAAAAATCCTCAAAAACATAACTATATATTATATAATTATTATACAAATTGGTTTAAAGTCTCTATAGATATAATATGATTCTCGATATTGATATTAGTATATTAGATAGGTAACATCCTACCTTGTTATTACTCTTTTTTTAAAATTTAAACCTAATCTAAACAGTTGGTTTTACACTAATATCGAGAAAAAAAGATATTTATATGTATCCATCATTATTTTATATTTTATTGTATAAATAATCAACTAAAAATTTATCCACGTGCGTCGTGATTCATGCGAGGGACGCTCACCCCCATTTTAGATCCTGAGCGGAGGAAAGAATGTATTGATTTTACAATGTCGTGTGTTTTTTTTTCCGTCTTTTATCGCATTTTGGAGCAGATTTTCTTCGTCAGCATCTTTTATGGAAGGAAAGTGAATCTAGTTGATACTTTGAGGGGTCAAAAGTAAAAAAAAAACGAGTCGGAAAAAACAAAAAAAAAAACTAAGAAAAAACGAGAATTCTTACGCAAAGCCAATTTTAACAAAATCGGCTTTGTTTTTTGGTATAAGTGTGTAACACGAAAAAAAATAATAACTATATATAGGTACATAATATACAGTTTCTACCGAATATTTATTAATATAAACAATCGGTAAAATTTTCTATGCGCCATAAAATTGTCAATATATTTATAGGCAAGAGAAACTGTCGGTAGTTTTTTTTGTTATATTATTGTCGATAAAAATTATTTTTTCACTAGGTCAAAAAACATCAAAATATTTAATTCAAAGTTTCCCATAACTTGTTTGTTAGTGAAAATTTAAAAAAAAATGTCGAACGTAAAACTACAATAGTTTTTACAGGCATCTAAAGTCAGCGTTTATATTTGGAATTTTTTTTGATTTAGAAATTCACTAAAAATATTTTGTTTTAATGTAATATTTCAAAATTTAACACTAGGTTTCCCCATGAGTTTTTCTACTTTTCACAAAAAAAAAAAAGTTTACCTGAAAGTCAAAATAATTTCTTATGATAGTTTTAAATTAGATTTCTCGGTGAACGATTTTCTTATTTTGTTGAAATTCAACAACAAATTAACAATTAATAAAAATAGACACTTGAAATGTTCACTAAATATTTATATTTATTTATTATTTATTATTTATATTTATAGAAAACAAATTTTAAAAATATAAAATGTCTTAACCTCACCTAAATATTATACAAAATAGTTAAATAAAATATTGGAACCGAATAAAACAGTAAAAAAACCGAAAAATCCTATACCAAAATATATATTAGTATCGGTTCCGGTTTAGGTTCCTATAAGAAAATCTAAAAAAGGTTTTGGTAAGGTTCCGGTTCTAATATTTTCAAAAAGTTCCGGTTTAAAATACTGGTATTTTCAATTCCGGTTACAAGCCCTGGATTATAATATTACATATTTGCATACATAAATACATTATATATTATCGTTTTTTATTTCTAATTCATGTTATGACCATATATAATATGTAACATAATATGATATGTCTTAGATAATATATACTTAAGTACTAAGGCTCTCCGATAAGAGGTTTTACCTCTGTAGAGACCTGCAATATCAAAATAACTATCTATTTAGCGACCTACAACAACTTTTAGTATTGTTATTATACATTTATTTGTATACTTTTTTAGTGTATTTAGAATAGTTTTTAAATTAAGTATTTCGAAAGTACCTACTAGCTGTTTTGAATAGTGTCTCGGACGTATTTGCAGTATCTGAAAATCTATTAACTTTATGTAAATTATCTTTCTGCAAATTCAAAAGAATAATTATTCGTCACTTTTCAGATTGTTTTTTTTTTTTTATCAACGACTGTTTATTATACATTTAAATTAATATTTATGTAGGTAGGTACTTGAGAATTGTTTTATAACAAATTTTTATTTATTTTCATTTTTCGACAATAAAAACCCAAGTAAATATTATGTATAATAATATGAGAAAAATGTATAAAATCGTAATAAACATTTTTTTGCTACGTCTAAGTTCATTGATTGTGTCAAAACGTACCATTGTCATAATTGTTGTTGGGAACACATCTTAAATCTATTATAATTATTATTATTATTAATTAATAATCAGTGAAAAAAATGTAAATAATTAATTGTTTCGCTGTTGTTTATAATATTATTGAATTATTAAATAATATATTATACAAGACTATTGTATAATTTTGGCGCAATTTGTTATCATATTCGTTATTAATGAAGTGAGAAACTTGATGGTTATTTATTATCAACCGATAAAATATTCAATACAATGAATAGATAATGCATCCGAACAATATTTATTTCTAATTTAATAGGTACTTAATAATGGCATAGGTAGTTAAAAATCTGTTTTATAAAAATTTAAGACCAATGGAAATATTAATTACTAGCTGATCTCGTGCACTTCGTTGCCCATTAAAAAAAATAATAATGCCAACTCTATATGAATAATAAGTGTTATTTTATAAATAACGGTAAAAATATACTAAGTAATATCGTTACAACAATATTCGATTTAGTCCCACCCGGCGTTGCCTGAGCCAAATATTAAGTTAAGATTTACTTCTAGTGATTTACATACATCTAAATTACCTAGGTGGGCAATCCACTGCATTATATCACGGTCAATATGCGAGCAGTGTATTATCAGGTAGGCAATCCACCTGCAGTGGATTGCGGACCCCATGAGGTGCGTGATTGAACGAAAACAGAATTAGGTAGGTGGAAAACAGTACAGAGTTGTCATTTTGTAACACCACTCGCATATTAAATTTTTCTAGCCGATCCCGTGCACTTTTTATTTCATTTTTAGCTGTTAATCTAGGAATTACTGGCACCGTTTGGCGAAAATCTTCAGCTATAAAGGGAGTTCATTGATATTCCATTTTAAAATTATATATATAAAAATCGACATGGCACACGTATCTCGCCCATCCCAGTGTGTTGAGTAGTTTCGGAATATATATAGAATGTAATATGGATAAATTGTCGAGTTTTACTTCTCGGAACAATTCATACCTACACGCTGCTGACGATAAAACACACACAAAAGAAAAAAGGTCAGGTTACAGGTAGCTGGAAACCTACTATCGCGGTCGGTCACGGGAATATCCGAAATACACCATGCAAATAAGCATGTAAATTTAAATTTAATATTAAAAAATTAATTCCGAACATTTTCATACTCACTCACCCTTTAAACCTTCTCTGGACTTCCACAAATAATTTAAGACCAAAATGAGCTAAATCGGTTCAGCCGTTCTCGAGTTTTAGCGAGACTAACGAACAGCATTATATTTTTATTTATATAGATAGATTATGTGTATTAAATTTTATATTATAATATTCCCTATATCGTCGCACTATATAATATAGAAATTAATAGTGCACTATGGCCTAGTTTGGAAATAATACGTTTTGTAAAAATGTGTAATGGAATTAGTTTATGTTTTGCTCAGTTTTTTTTCAAATTAACAAACCGTTTAAAATTTTAAAATATAGGAAATAGTATGTTTTGACATCGTGTTTTGGAAAATTGTTACTTTTGAATTCGGAAATAGTAGGTACGACGTTTTTACATCGTTCGTGAATTGTGAATTGATTTGAACAAAGAAAATAGTACTTTTAGACATAAGGTTTGACGGCATCATTCGATTTCTCGCCTTTTACTTTAAACGAATCAACGTACGTACCTATAACTCAATTTGGTCAATTTTGGAAAAAGCACGTTTCGCATTGTCACCCCACACTCATTTGTTTGAGAACTACATGTTATATTTCATAACAAATTTTTATTTATTTTCATTTTCGATATAAAACCAAGTATATAGAAATATAAAAATAAATAAATAGTACTATAATAGGCTTTAGCGATATAATATATATATAGGTATTAAATGTGGCATTACGACTTTAAACCAGAGCTTAAATCAAAAATAATAATACTGTTTACTGTCATAGAGAAATTAAAAGTTAATCAAGTTATGTGTTTAATCGTTAATAGAAATTTCCGTTCAAACGTTATGAAAATGTAGTGCTTACGTTATGAACAAAGCTGCAGTGAATTTGTAGGAAAGTGCATTTTTTTTTGGTGATTGTGAAACTTAGCTTTGTAAGTATATAATTTGAGTTATGTAACTACAAATTCATTAGTGCAACTTTGACATTTTTAATTCTTTAGGTCATTTTTGTGCATTTTTAGGTTATATTTTCCTTTTAAGTTCATTTCCCAGTATTTTTAATCAAATTCCGTCGATTGACATGTTTCACAAAAAATTTGTTTTTGTAGTACCTATATAAAAAATTTTATTATTTTTTTTTTTTATTAAATAAACGCTTTTTTATGCATGCAATGTACTATAGTTAATATCATGTACCTAATATTAATATAAATATAAAAATTAAATTAAAAACTATTTTAAATGAATTTTATACTATAATTGTTGGCATTTTATATTCATTTTTTTGCATCTTAGTGCATATATTTGATTCCATTTTTTTTACATTTTTAATGCATTTTTTAAGGTTCTTTAGTGCATTAAACTCACAGCCTTGGTTATGAACAATTTAAGCGTTATGAAAATTTAACGTTTAAACGTTATGAATAATTTAGTGTTTAACGTTTTTCATTTTATACAGACATTTATAAATATATAGACTTATTAGTCTATATATATATATGTATATAGTTGATTTATATTAAAATTTCTTTTACATTTAATAATTTTTGACTATAGTAAAAAGTCACTATTCTTATCAAGCAATAGTTTAACAAAAATAAATAACTAAATTAAAATTATATTTTATGGATAATTGTTAATATTTTCGTAACTTCATTTGTTGTCTGACATGTCTGCTGTGTTTAAACTTTCATTTTTTGTTACTTTATTCAATAAATAGTTTTAATTGTTTGTCGTTTCTGTTTTATTATCCGTCAATCATCGTTTCAATCGTTTATCGTTTACCGATATTATGTTATACGTTATCGATTTCAATCGTTTTTGGAAAAGTTAAGTAAAACTTTTTGAAGCCCTGCTTTAAACAACTATAGTCGTGATATCACTATATAACATTGAAGTCTATAAAACGAGTTTGCTTATACCTATACATACTTGTACGAGTGAATGACTAAAATTAAAAAAAAAATAATTTCGAAATGTATTTCAAATACTTTTTGAACGCGGATGCTTCGTATTTGTATTTGGTATATCTGTAAATACGATTTTTTCAAAAGTATTTTTTACAATACTGCGGTATCGCATGCGTGTCAGAAAACTATCGTCGCAATAACAATTAATAATATTTTTAAAGTCTTGTAAGTTTGAAAATATAATATAAACGTTTGGGCGTGTATATAAGATTGTAGTGTGTGTGTGTGTGGGTGTGTGGGTGTATTAAGGAATGTAACACGATACCAGCTTCAATATAGTGGCAACCACCTGCCTATATAATATAATATATTGTATCTTTAAACTCGAGCCATTATTATTATTATTATATTATGCGTATTATATAGGTGTGTTCCACTTTTTCTACCGTCGGACGGATAATGATGCTGATATTGAACAGGTACGCACTTTTGAAAAGATTTGTATGCGAGCAATAATACGCATATTATGGGTGTGATGTGTAGGCATAGATAGATACGAAACAACAATATAGTTCGTTACGATGAAAGCCATCGACGATGCAGCGACCGCGATATAGTCTTATCGTATAATTATTCAGAACTCATTTTCCAAAAACATTGTTCGGATCTGCAGAGGCTCGCGGTTGTGCACTTGCACGCCCGAATTTTTTTTTTTTATAAAGGGGGGGATTGACAATGTACATGAAGTTGGATCCCCCACTTTGTCCGATCGACTCCAAAACAGGGCTTGCATTTTAAATTTTGTTTTACGTTATTTACAATTAAAACATTATACAAATGTTGAGTTTATCGTTATTCAAAATTCAAACGTTATTCAACTTTTGTGTTTATCGTTATTCAGAACTAAAACGTTATTCAACTTTTTCGTTTATCGTTATTCAGAATTAAAACGTTATACAATTTTTGCGTTTATATCGTTATTCAAAATTACAGTACAGTTCAGTACAATATTATCAGAGTACCTATCACTATTATTAGCTATTGGTAATGAAATTATTCTATTAATAAGTAGGTAGGTACTTATTACATTTTAAAATGATATCTAATGCGGGGTCTCCTGGATAGCCCGGATACGGAATAAAATTAATTCCTGGGTTTAATAAATAATTGAATACTATTATTAAATAATTGGAAATTAATTATTTCGTTGGAAATACAAAAATACATTTCAAAACATTCCAATAAATTTTATTGGAATACAATATATACCGTTTTGCATTATGTTTTGTTTAATGATATATCATATATTTTGTTAAACGTTACCTTTTGTTTTGTGTTATTTATTTATTTACAAATTTCAATCGTTTTTTGTTAAATATAACGTTATTATATAACTTTTGCAAGCCCTGCTCCAAAATACCGCCAAATAATTGCAAATTAATAGCAAATAATTGCAAATCGAGTTTCGCTAATTGCAAATCATCCAGTTTTGAGTAAACTCAAATTCAAAATTGTGGGGGGGGGCAACTCCATGTAGCCCCCCCCCACTTTGTCCGATCAACTCCAAAACAGGGCTTGCATTTGAAATTTTGTTTTACGTTATTTACAATTAAAACGTTATACAAATTTTGAGTTTATCGTTATTCAACGATTTGTAACCATACAATCGATTTTTTACATCAAATTATTGATGTACTTATATTAAGTATTTGGCGGTATTTTGAAGTCGATCGGACAAAGTATGGGGGGGGGGGCAACTTCATGCACATGGATTGACGTGGGGTTGAGGCTTCAGTGTTGCGCAAAGATAACTAAATATTTATCTAGATAAAGATAAAAGATAACTGTTTATAATATTTATCTAGATACAGATAAAATATGATTAATACCTTAACTATCTAGATAAAGATAAAAGATAAACACTATTTATCTAGATAAGAAAAAAGATAAAAATTTTAATAACTGAACTAGGTACACTTGTTATCTAAACTACAATTTATTTTTCAATTATAATTATTATTTAGAAATATATACAACACAACATCATTAGTCGCAAAATATTTCGACTGTATGTCTGTATAATTATTAATTACCTGTATCCGACCGTATAGAATTATTAGAAATTACTTAAATAAGCAATAAGAAAAATTATTATCATTTTAAATTCAACGGTTTATTTCTCGAAATAAAAATTTACCATACCTTCGTTTTGAGGCTCTAATTAAAAAAAAAATTGTACCCATAATTTATTTATCTAGATGATTTGGGTTAGACAACACAATTATTCATCAGATTATTAATTTTTTTATTATCTAGATAAGATAAAAGATAATTAATTATTTATCTAGATAATGCTCAACACTGGTCGAGGGAAAGGCGTCGTTTCGGCTGTGCGTCGATTATATACCAATCAGTCGGTAAATCAGACCACTGCAGCAGTCACGCGGGACTTTTTCCGTCGTAGGTATAAAGACGCAGATAAAAATGATATGTCCTTTTTAAAGGTACCGATTTTTTAAGTCGAAAAAAACTTATAAACAACGCTAGGATTCATAATATGCAACAGCATGGTCTTTTTACGACTTCTGATTATCGATTTTGTCAGTAATGACCACTAATCACCTCATGATGAGATAAATGGTGGTGATTTTATTTTGCACGTTTTTGCATATTTCGAGTAAAAGAATACTATTGCATATTTCGATTATAAGAATGCTAAAAATTCACGTTTCATAGTATATTATGTAATTAGTATATTTTATAATTTAATATTAATATTTCGCATTTAATTCTACGAGTCAAAATATAATGTAAATGTTATGGTGATAATGATATAGACATTTGTTGAAATGTGTCATGGATGTTAATGTTTTTTTGTGTTACACCAAACAAAACTTGTCAAAAATTGGCTTTGCGTGAAAATTCTCAGCATTTTGCAATGCATATGCGACCGTACCTACGTAATAAGTACCATCATAATTTAATTAAAAATTAACACATACATGACAGTGACTCACTATATATAGGGTGTAACAGAATAAGAATACTGACGACTTAAAATAGACAATCGATAAAAGTAAATTAATTAACTAAATTAATATTAATAGTTAACTCGTGTTTGAAAATTCCCAAAAATAATATTTTCAGAGAGAAACCACTTATCATATTAACTGCCCGACAGTCGGGTTGCCTACCCGACATCACAACAGTGTAAATAACATTCAGCCGTGATTATTGTTACATAATTCAAAAAATAGATAAAATATCATTTTGTACAACATATATGGACAATAAAATAGTTAGTCGCATATAATAGGTATATATAATACAAAGGAAATATCTTAAAATAATAAATAACCATAAAATACTATATTATATTGTAAGACTTGGGGTTGTACAATTTTGACGTTAATAATATTGTGTACAAAGTTATTGCGGTTCAAAATAATTTACTCCAAAAAGTATTGATATTTTTAAAAATAAAATCGTCAAAATAAAGCACTTGACGGAGAATAATTTTTTTTTACCATCGACATTTCTCTTATAATCAGATTTACGAATCGGTTATTTAGAATTGTCCAAAAAAACAATTGTATCTAGTTTGAAAACTTTTATTTCCAGTTTTAAAAAATTTTAAAAAAAATTGTTTAAATATTGATTAGGACAAAAGTCATTTCGTTATAGTCAGTATTATTTCTGTTACACCCTGTGTGCACACGTAAGTGACGAAGTACTGCACTCGACACCTATACAGAATGTGAAACAGAGCGGTTAAGTGTGTATAATATTATGTTTTCCGCGTATATATTGTCTTACCTTTAATTGCACGGCGCATTATTGTGGTCCAAAACTAAAGTTTAGCGCCTCGAAATCATAACGATGGCTTTATGCGCGTGTTAAAAGTAAAACTAATTAAACATAAGACACGGTGTACACGAGCTTTTATTACTCGAGTATAATATTATAATAATGTAATTATAAATATTTAATATTCGTTTAAATTATTTTGAATAAATCGAGGGACTACACAAGTACACAGTTATGAAAACGATTAGGTAGCTGTGTTGAGACTTATCTAGAAAAATGTATCTAGATATTGCATCTAGATAATATTTATTTATCTTTTACCTTATCTAGATGAAAATGTGGACAAGACGTATCTAAGGGTTATCTAAGATAAAATAATCTTTATCTTTTTAATAATTATCTAGATAACATAAGTAAATCGAAAAAAAATGTTGAGCACCTTGCATGCATGCAAGTTAACATTATAGTCTACGGAGTCCATTTTATAAATGTCAAATTGTCACAACGTAAAGTATAATAAGAACAGGATCAACAAAAATAATCTATGAACGTTATAATATAGAACCATCAAGCTTATAACAGGAAAAAATTAACTACCACTCAAAAATAGACCAAAATTAAATTAAATTATTATGCCACTGATAATAATATGCCGTTATATAGTATATACGGGCACTGGGTATTTTATACTATGCGCGGAAAAGCATTATAATATTATAGTAATAATATCATAATGGATTGTACACAAATTATACTTATATTAATCTTTTAAATGATGTAAGTAAGAATTGGTAAACATCTATAAAGAAAATTGTAGAATATAGATAGTCATTATTTATGTTATGCTTAAAAATCTGTATTCCTAATCTTAAGATTTTAATCATTGGTAGATATTATATTAATTTCCAATAATGATATATAAATTTAATTGTTGGTTAAATAAAATTATTTTGAATATTTAAATTTTCATATTTTTTTTTGTCTTAATAAATTTTGTTTGTATTATATTTTATCTGAGATAATTAAAATATATATGCTATCTTATCTTAATCTAGATAATCTTAGAGCAATAATATTTTATCCATATCTAGATAAATTTTTACTTATCTGGTCTCGACACTGTTAGGTAGGTCATACAAATTATTTTGAATCCGTTATTTTATTTTTTCCATTTTAACTGTTAATAATTATTTTATTTGTCTGATTCGTCGTCATATTATATTTTATGAACATAAAAACAAAATGCGTAATACATCTAATATTTTAAATGTTTTCATAGTACTTACCTACCTCAAACATATTAATGTATTATTTATTGTAACTTTTATTTTATCAAATACCACTTGTTTGCAAAATATACAAAATATACCTTGCCTTCTGTTAAGGTTACATTGTGTTACATAAATACATTGTGTACACTGTACAGTAATGAAAAAAAATGGCCAGCACCTCAAGGGCGGGGCTAAATGTGGATAAACTATACACGATTATAGAAAGATTTTTTTGAAACGATTTTGAAAATGACGTAGTATATTTTGAATCTCGGTCGGACACGTCAATCCCGGCGAGTCCGTCGACGACAGCAGTAAAGGTCCACTCGCTTGAGCTTTTGCACACACTCTCAGCCTGTAATTATTATCTGCCCCTTGACTGATGCGGATTCTTAGGAACAATTGAGATTGGCTTCTCTCTTTGCAGTACGCAGGTGATTGATTATTAAAAATGACCAGTGTCGTCCACAGATAACTTAAAAATTATCTAGATAAGATAAAATAGTTAATGCGTTGAACATTTATCTAATAAAGATCACAGATTAAATGGAAAAAAGTTATCCAGATAAAAGCTAAGATAATATCGTTTTTTTATAGATAAAAAAACAGATAATTATCCATATACCTAGTTTCTAGGTTTTTAAAACTCCATAAATTAAATTATAATATTTACACAATACACATACTAATAAACTTACACCTCACACTCCACGCAGCCTGTAATTATTATCCGCGACTTCTGCGGGTTCTTAAGAATAATAAAATTGAGGTCGGCCTACTCTCTTTGCAGTACGCATTGTGATCGATTATTAAACATGACCAGTGTCGTCCACAGATAACTTAAAAATTATCTAGATAAGATAAAATAGATAATGCTTTGAGAATTTATCTAAATAAGATAACAAATAAAATAAAATAAAATTATGCAAATAAAAGCTAAGATAATCTCGTTGTTATCTACATAAAAAAAAAAATTATACATGTACCTAGTTTCTAGGTTTTCAAAACTTTATAAATTTAATAATAATATTTAGGTACACGTACTTATAAACTTATATTTTAGATTATTCACTATATAATACATAAAAATACAATATAGATTAAACTAATAAATTTGAATAAGAAAAAATAATGTTTAATACATACTCGTATGATAATCATCTATTGAAAGTCTGGAGTTATCTGGACACTTAATTTTATTGTTTAATTGATTATCGACACAATTCATTGTAATAAAATCAAATTAATCAAAACCGAGTAAAATTAATAAAACAGTAATCTAACTATCTACAGATAATAAGATAAAAGTTTAATTTATCTAGATATAAGATAATATGAAACTATTTAAAAACAGTTAGATTTTAATTTTTCTTAAAAAATTCCTACACAGAACCTCTCTTTGTTTCAATGAAAACAATATATAGTTTTTATTGATAGTAAAATTTTTTAAGAAAAATAATTGATAAAGCAGACAATACAAGTACTTAAATTTTGTTAAAAATACTTTTGAAAAGTATTCAGAAGAATCAAATATACTTGGAAAATATTGCACTTAGATAATATCTTGGACTTTATTTTCAAATTCTTGAGAATTTTGTAACTATATACTTAAGGAGTGCAATGTGGAGATACAAACTTCTATTATTCAAATATTAATCCCCTTTCTTTTGTAAATTGTTCAGTGGATAAGTGTTTTTGAGTTATTTAACTTTGTGTGCCTACTAAATAATTATAATAGGTTCCATGTTATGGAATGGTAAGAATTAAGGGTGCGGTGTGATTTTTAAAGCCTTAATAATAGTTAATATTAATAATTCAACATACAAATAATTTGTAAAAATAGCCCGAGTATAATAAATACTTTATATTCAATATGACAATATGAATATTTATATTTAATATTTTTTAATAAAACATTTAAATACCTAACCACGGAAAAAACTGCTTGTTTCGATTTTCGAATTAGGTTCCTACATTATCCACAATATCATAAAGTTATCATCTGAATGATTTACAGTAAAAAACGAGAGTTATCATTCGAAAAACAGAAGCTTGTTGTACAGACACTCCTCGTATAAGTAATACAAAAAAAGTTACAAAAGGTCAATCGAGGTTTCCCTCCAAAGCATATAAAAATAAAATACACCCATAACGTGTAGTCGGAAGTATTCGAGATTTCGATACTAATAATACTGTCGGTTACAATAATAAGGACTGAATTCAACAAAAATAAAGATAAAATAGAGCACGACATTTTCCCTGCGTTTATGGAACACGTATTTAACCTACACGAGATCACTTAAAGTGTTGGCAATAATATAATAAACGATTTCTGTGAACGATAGGGCTGCAAGGAATGTAATGCACTAAAAAACCACCAAAAATGAACTAATAAAAATGCTTTTATGTCCTAAGAATAATGCGCCTATAAAATACGTTTTAATTTTAAAACAAAAAATATTTTCATTCAAATGTAATAAAAAGTTTTGCACGACTGCACAATTTCCAATCTTTTACGTGGATTTGAAATCTGATAAAAAGAATTATTCTCGTTTAATTTTCCGTCGCCACTAGTAATCTCGATTTTCACGTCGTTCCTATCTATGGATCGAAAAGTTACGATTTATAATATTCGATTAGTTGAAATCTTTATTAGAACGTTAAAAAGTTACTTTTTAAAACAAAAATCTTAAAATAAAATTTAAAACACTCAAAAATGTAGTGTTAGATGACCTTTAAACCCTAAAATATGATATTATAATTTGAATTAATTGACCTTAACACTTTGACTGTCCTACCAATTTCAGTGATCTTGCCACGAACACCTTGAGTATCATATATAATATGCACTCAATAGTTGTACGAACCTGGGTCGATTATCAAATATGATACTCAGATTTTTATTAGAGATTAGTGCATGGGAAATTCGCCAGATATAAATTAACGAATAATCTCGAAAAGTTTTGAGCATCATTTATCATACTCAAGACAAAATTGGCAAATATTCGTAAAATATTAAGGGCAATAATATTGAAAGTTTGATCACGTATGATAAACAAGGCAGTCAACTTGTTAAAATCGAAAATTGTCAAAAAATTCGATAAAATACAAAATAAACTATTCTCATTCTGATTCAAAACACACGATAATACTTAGGTACCTATATGTTATAAAACGAGTATCTATTGTATCTAGCTTTGGAAAACAATACAAAGTGCATCGAAATCCCATGCCCTACTGATTGGTAAAAGTGAGTATTATAATATTATCTAACCAGATGGAGCGACAACGTGGATTGAAAGAACAATAGTCGTGGATCAGATGTACACGATATACATTAACGATGTAAGAGATAACAAAAAAATACAATACTACGAGAAAAAGTTCAATAATTTAAAAAAAAAAAATGATATTTCAGTATGATCAAAAATTCCAGAAATCAGAATTTGAAAAATCCATTATTAAACGAAAAGTTAGCATCCAGGTCGATTGTATATACGAAAAATAAAAAATAGATTCACAATAAATTTATAACAATTGTATGACTTGTGTTTATTTTGATTTACATTTTTTTTGTATTTAAACTGAACCGCAATTTTTTATTAAACATATTTATCATATACAAATATAGTTATACGGAAGTCCATGCGCTTAAAACTATCAAAATATGCGTTTAATTTTTTATTTTTACAATAAGTTTTTTTCGTTTTTTTTTTAAATTAATAATTAAAAGACGGGGAAAATTATGTAAAATTTTATTAATACGGTATGAGTTGTATTTAACTCAAGAATTACAATTTACAACTAGGGATTTCGACATGTTTTCAAATACAAATGAACGGCGATTATCGGCCAACATATTTTTATATAGAGAAAAGCTCCGTTTTACGCATCAACAGAAGAAATTGGCGCATACTTGAAATGTACGAAGTCATTAATTTGAAGATCTTCTGGAAGGCCGTTCGTTGTTGTTTCTTCTCCTGACACGATTTTTGAACAAATATATTTTGAAATATACTCAAGTCCGAAAAATTAATAAAAAAAAAATAACACTAGTAAATAATGCAATAAATTGCAACTTTGTTTCAAAATACGCATATTTATGTAAAAACCTCAAAACGTGCGAAAATATGAAAACTAAAATTTCATTTTTGAACTCGTTTGGTTGTGATTCAAATTTGTAGCGCGTCCGGCAAGACACTCACTCAGAGGCGGATTTCCCATTAGGCGCTGTAAGCAGCTGCCCAGGGCGGCAAAATTAGGGGGCTGCAAATTTTGTAGTGTTTTATTAAAAAACTTCAAACGTATAAAAAAAAATTGTAAAATTAATTACTCTATACTTTTATAGTTTATATTTACGAAAAATAATTAATAATATGCGTATTTATATTTTATATTTTTGTATATTGTACATTGTATACGGTATACCCATCTATTTTGGATTATTATAATTTATAGTTATTAAAAATATAGTAAACAACTGTATAGCAAATAGTTTATGATAATACTATATTTAACACGTTAGTATAGTCCGCCCAGAGCCCTCGTCTCCACGTTAAAAATAAGTACGGTCGACCTATGGGTCATATTATAATACATGTTATGTCATGTTATATTAAGAAGACGTTATACCCGCTTGTGTTGTCTCCGTCTTACAAGTGCGTAGCATAGCAAATTTTACGCTCAGAAGATCACGCGAAGCTCCGTGAATTTAAAATTTAGAGGGAATTGACCTCTTATAAAAACTAAAGGTAACATTATTATCGAGGGCTTCTCGTTGGCTTTTTATTATATTATTTTAATTTTAAAGCGAGTTATGAGTATTTACAAATTGTAAATCGATTGTATATCTTAAAATACTCATAACCAAGGCTGGGCAAGTTAATGATATTTTTTAACTCAATTAAATTAAAAGTTAAGTTAATAGACAATTTTAAAACATCAATTAAGTTTAAACTAAGTTAACAAAATATTATTAACTTAACTTCAATTAATAAATTAAGTTAATAAAAAGAAAAAAAAATATTATTATTATGTATGCAACCCATATTATATGACCTATATAAAAATTAAAACTAACGACATATTATTAGTTTTTATTGATAAAAATATATACAAAATTCTTTATAAATACACCTTTTTTTCCTAATAATATTTTTTATATTTTATAAACTTATAAATTATATAAATATTATTTTTCTGAACAATTTCTGAAAATTAAAAACTAACTTAATTGGAAATATTCAAATAATATAAGTTAATTTTAAGTTAACGTAGATACAAATGAGTTAAGTGTTAAAGTTAAGTTAATTAAAACAGTGAACTAGTAAGTTAAGTTAATAAGTTAAAATTAACTTAACTTGTAACTTATTAACTCGTTAATGCCCAGCCTTGTTCATAACTCGCTTTAAAATTAAAACATAATAAAAAGCCAATGAGAAGCCCTCGATAATAATGTTACCTTTAATTTTTATAAGAGGTAAATTCACTCTAGATTTTAAATTCATGGAGCTTCGCGTGATCTGCTGAGCGTAAAATTTGCTATGTTACGCACTTGTAAGACGGAGACAACACATGCGGGCATGACATCCTCTTAAGCAACAATGGTTATTAATTTATTATTGTTATTAATATTATTCTTATCGGGGATCGACGTCGTCGTATTTTCGGGGAAAAATAAATACCCACACTGCCACACTATATTACTAATTATACAATCCTATAATATGCTGTTATTACGAACTTATAGAACATGTAACGATATTCGATAATAATAATCAAAAACTTGATTATTAATAGGTTTGCCGACTGCTAACGGTAAACGTCCGAATTTCGGACATTTACCGATTGATTTCGGTAAAACCTAGGATACACAAAATAGTTTTGTCAAACCCCGAATGATTTTTGTAGTTTGGACTTTTACAAACGAGATTCGGTAAATCTTAGGACAAACAATCAGTGTTAGTAAAAGTCCGAAATTGTTTACCAATTGTGTGATATTGTTTATGCTGTATGTTAATTAGTATAATATGTAGTCCGAAATTATTATATTGTATTTTATTATGTTAAATTAAATTAATGTTATTATTATATGTTATGACAACAAATTTTTATTATTATTATTATTTTTACTATAATTTATTATATAACAAAATTGAAACTATTGCGTTCATTTTACAACGATCGATTTTAAAGATTTTCATTTCGACTTAAATATAATAGTTAATAATAGAAACCTTGACACGTGTACCATTGTACCTACTCATACAATCAATAAATTAGCCAAAAAGGTACCCATATCCTATCTTAATGAAACTCATAAAAGTTGTTCCTATACGGCTATACGTAACACTGTTGTATGTAAAACTAAGTTTACGAGAAGGAACAGGTTTTATAATAGACCAATGATAGAGATTGATAATGATATCCAGGTCTATTGGCAAACAATTTCGGACTTTTACTAACACTGATTGTTTATCCTAAGATTTACCAAATCTCGTTTGTAAAAGTCCAAACTACAAAAATCATTCGGGGTTTGACAAAACTATTTTGTGTATCCTAGGTTTTACCGTAATCAATCTATAAATGTCCGAAATTCGGACATTTACCGTCAGCAGTTGGCAAAACCTAGGATTTACCGGTAAATTCTAGGTTTTACCGCTATTCGTACTTTTACCGTACCATATACATAAACAACGTCATCTCCGTAAACTAAAAATACTTTGAATGTCAAATTCTTATACGTGATACCTTAAAATTAGTCAAAATATTTTGAAAACCACTTTTTGAATAAAAAAAACTATAATTCATGTATAATTGGTATATTTCAGGTTCCTACAGTTAATATTTTTTGAATATTATTAAAACAACAAAAATCTCTAGAAATCTTTACTGTACGCTCGTTTGAATATTAAAATATGTCGTTAAGCTCAATTTTTTTTTTAATTTCCAATAAACGATTCAAACCATTACAGTAAATCGTGTAACTTCATTGAAACACCTGTAGGGTATTTACATCGATGAATACCTAAAATAGAATATTCATATTAATAACACTATTCAATTTTTTTTTTCATCTTCAAATCACTCAAACATATTGTAAATTTTAAACTTAAAAAATTAATATACACTGCACTTGTACAATCGATTGTTTCCTATGGTATTTCATTTCGGTGCTGTACATACCAGCCCATCTCTACAGACTTACAGTAACACTAAGTTATCACTACTCAAATTCATTTTTAATATACCTCACTATTGTATCAAACCTCTAAATTATAGGTATAGCGAATTAAATATATATAAAGTCTAAAATTTCTATATCTTAAAAATATTTGTTTATTAACGTTTAATAATAAGGACGCCATTGCGATGTTGAAAGTCATAATTATTCATTCTACCTAACTTAAATCTAAATCTAATGTTTTTGTTCCTTAAATGAGAACAGTTTTTGTACAGCAATGTCCAGCTAAACACAAGTTTATACGATTTTGTCGTGATCACGATTTAGATTTAAATAATTTCAAAAATGTCTCGACTCATAAAAATTATATTAATATTTTATTTTAATAAGTTTGATTTAACTATATTTATACATTAAGTCCGTCTGTTGTCTATTCTATTAGAGTTAAAATTTATATCTAACCATATATTACTATAGCACCTATAAGGAACTCTCTCTCCTCTAGCACAGACATTGGCTTTTGAGGAGAATAGGAGACCCATCAATATTGTTAAACTTATGCTTATTCCAAATATTATTAAACGTTGAATAGCTTATTTGATGGAAATAAACTTATTATTATTAAAAAGAAAAAACCACCGAACACATGGGTGTTAAAACCATCAAAACCGTTATGCACATGATGTCGAAATCCCGGATAATAGATATTGTAAGTAAAAATATTTAAGTCTTATACACGATTTAAGTGTTTTCGAGGATTTAAAAAATTTCTCAGAACAGTATTATCGAAAATTACCTGCATATTACTCACATAAAGGAAAGGCCTTTGTCGAATTTTCAGTACTCGTCAGTCGCAGTTTCGATGCAATTTCTAAGGCGCTATACGAACGACAAAAAAATCACAAAACATTATTATACAGTTCAATTGTAAAACTGCAGACTTTCGACTACCTACCTACCTACCTACGACGTACTATCAAAGAATATTTTAAGTTTTTTCGTGCTCTCGAGGTTAGCTCTGAGAGTTGTGCAGGGGTTCTGCAAACGACGAGGAGAAAGGGATCAGAGGTGTGAGATTCCCTTGTAGCTTTTGAAAAAAAAATATAAATAAACAATTTTTACGAAATAATGGTTTTTGCGAAAAGTTAAAAAAAAATATTATAACACCTATAATACCTATTGTTGTCGACGTTTGTAAAAAAAAAAAATAAATAAATAAAAAACGCGTATAGTTCATTATATAAAGCATAATATTTCACAGATTATTATATTATCATACGCGTCCTACGATAATGGGTATGCAATATATACGCTAGCTATATTCGAAATACCTCATAATTATTGTACCTCATAATAAAAACTCAAATCATAAGTCACACACGACTGTATTGAAATTTACGTCTGGTACACCTTGAGCACTTAGTTTTGAAAACATTATCTTTTTTTTTTATCTCCGTACAATAAATGCTGATTTTTATCTTTGTCTAGATAACTATTCTAGCATCTGTCTCTTATCTTTATCTAGATAACTATTCTAGCATCTGTCTCTTATCTTTATCTAGATAGGGCGACTTGTATAGTTATTGGCACCTTAAGAAAAATCTCATTTTTATACCTGTCCTACATACTACCAACCAAAGATTCAACTAACTTAATATTATCAATACATTCAAAATGTAATTAACAAATATCACATTTTAATAACTATTAAAATACAAATTAAAGACAATTGTTAAAATATAATTAAATTAACAACAAGCATAATAAGTAAGTATAAATCAAATGAATAGAACTTATAGCCATCAGTCTCGGACAATATACTTTATAAAACATAAACAATGCAAATAAAATTATAAAATATAATAGTAATAGTACAAATTTAATAGTTTAATATATAGATAGGTACTATAAATAGATATGGAATAATACAACATAATTAAAATTAAGTCATTTTAATGTATAACTTATGTTCAAAATGTAAGCATTAATAGAATATTAATAGGTAGGTAGGTATTTAGGTATATTAAATTTAATATTACATAATAATATAAACCTAATTCTAGAAAATTAAAAGTAGGTACCTCCTACCTATGTATAGTGAATACAGTATTTTATTATCTTTATTACAATAATAATAAATATTAATATTATTTTATCTACAAATATTAAAACTTAATAGTTCATTAATGTATATTAATCTATATTTGATGTAGGTATCTAAGAAATTTTAAATTTTGGAGGTAGGTACCTATGTGTTTATTATCGAGAACACTGTTAGGGAAAAAACAAAAATCAGGAAAATTTATTTGAAAGCTTTATATAATTTTAAATGCTTTCATATTTTTCATTTAAACAATATAATAGATGGCAATAACTACATATTATATATAAATTACACAAATTCTATTATTGGCACCCCATACCAATAACTAACCAAACAGAAATATACAGTATAGTTATTGTTATCTACTATAATTATTTAAATGAAAAATATGAAAGCATTTAAAATTATATAAGTAAGCTGTAAATGTTTTTAGGATTCAGAATCAACAAAATATTACTGATTGCGACCATTTTTTTTACGAGTAAATTCTTATTTTCATAGCAGTACTTTATCACGATTTTAAGTAATGTCTTACCTTTTTTGACGTCTTCTTCAGCAATGGTTTTTGAATAAGATGTTGTATCTCATCAGTCACTGAACAATAATAACATTTGGCGCAAATATAAATAAGACAGGGTCACCAATTATTTAAAAATTAAAAATCTTTTTAAAACCTAATCACAGCACTATTTATTGATAAAATAAGTTTGGTATAACTATATCCCTGCCAATAACTATACAAGTTACCCTATTTTAAAAATTTTAAAAATTGAAGGGGACGGTGCAACAATTAGGTATGTCCACTTTGGAAAAATGTTCAGTAGAAGAAAAAAATTTTTAAATCATTAATATATTTAACATATATTAAATATTCATATTGAAAACATAAATCATTACTATTTATTTATTGATAATATGTATTCAAATAATATTTCAGTTCTAATAATGTAGACAATATTATGACCACTGAATAGAAAAAAAAATCATGTGCTTTACCTGGTTTCTTGCTCATAATTTTTTTTTTTATAATTTTCAATAAGAGCAAAAATATTTTAAATCAGTCGCGGTAAATATTATAATATATTTATATTGAAAACGTGTAGCATTCCTCTATTTATTATGTACTGATAATATGTATTAAAATTACTTTTAAACGATATCAAACCAACATAATGATCATTCAATAGAATTAATTATGGACTTTCCTCGATTTTGCTCATCAATTTTTCTTTCATAAATTTATTTTTAATACCCGGTAAATAATTTGAATGGTAATATGTTTATTTTGAAAAATAAGAATAATAATAATAATCAGTTTCGGTGCAAAAACCATGTATGTCCGGACGCATACCCGATAGTTGCACTGAATTATATAAAAACTATATAAGTCCATTTTGCTGATATCACCGTATTCAATAATCGGTCATGGTCGTATGTAATTTGTGCTAAAAACAACCCCCCCCCCCAAAAAAAAAAAAAAATGTAATTTGCGCCACATCTAAAAATTGATTTTGGTAGTTTGCTCCACACAAAACTAAATAAAAGGGCATTAAGTAATCCGTGCCATCGAGTACCTACAAAAATTGTAATGTGTGTCATTGTTCACCATATTAAAATCGTAATTGGTGCCACTTTAAAATAACTAAATAATTTTTTTTAACAGATTAACATAATATAGTATTTTTAACCATCGACCAATGGAGTTAATTTAAATAGAAAATCAGTAATATTATAATTTAAAATAAATGTATATAAGTATAAGACGTACTCTATGTGTTTTAGATTAGACGTAATCTATCTCGTCTCTGCTTATTATTATTGGCAGAACACATTAACACAACAATATTATATCCGGCACACGTTGGTATTGTTTCAACAATTATTAAAGTCGAAAGTGTGGCGCAGAATACATATTCCATTTCGTTGGTGCAAATTACCAAAATTAATTTTTAGATGTGTCGCAAAATACTTGCTTAATTTTTATATTTTGGCGCAAATTACATTCGCGCTTAAATTTTCCTATTGGCAAAGGTTAGTTAATTTTTTTAACTTTTTAACTTAACTAGTTTAAATGGCAGTTAAAATGACTTAGATTTTCATAGTTGATTCAAAAATGATCTATTAAGTTAAAGAAAAATTGAAATTTTTCGTTTATACATAAATATTAATATAAAAATAAAAACAATACGAATAATAATGATAAGAATTTTAACTATAAAGATAAATAAATAAGATAGTGATAGTGGCCCCTTGATGTACAATGTCTTAGTATTTTTCAAACACTTCGGCGCCATTGCTGTACATTATGATAAAAAAAATTCAATACAATCGATTATTATAATTTAGGAAATTAGATCTTTCTCAAGAACGAAGTCACTCTTTATGTGATCTACATATACTAATTAAAAAAGAGGATTAATTTTTTTTAAACTGAGTTAAGTTAATATTTTTTTCATCACTGACTTTTAACTTATCGAGTTAATTTAAACGATTTGTTAACAGTTAACTTTTAACTTATCGATCTAATGTTCTCTTGACTTAACTTGAGTTAATTATTTTCATTAACTTGCACACCTTTGCAGCCTATTATTGGTATCTCAAAATTATTATCAGTAATAAAATTGGCACAATAAATTCCATCTCTCCCTCGGACGTACCTACCGCCGTTTGTCACATGACACATTAACGTGAAGCATATTTTGATTATTCTGAATCCACCATAAAAACGATTTCTCGAAAACGTGGACTTACCCGGTTGTCGCACTTTGGCACTTCAATTATTATAATATCTTTATACGACACTGCCGGTGAATCACCCTGTATATTATATTATATATAGGCGACGGAACGCGATGGTCGCGGTCGTGACAGCTTATGTGTGTACATTTGATATTAATATAATATATTATTGTTGTATATTATTATGCGACGGTGGGTAGTTTATATTATAAGTTAAAAGCGATTGTCGCCGTTAGGACGACGACGGCGGTGATGATGATGATAATATGATAGTTGCAGCCGTCACAATTTAAAATGTCACATTATAATAATGCATAATAATAATATATACTATCATCAACACGATAATAATTTAATATACTCATAATATTATACGTCATATACCCTCAGCTCGTACAATAATGCATTAAAACGTATATGCATAATTTGTGTGTGTTGTAGGTACCTGCGCTAAATTATTATTATTATTATTATACAGACCAGCTATTATGTATTATGATGGGCGGGCACGGTAGTCGTTGTACAAACCAATCGATCCGAACGGTCGTAAACTCATTAATAATCATATATTAATTATCCGAGAACTCTCGTGGTCACCGAAATTGCGTCCTCTATTTGGAGGTGTCCGCAATTCAGAGGGTTCAGTCTGTAGAAAACGTGTAGTTTGTTCCCAAAAGAACGTCCGCAATTTGGAGGTTGGGAGAGGTTTCACTGTATTATTATGTAACTGCACTGTAGTAGTGCTCTACATAGTCCGTTATTTTAGGGACCAGATCGTACTTAAAATGTTAACAAACTACCAAACTCAGACACTGGACCGACGAATTTACAAAAGTAAACCAGGACCGGACCCCGTCAGGTCTGATCTGAAAAAATTTGGACCGGGCTGTATGGCTCGTCTGTTTGGTTTGGTAGTCATCCGGACAATTATTTGGTGTTTTTTGTTTGATTTTGAGGGACATGATGACCTCTTTCATACTATTTTATGATGTCACGACTCCTCCCTCACCCTAATCACTTCGTTAGGAAAAAAATGGTATACTTCATAATGTCTGAATTAAATATAAATAATCAAAAATAACGTTTTCATGTTTTTTTTTTAAATTTCACTCCTTCTTGGGGCGGCGCGCCTCCAGGTTGATAACCCTTGACATAGATGGTGAAATTATTCGTCGGATCCTATTGATGATCTTGCAGGTATTTTATTCGATCCAAAGCTAAAATTCTACACTCACAACAGTATTATAAATGTATCACAAAAATATTATTAGGTTTTATTAGTCGTAGTCGTGCAGATGGTTTACCGATAAATTTATATTTAAATCAATTTACTGTTCTTCGGACTTCGGTATTGTCCGTTTGTGAATACGGTTCGGTTATAATATGAGGTCTCCTCGTCTGCAGTCATCGGGCAATACAATATCTAAATTGGAAAAAATACAACAAAAATGTCCTCACGATTATAATAATATGCTCTATTCCCAGAGAACCTCACACTTCATAGTTCGTATTATACAAACCTTCGTTAACCTTAATAAGTCTTGACTTATGTTTCCAAACATAAGCTTTTGTTCGGTAATATTTACTGCCTTGCTTTTTTAAGCCGTTTATCCTTCACTACACCAACTCGTAATAAACGATCGAAAAACTTCAATTCATTGAAGCTCACAATAGTTGCTATAATAGAATGAGAGTAACACTCCCTGTAATAGAATAATTATTATGTGAACCAACCTAGAAATTGATGAAATTGATGTGTTCAACTCACCAATAACTTATGTACTCGTTCAAGTTGTATTGTAATTTTCTGATTCGTGACTCGTAATTAAATTGTAATTATGAGTATAATTTCATGTATATATTATAACATTATTATTTTATTATTATTGTCCTATTGTATTTCAATATAATAATATCTATCATTATGATATGATTGTTATATTATTATTATTCCTATCGTACGCAACAGGGCCTTGCCCATTAGATACCAAATAAATAAAAAATAAAACAAACACTCTCACCTTATTTGAATGCTCAAATTACACATAATATATTCAAATTCGGATTTTTGGAATTTTTAAATACACTCAAAGACCACATTTTCAAATTATTGAGATTTTTGTACCACTCAAGGATGATCCTGTGACAAAACAAACTTCTGTTTTTCAGATACGAACTTTTTCACTTTAAATAATTATTCAGCAGATATTTTATTTGAGAATTTCGATGTATTTAAACCAACATTCGAAAGAGTAGTTTTTCAGTTGCACAACTTCCTCGGTAAAGGGTTAAGTAGATATGGGGGCTTAGAGTTCATAGGCGCAACTAGGAGTTGTTTTGGGGGTACTTCAGCACCCCAAAACCTAATTGAGCACCCCTGGTGGAAAAAATTATCTTTTTTTTTAACTAGATAAATTGCAACTATCTTTATCTTTTTATTTTACTGAAATATTATCTCTATCTAGATACGATTATACTCAATTTTCTTTATATAGATAAATAGTTAATGATCTTTGCTCAACACTGGTTATTACTTAGTGTTTTCCCAGTTCGCAAAACCATTTATATTTGAGATTATTAACCGTCGATAATGTCAAAATATGACAAAATGTTTCAGATTTAAAAGAAAATTTAGTGATTTTTAGGACATAAATAAATGCACATTTTGAGGTTTTCAAGGGCGTGAAGTCCTTAGCTGATTACAAAAGGCTAGTTGATATAGATAACAAAAAATAAACTAAATAATATTATTATTTTTCATAAAATATTAAATACATAATATTATTAGGTTTACCTATATCCACCTGTTACTTTTTATGTAGGTATTTATATTTTGTTTTAGTTTGATTTGTGTTATTATTTCTTATTTATTCGATTTAAACGTATTTAAATTAAGTCAGTTGACGAATGACGATTTAAATAAAACTTTATGAACATTTTAAATTCCAGTATTCCGTGTTTTTGTTTTATTTTGTTATATTATATTCCACGGGCCGTTCCAATATTCTGACCATCTGATGGTAATTTTGTTTAGCGAAACATTTGGATCGGGTTAGAATTAATTAAAAATGACGCTGCACGGTGCAGATTCACTTGTTCAACTGTTATAAGATAAATTACATGGTACGATATTATATTATTATAGTAGTTAGCAGTCTTGTAGGGAATGTGAGTGAATAAAGTACTTATATGAAGTGTTTAGAAAACTTTTTAAATCAAATACTTTTGATTAAATATTTCATCCTCTTATATAGGTACTACAGATCTATCAATCTATTATCTAGATAATTTTTTATTAATGTTTCATCTTATCTAGATAAATAATTACAAGTTATCTTAATATTTATTTTAGTTAAATATTTCACTTATCTATGTGAATGCACAAGATGGGTACATTTTTTTGTAAACATTACCCAGAATTTTCTAAAAATGTCTCAATTTTATTCTCTTTGCCTCTGGCGAATTTTGTGAGTAACATAACAAGGTTTACAAAATACTGTACCTATAATAAATATTATTGCTTTATAATTATTACCAATTTCATAGTTTTCGAAGTTAATGTTGACCATAAACAACAAGTAATAAATTTAGACGAAAATATCTGTATTACACAGGAAAAATGTATACATATAAAGGTTAATTTTTTTGTTATCATTACATTTTATTTTATATTTATATTTTCGATTAATAATTATATGTAATTTATCTGGATAAAATATTTTTATCTTTTATCTGTGTCTTAGATAAAATAAAGTGTAGTTATCTTCAGTGTTGAGAATAGATGACAAAAATTTTATCTAGATAAGATACAGATAATTTTATATAAAGATAAAGATAAATACATTTTGCATTTACCTAGATTAGATAAAGATAATCTTACTTTTATCTGGATAATATCATAGATAAAACTGATTTTTATTATATTTAAATAACAAATTTACATCTTTGCTGACATAACGTAGCTAATAGTCAATGAGTACATACAGTCACAAATTTTCTTTGAGTCAGAGAGCCGTAAAGTCTCAAAATATCGACTTCATACGATTTTCTAGAAGAACATCAGAATATACGGTAATATTACGAGTTTATGTACTAATTGGCCAGTGTTCTGATAGAACAATTTTAATAAAAATAATAAATATTATTTGTGAGAAATGAATGTGATTTAAATACAATTTATCTAGATAAGTATAAATGTGTCATCTAAGATAACCAATAGATAAATGGCAAAATAGTTATCTGGATAAGATATTAGACGAGTATTTTTTTATTTAGATAAGAATGTGGTCTCAACACTGGTTATCTTTATCTTTATCCAGATGATTATTTTGTTACTAAACACTGTATATATTCCATGGGCAGTACCAATATTCCGGCCATCAAATAATTAAATACAATTTTTTTCAAATACAAGCCCCGATATAAAATATGTATTAAAAATAACCATTTGACTTATTATCAGTAATTATATTTACATAAATACAATAGCGTTGGTAGGTACTTCTATGCATTAATAATTTATTTACAACTATAGCTGTCTCGCCAAAAGATTAAGTTATGATTAACCGCAAGTTATTTATATACGCGACTGAGCTTCCTAGGTAGGCAATCTGATTGCGTCGGTTCGAGGACAATATGTGAGTAGATATTATCGGGTAGAAGTGCTTAAAATAAGTGAAATCTAAATTAAAAGCATGAAGAAAATAAAACAATGAAAAACATCCCGACGGTGCGGTGGGGCGTGACAAGATTTGTTTTATTTTATAAATTTATTTGTACAAAAATGTACAATCCATATTTCTACTAATTTATTTACACCGCCGTTTGTTAGAAACTCGTACAAATAATAATTAAAACCCGTTGTCCTATAATACACCGTTAATTTTGAATAAAAAATGATTGAGGTCATTATGATCGAGATAAAAACTATCCCATATCTCGAGTTGGACCGAATTACACACATTGAGCAAAATTTCATCGAGGTCGGTTAAGTAGTTTCGGAGTTAAGCGCGGAAAAACATTTAGTGACACGAGATTTTTATATAAGGACATTATATATATTCCATGGACCGTACCAATAATATTCCGACCATCAAATAACCAAATAACGTACAACGAATTTTTTTTCAAATACAAGCCCCAAAAACTTATTGAAATGTAACCATTTAACTTATTATAATAGTTATTGTATATTTTTTACATAGAAGTTGGTACTTCTATGCATATAAGTAATGTGCATTAATAGTTAATTTACAATTCTTAAAATACTGACCCCTTTACACCCTCCTTCTCTCGGAGACGCCCCCAAAGGAAAACAATAAACGTAAATACCTTAAAACGTCTCTTTTTTCATTACATATAGGGGAACATGTGGCAGTTACATGCATTATGCATTTATTATGAACATTTTATTTTTATTATTTCAAAGTTTAAAAGGATGTAAAAAAAAGCACAGTTTACACGATACATAAAAAAAATTAATTTGACAAACACGACAAATTATATATAAAAAAATTGATTGTACATAGATTTATACAACTTGACTTGAAATAAATAAAAGCATAAATTGTGGAAATAACGCATCATTTACATTGAAGAAAATAGATTACTTTATCTGGGGTTAAGTGTTGACGGTAAAATACGATTGGGAAAGGCATTTTTAGCAATACGATTGAGAACGCTCGAATCTTATTTTCTTGCAACGTTGCCAAATTTAATAATTGTAATCGAACGATGATCTGTTGATATTTGTCAGGCTTTTATCGGATTCACGGATATTAATAGAAACTAAAGTAAAATTAACACTATTATCGAAGTACCTATTGAACTTAGATAGGTACGAGAGAATGTCGCCTGTAAATTGTTACAAACCTCATTATTATGACGATGGATACTAATTCCAAATTTATGTCAAACTATAGTATTTACAAACCTATTTGTGTTTTTATTAGATTATGTATATGACTTTTTTTCTTTTATTTGTTTATTTTATTTATATACATTTATTATTATACGTTTTTTTTACTCTTAGACTTATATTTTCATTTCAAAAAAAAATTTAAATTATATAGCAACGTTGCACGTAAATTCGTACTCAATCCTATTGGTTTTTTGGGTAATTGTTAAGTCCTTTGTTCATTTTAAGTGTTCTCAATCATACTGCCAAAACGGTATAACGTTCTCAAACGTTCGATAGCCAGTGTGGACGTCCCACATTGCCCCGGACAGGTACAAACCTCTTTGCCCCAATCAATTAACTCAATCAGAGCCTTTGATTTCGTTTTATTCAAATGGCTAAACTCAAATAAAAAAAACTGTTATCATATTACTAGCAACATATATACTTTTTAATAAAAAACGAATATAAAGAAAGTACAAAATAATTTGATATATTAAAAACAAATATTATGAAATGTTATTATCGTGTAAATATTATAACTGCAGGCACGTGTTCAGTTTTTCGTGGATCAATTGCAAAATCATCGATAGTTCGATTCAAAACTTTTATCACATAATCTCAGACGACCAAAGAACAGCTATAAATCTAATAATATTATCGACTTTACACATTAAATAAATATAGATATTACTTTGCCCCCTACCCCACTCTGCCCCACGTTCCACTATTTATATGTCTAACTTATATATATATATATATTATTTAGTACACAAGCTAGGTATAATATATAGGTTAGATTTTTTTAGCCAAACGTCCCTTTGCTCGTACCGGGTTATACCGGCTGTAAATCAAGTCGTAGTTTTTGTGCGACTATATATTATATTGATTTCGCACTGAAAGTCCAATTTTAAATGCCCGAGACTCACGATTTTTGAGTATTTCGAATATTATTGTTGCGGATTCATTTATGACAATTGTAATTTTTTTTCGTCGTTTTCGGTTTTTAGCGATAAATATGTCAAAACGCCCGTATGAGATACGTGAAAAACTAAAGTTTCGTCTACAATACCTATAACTACGTATATATATATGTGTGTATATAAAAGTATGGGGTGATTTAAAATATATGTTAAGGCCATTTTATTGGTTCAAAACAGAGAAAAATGTTTAAATGTTAAATTTAACTCAGGCAACGCCGGGTGGGACTTAATTGAATATTGTTGTAACAAAATTACTTAGCATACTTTAAAAGTTATATTTTAAAATGAAATATAATATTATTCATATACAATATGATCCATCTAACGTAAGACACTCAATATTTCATAAAGTATTTACGTTTTTGGAAATATTTTTGTTACATGGTATGGAGTCATTCCAAAAAAAAAATATTTTTTAACCTTATTATTTCTTAACTTTTTTACTTTTTGAATTACAACATACAGTTTTAGTTTTACAATCCAAAGTAGAATATTGTTCTAAGTATTTTGATACATGAAAATCAAATTTTGGGAGAGTTTTTATGTGTTATAACTTATAAGTATTTGAAGTTTAGATAAGCGGAGTAGTGGACCAACATTTTGAGAGGTAACCGAACACTGCTAATGTAAACTTTTAATACTTATAACTCATAAACTGCTAGTCCAAAATTCAATTTTCATGTATCAAAATACTCAAAAAAAAATTTCTGCATTGTGTTATACAACTAAAACTGTATGTTGTATTCAAAAAAAAAAAAAGTTAAGAAATAATAAAGTTAAAAAATATTTTAAAAAAAAATATTGAAAAAACTTTGTTTTGTAATGATTCCATATCATGTAACAAAAATATTTCCAAAAACGTAAATCATTAAAGTTACAACACATTGTAGAGTTGGCATTATTAGTTTTTTTTTAATGGGCAACGAAGTGCCCGGGATCAGCTATAGTATCTTGTAAAATTGAATAAATACAAAAAAAGAAATATTTCGTTGGAATTTAATATTTTAATACTACACACCCATGCGTCTTTTTAGGAAAATGTATAGTACGGGAACGCAATTTAAAATCGAATGCTCGTTTGGTAGCTGAGTTCCCATGAGCCCCTCCCCTTCCACCCAATTCGAGCACTGGTAATCGCACGGGGTTAGGAAAAAGAAGCAAGTGAATAAAAAGCATATGGATAAAAAAAAAAGCAAATTAAATATTTTACAGTACATCACCTCGTATATAATAACAAAAATGACTACTATTGATTAATACTATAACCTAATATGCTATAGCATATTATTATGTACGATGTACCTATAAGCAGTGTTGTGCAATAGCTAAATTTAGTTAGATAAATTTATCTAGATACCTTGTCTAGATAAAACAATGTATCTTTTATCTTATCTAGAATATCAATAACTAATAAGAATAAACCATCAGCTCCACTATTTGATATGTATCATAAAATAAAAATGTATATGTATTATAATTCAAGAATTCAAGATAATAGTTTAATAATTATATAACCTTTATACAAAGTATTCTGCAATCAGTCAGCCTCTATATCCACAACTAGTCTTCCTTTTCCGAAAATGGAGTAAATATTAACATTGTTGTTGGAATGATCATTTAATTATTTAACAAATTTTACAAATAATTATTAGTAATTTAAACTAAAATTATATACATAATATAGTCATGTTTGTATTAATATTTTCTATAAACCTAATATAAAAAGTATAAAATTTAACAAAATCGTGTTTTAAGAATACAATTTATAAAAAAATATCTCATTTTCATCTAGATAAAATTGATTTTATCTGTATCTATGTCTAGATATATTTTAATTTAACATTGTCTGTCTCTATCTAGATATGTTTTGAGTTCATTATCTTATCTATATCTAGATACAAAAAAATTATCTAAGCACAACACTGCCTATAAGGTAGGACAGGTATAGGTATGTACAAAATGACAATAAATAACTCGTCAATATTCTTGTTATCACTGCAGCTCGGATAACGGCTTATGACAGCCACGTGTTTCCAAATCGAACACCGATTATAGATTACAAAAATTACCCAAGTATAATAATATATCTGACTTCAGTCTGTCCAGAGCTACGAGATTACAGCTCGGCTGCGTTCATTACTCTAATATAAAAATTCAACGTTTTTTCTATTTCGTTTTAAATTAATATTATTAATTAAATGTTTTGTTCACTAATTAAAATGTCGCATCAAATAATTTAATCTAATAAAAATACGGAAAAAGTTTGTTTTAATCGCCACATATTTTAATATTATATACATAATAATATATTTAATTAATCAATTAGTTTGATTTGAAATATTTTGAACCTAACCATTTGAAATAATTTATACCAATAATAGTAAATAATATTATATACCTACTGATTTAAAAAAAAAAATAAATTAATAATAATAATTGGATTTTGCTTTCTTTTCCATATGCTCATTTTTCAAGGTGTCTAAACGAGTCGAAAAAATAATAAAAATACCTACCGACGTGTGAAACGAAAAGAAAAATAATGACATTTCACTTTTGATAAAATCAAATTCAGTAGTTATATATATTATTATAATATTATGTTCGACGGTCACAATTTATTCAGAATTTAATCACTTTAGTTACTTGACATTTTCACGTTTCACTGATTATTGATTGTTGAAATAATTAAATATTATTCATATACTGTTTTAGCATTCGAATTTATTTTGGTTGAAAAGTATATTATATATGCGTTTACTACAGCAGGGCGTTTCAAAATTTATGTTACAGCCATCTCGTCACATAAATATTCAGAAAAATGTATGATAGGAAAGTTTTTGGATTTAGAAAACATCTAAAATTATTTTTGTACATTTAATAACTTTGTACAGTATATTAGGAGGGTGTCAACTTTAGAAACTCAAACGAGGATGGTTGTTTTTTTATTAAAAATCAAAATTGTTAATAGTTTGATAACAATTTTAATTTAAATATGGTTTCGACATAAACTTACTATAATAGTTGGCTGACTTTTTTGGATACAATTTTCAAAGTTATTTGTTAAAAATATAAAAACTGCATGTCATTATTGTTATAAACGATAGCAAATATTTATAAAACTTTTTAATAAAGATTTTCGTTGTTAACATATTGTAATTATTAACATACTGATATGAAATCAGTAGTTACTATATACTATTTATTTATTGTTAAAAACGTATCATATTCATAAATCCCGTCATGTAACTATATATACATTTTTTAATAGAACTAAAATAATGAGTTGTTTTTTTTTTTTAATACAACTAGGAAAAAAATGTAAATTTGAAATGATGAAAAGTGTAAGATTATCAATATTTAGTCAATATGGTAATATATAATAGGTTTATTACATTGAATTATTTTATTTAATTCTGGTAGTAATTAGGTGGGTGTGGGGGCAAAGCACCCCACCGCGGGTTAGCGTTAAATTAATGTTCGGTCGGAACGCTGTCTAGTTTATTCAATTTCTATTCGAGTTTCCCTTCTTTTCGATTTTCCAATATTCGAGCACTGGTGATTACACTCGATTCGCCGAAATTTTCATCACCACCTCTACCTGCTACCTATCTGCTATCTAGGTGCTGAACTACCTACGTCTCTGCGTTCGGTCGATTTCCCGCGAAAACGCGCGATATATAATGATATACCGTCGGCAACGAGCAGCGGAGAGCTTAACGAGTTCGCCGCCGCAAAACCAAATGTGTACGTTTTCGACTTTTTCTCACGAGCCGGAGGGCCTAATATCCTGCAGTCTATAATCCTGTTTTTTTTTTTTTGTGACACGTCGCTGACGGCGATTAGAACCGTTCGCAAACGTCCAAGCGAAACGATTATCTCGTTACGCCCCTGTGGCCTATGTGTATATATATATATATACGAGTATGGCCGTGATGGAGGATCGCGTAGGTAGTTAAAATGCGATTATATTTTTTTCAAAAGAATCCTTCGTGGGTATTATTAATCCTAGCTACGACGACGACGACTGCTGCTGCTGCCCTTCCATCACGTTTGTACTATACATCCCTCCGACGGTCGACGAATAATTAATTTCTTATATACATATAATATGCCTATAGTAATACGGTTGTTCGTTTCCGGTCCAAAAGTCCTGCTGCAGTGTCGAGGACAGCAGACTTTTTATTTATTCTATTGCTGCACGTCTCAATAATACAAATCTATTTATATATGATATAGATATTACGCAGCGTAAAAAAAATTAATTTTTTTTTTTGTAATTACTGCATTACAAATATTATTTTTCAAAATTGTAATTAATTTATTCCTGAGCAGGGATTGCAAACGTTATATATACGACAAAAAACGTTTGAAATTTGTAATCACGGTAATTAAAACGGAAAACGGAAACTCTAAATATATCATCGAACAAAACTTAATTTATATAATATCATTAAACAAAAAATAAAGCAAAACATAATAATTTAAAATCCATTTACTTAAAATTTATAATATTGGTTTCGTAGAAATATTTATTCCACGTGACTAAACAATCAATCTTAGCGATAATTCCAAGAATTTATTATATTCCGTATCCGGGCCATTCCCCGTATTAGATATTATTTTAACGATAAACAATAAACTCAAAAGTTGTATACCGTTTTACTTTTAAATAACCATAAACGCAATAACTTAAAACGAAATTTTGATTTCAAATTCAAGCCCTAATCGTTAAGCTGATTCTCGAGTAGATGCAAAATGTAAAAAAAAATTATTTTCCAATATTTTAAAAAGGGTAAAAGTTTCAAGTTAGAATTATTTTAAATTGAAAATTTCAAGTGAAATATTTCATACTCAGAACTCTAAATACCTATATCAATAAACAAAACTTAATTTATATAATATCATGAAATGAAAATAACATAATAATAATTAAACAGTAAACATAATAATTAAAAATTATTTTACTTAAAAGTTATAACATTGGTTTCGTAGAAATATTTATTTTTAGTACTTTTTATAGCAATCATTCCAAGAATTCATTATATTCCATATTCCCCACAGGCCACAATAGATATTATTTTCAACGATAAACACAACATATTTTGTAGAACGTTTTAATTCTGAATAACGATAAACTCAAATGTTGTAGAACGTTTTAATTCTTAATAACTATAAACGCAAAAATTGTATAATGTTTAAATTGTAGATAACGTGAAACGATTTTTTTTTCAAATGCTTAAGTTACTTTTTTTTGGAAATCATACATTACCTATTAATTATCTTTCGAAATTGTAATTTAATTATTCTTAGGTTACTTTTTTATTTGATCAAAATTACATAACTTTTGTGTTGAAAAATTAACTTCATTACAATTAAATAGTTCCTTTTATTTTTTATTTTTATTTTAAGAATCATCACTGTAGCTTAATAATTATCATGTTACAAACACATGAACTATGAAACGGCAATCGACGATATGAAATCATATGAAATCTTTTTTAAGAATCAAAAAAATAATAATTTTTCAATGGATTTTCAAAATTACAACTTTTTTTTGTAAATCATCTATTAGAAAAATGTCACTGTCAGAAAATCGTACTTATATAATATGCACATACAATTATGTTATCAATTATTTTTTTAAATGTATTAAAAATAAAAATAAAGCAACGAGTAATTTAATTACAAAAATAAAAACTTAAATTGCGTATAAATCATGTACTTAAAAAGTAATTTTGTTACAGTGACTTATTGTAGCTGAAGTTAAGTTAGTCTACAATACTAATGAATTGACGTTTTAATCTTTTGCACGAACAATTTAAAACTATCAGGGGTGCAGAATTAAACGAATTGCTGAATGATTTATACATTTTCATTGCTGCAGCTGCACGATGCATTTCGTCACCCATGAGGTGTAATATGATTTAGTATATTCAAACGTTTACATTGTTGTACGGTGTTTATAACGTTTTTATTTTGCCGACAGCAAAAGGGGATCTCGGATCTGTGTCGTTAACTATGAGTACCTACCCTTTATATAATAAAGGCAAATCGTTTATGTTGTTACGACATAATAATATTATATAAGAATTAATAACAAACGCAACACGTCATATCGTTACACCAAACTATATAATAGGCTCGGGAGCTATAGAACTGAAAAAAGCACGTGGTTGTGAAATATGAAAAAATTGTAAAATATCGATGAAAACGTGTTGATTTTATTATGCAAAAAATGTATTAAAAATGCATTAAAATTATTCAAAATTACAACGAAAAAAACACCTCTTGTTGTGTTATTGATGATGTGCACGCAACACAAATTTGAAATATAAATTATAATATTTATAATATGGGGACAACAATTTAATTAAAAATATATAAATCGCGACGATAATTATAATAATATATCGAGTCTTGAAAACATTATAATATAATATTATATTATATTATGAGAAAAAATATTGAAATTTGTAAAAGTTATCACAGAAACGATAAACAAAAATAATTGAATATCGCATCGAACGAAACGTAATAACTTAAAAGTTATGATATTTGTTTCGTAGAAATAATTTCTATTGATCCACACGATTTATTTTTATCTTAGCGATCAATCCAAGAATTTGTTATATTCGATGTCCGGGCCATTCCCCGAATTAGATATTATATTATTTAAAACGATAATCGCCAAAGTCGTATATAACGTTTGAACTCCGAATAATAATACACTAAAAATCTCATAACGTAGAGATTGTGAATAACACAAAAGGAATTTTTTTCAAATTCAAGGCCTTGCTATAAATACTTTTATTAGACATAATAATGAGTTTAATATTCAATATTATATAAAATAATGCACTGTCGGTTGAAAGAATTCAATTTTTTTTTCAATATTGAATTTGCATAATATTATGCGTATGAAACTCAAGAAATATGCATTTTCCCCCTAAACTTGACAAATTATGCAAAATAGGTATGCGTTTTAAATTTTCGATTTTTAAACTCGCCGCATCGTACAGCTTGAATTTCTAGCTCGGTTTGCTATATAAATCGAGAGCTTATATGAGCAGCCAACCTTTTTGAGACTATTGCCAATAAATCGGGTAGATATTAGAAAATACCCCCCCCCAAAAAAAAAAACTAAAAAAAATATATATCTTATATTATAATAATATATATCCCGTAGATAATCGAGAGTACACTTTTTTGTTTTTTTTTTTAAATAGCCATTTATTAAAATAAAGAATATAATATTATTACAAGTATTAATTAACACATATTTTGTTTATCTACCTTCTTCAAGCAGAGCTTGTGTTGAAGGTAGAGAGTTATTTTCTTAGAAATTAATCACTAAATACACCTATTACAAGATGGACAAATAATAGACAGATATAAACAAAATGTAGAATACAGAAAAATATAGAAATAAAGATAAAGTACAAAGTAGCTTAAAGTTTACAATTCAGATATAAAAGAAATTAAATAAAGATTGTATATATAAATATTATTTGAAGATAATAAATAAATAATAATATATGTATATGAAGTACATCGAATAAAAAAATAATAAGTCTAGTCTTTACCCCTCAAAAAATCCTGTTTTACCCCTTGGACAAGTACCCCCGGTTTGGGAACCACTGCAGGTATAGAACAATATACAACTCGTACAACTTTAAAGCCCTACACGACAATATCATATTATAATGTATAGGCTTAGGGACTTATAGCTCTAAAAAATATACACAAATATGCTTCTAAAATCATTATAATATGCATTTATATGCATTAAAAACAAATTAAAAAATTGAATTTTTTCAAATTTTTTATTTATTTTTTCAATTGAAATTTACCTTAAAATTTTGCAAAATTAAACTGAGAATTAAAAATGAATAGATAAAAAGAAAATAAAATACAATAAAATATATAAATATTACAATATTTTTAAATTACATAACTTTGCTACTTAAATAAAGCAATTGTTTTATATAAAAAAAAATATGTTCTCTGTAAAAATTACATCATTAATTCTGCATCATTCTGAATTTCTTTAAAATTACATTGTACGATTAAATATACTTTCTTATGTTTTCGAATGTAAATCTCCGACGATTTAATTTGAAATTTGACATTTTTGCCAAAATATGCAAAATAAGCATAAACATTTTAAAATATGCACTCTCCTGCAAAATCTATCAAATATGCAAAAATATGCACATTCAAATTTTAGATCTGATATCATGGCACCGAGAAACGAATTTATTTCGCACTCTGCTATATTTAACAATAATTAAAAAAAGTATGCAAATGCTAGAAGTCCCTAAGCCTAATAATGTATGACGTCCACGTATTTTGATTGACGATGCGATGTATGACGTCCACTATACAGTCCAACTAGATTCACTTTCCTACCGGAAAAGATGCTGATGAAGAAACAGAGCACTTTTAGTGCCCCCAAAACGCGAAGACAGACACAAAAAATAAAAATAAAATTTAAAGAAACACACGTCGTTGTGAGATCAAAACACCAGCTCAAAATCTAAAACAGATGGCTATTACGTATAATAAATGTATAACGGATAAACGAAAAGTAAGTACCTAAATAAACATAGCACACGGAATATATAATTATTAAGTAAACATATTTAAAAAAATAAAGATAATAATATTTTTATAGTACAATATTTAAATCATTAAATCAGTTTGAGTTAATGAATAATAAGTTTAAATAACATAATAATAAAAACAGGGCAGCTATTGGAACCGGAATTAAAAATACCAGTATTGAAACATAAGTTACTCGTTTCCGCCAAATGAACAAAGTAAGTCTAGTGTTTGAATAATATTGAAATATTGTATCTAAATTTACAATTTTCTAAATTTTTAAATTTAAATTTATTAGTTTAAACAAATAATATATATATACGTATAATAAAGTATTTACGGTAAAAATAATGAAAATTGAATACATGACTTTTAGCATACAATAATAGTTTAACTGCCAATTATTAAAAACAATTTATAAATGTAATAATGTAAAGATTAAAAGTTATGTAAGACGTCTTATAGGCTAATGACTTCTGCAGTTATGGAAGCTTTTTTTATTTGTAAAAAAAATTTAAAAAAAATAGTTTTCTTACCACTTTTGAAAAATGTCATATTATCTACATAGGTAGTATCTTATAACTCACTATAGTAAAAAATAACAAAAATTAAATTATAAATAAAAGTTTGACGAATTTCATATAATTTTTTTCATTGGCGGAAAAGGGAAAAGTACGCTTTAGCCGGAAACCGGCCATGCCCGTTATAGAACAGGAACCTTTTGAAAATATTAGGACCGGAGTCTTTACTTAGGAAACGTTTTTTAAATTTTCTCAGGAACCTATAAGCTGGAACCGATACCAATATTTTTTGGTATTGAATTTTTTGGTTGTTACGGTTTTATTCGGTTCCAATAAATTATTGTATTTAACTATTTTGTATAATATTTAGGCGGGTTCACTCGATAATAGTTGATTCATTAAATCTGGTTGATTTCGTAAATGTTTATATAATATTATACATAAAAGTTTTATATTTCTATAATCTAAACAGTTCCAGAATAATTAAGTGTACGACGGAATACCGTGGCTTTATAAATAACCCATTAAGTCACCACGTTTAAGGGCAGTAAAATTGTTTTCCGGTGTAAAACCGGTTTTCTTCGTCAGCATTTTTTCTGATAGAAAAATGAATCTAGTTGGTAATTAACTACTTTGGGGGATTAAAAGTAAAAAAATTAACATAGTTTTCAAACTCGTAGGGAAAAACGACAAAAAAATTAAGTGAACAACGAGCCAATTTTTGACAAAATCGATTTTGTTTTTTGGTGTAACGCCAAAAGTACCTAATCACAGTAGATGTCAATTTTTCGGGTTTTTTTTATTACTTTTTTCTTAGTATTATCAATAAAAAAAATTTCAATCGATCAAAAAACTTGAAAATGTAACACAAGGTTACTCATAACGTGTTGTAAGTGAAAATTCAAAAAAAAAGTTGAGCGGAAGCCCCCAATAGTTTTTTATGAGAGTCTAAAGTTCAAATTTCGACAAACTATGTAAAAATCACGAAATTTTAGAGTTTTTTTTGATTAGGAAATTCGTAAAAAACTTTCTATTCATATCTAAGTACTGAAAATTCAACAAAGGAATCTCTATAAATAATTGTTCTACCTAAAAAAAAAGTCAAACTATTTTTTTACGAACGTTTGAAATTATTAGACATTGGATGTTTACCCGCGTTTTCTCCGGAAACGATTTTCTTATTTTGTTGTAATTCAAATAGGAATGATCGTAGACATTCGAAGTTTACCACTCCCGAAACAGAATCGCCCGATTGATCTTCACGTTAATATTTCAACTTTTCCGGTTTTATATTATATAATATTATTATAACATATATTATGTCACGTGCAGCCAAATCGTATGAAAAATTGTTCAATTTGTATTCGAGCATCTCGCCGCGTAAATAAGTGGCCTACACGTCTGAAGTTCAATAAAGCGGTGGGGAGGGGGTCAATTTTTTGTTCATTAATTCACCGCTCAAAACATCGCCAAAGGAATCCTCACCGTCTCAACACACAAAAAGTTACCTATACAGTCGTTTCTTCGAAGACAGAATTCTCTTTTAATAGTTAATATTTCTATATTATTATAATTTAATATCGATCAAAAAAGTAAGAAAAAAGATCACGAGGAACTCGCTCACTGCTGCAGCTGTATAGTAGGCGTCCATTCAGTGCGTAGTGTGCGTACCCTGTCGTCGTTGAGTAGGTCTCTGTGATCGGTCACAAAGACTTATCTAGATAATAAATATTTAGATTTCTCATATTATCGTATATGCCTAAATGAATAGTTCTGAGTAAGGCATCTATAATTAATAATTATCTGAGACAAAAAATTCACCAATCCTGATAAATTTATCTAGGTAAATTCGTCTGTATTAATAATATAGTATTTTAAATTTTAATACAATTTAAATTCATATCATATTATAATATTATACATTTTACCTAATAATAATATTATTTAATATCAAATAAAGACATGTTATTTTATTGGTTATTATAACTCTATAAGTATTATAAAACATTGAATTTAAAAAATGTATTATTCATTCATACTTTTTACGAATGTCTACTATACAAACATTAATTTAAGCTTCTGTGTTTAAATCATATTCAAAAAATATATATACGGTAGTAAGTAAAATTTAAATATATTTAAAAAACATTTATCTTTTATCTTTATTTAGATAAAATAAAGTAGGTACTTATATAATCCCAACACTGAGTAAGCTGAGACGGAATTTTCAATGAATTGTTAATTTTGAATTCAAAGATTTTGATTATTGCACTAAAAAACCAGAGTGAATAGGTATCTAGTATTATATATATTTGTATTGAGAGAACTTTATACTGATTTATTTTTCTACTAGTAAGACGGTTGGTCGATCTATTTTTTGAAGAAAACAAATAACACTAATATTATAAACGACATACATTTTAGACATTCTTGAAGTTGTTGAATACAAAATTTGAAAATTTGAAATTGTATTTTAACATTTTTACATGGTTTTTATAAAAATTTAACAAACTATAAAGTATATTTTATTGTATTAAATTATTTTTAAACTGTATAGAAATAATTGTTTTTTTAGATTAATGGAGTCAAAAATGATCAGTTCTGTCTGTAAAAATCTTTTACAGTCCTTTTAAATGTATATAATAATTTATAAACTATCATTTACACAAAAATTATAATAAATAAAAAATTTAAAGGCATTTTTTGTGCATTATTTAAAAATTGTAGGGCATAAAAGTATTTTTTTATTGCATTTAGTCCCCTAATTATAAGTCAATATCATAATTATTAAAACACGTTTTTTTGATACTTTAATTTTTGTGGTCTTGGCGCAAGATTGGTTTTTTTAGTTCACAATAATTATCCTAAATCAATGAGACTTGCAATAAATATTAATTTATCTTGATCTAAATATTAATAGCTGACAAATAGACAAATAAAACAAGTCCGTACTTGTCATTATTTTGTCTGGAACTCTAAAATAATCCAGTCGATTGTTTTGATTTTTTATTAAATTAACAATTTGTAATGTGTCCATCAAAACTTCGTATGTCCACTGTACAAATATATTATAATTTCCATTTATAACAAGTCCCGTTTGAATTTATAAGAGACATACTGTAATTACGTTGAAAAAAATTTCAAGACCTATAACAGTAGTCGTTAATGCAATCTACAGAATATTTTACAAGTAAATCAGTTGTGACAAATAAATAACAAAAAACTGCGACACAAATAAATTTAAAATATTAAAACCACCCACCTGTAAGATTTAGTGTTTGTGACGTACAACTTTTGGCGTCTTAGCCATCGATATTTTATATCCTTTTATATTTTATATTATGCCTTTTTTTATGTATTTTTTTCAAAAGCGAACTCAAATTGTTTAGGTATTATTCCTCTTTTTCTTCTGCTTCCGTCGAACGGAATGACGTGAATTTTATATGACGGGTAAGTACACTACACGGTACGATAAAAAATTCTAAAAACAAAACAACCACTCTAACATTTATTCGCGATTTCTGACAAACCTCGCCACCGGTAGTATTTACTATATTTTTGTCTCTTTATTTTTCACTTTTTCCGTACCTACTTACCATTTCAGCAGCCGTGTTTAGCGTGTTGAATAATTCAATGTTTTGATTCGTTCGACCTCTCCTCTGCAGAAAAATCTAAAATTACGCCACTGCAGCGAGGTATAGCGATACCTACCATGTTAATAGACAATTTTAAAACATCAATTAAGTTTAAACTAAGTTAACAAATAATATTAATTTAACTTCAATTAATAAATTAAGTTAATAAAAAGAAAATAATAATATTAATTATTATGTATGCAACCCATATTATATGACCTATATAAAAATTAAAACTAACGACATATTAGTTTTTATTAATAAAAATATATACAAAATTCTTTGTAAATACACCTTTTTTCCTAATAATATTTTTTATATTCTATGAACTTATAAATTATATAAATATTATTTTTCTGAAAAATTTCTGAAAATTAAAAACTAACTTATAGTTAATACTATAAGTTAATTTTAACTTTTAAGTTAACGTAGATACAAATGAGTTAAGTTAAAGTTAATTTAATTAAAACAGTGAACTAGTAAGTTAAGTTAATAAGTTAAAATTAACTTAACTTGTAACTTATTAACTCGTTAATGCCCAGCCTTGATAATTTATTACTTATAACTACTAGGAACCGGATTTATATGCAAATGCATATACCTAATATTACCTATATATTGAAATAAGCTTTTTGAAATCTGATGAAAATTGTTCCCGATTTAGATCACTCTTATTAAAATAACACTAATTTTATTTTGCATATTTCAACGTTTTTACCTATTAAATGCATATTGAATGCATATTTGTAGTTTTAAAGTGCATATTATTATTTATAACACATATATATATTCGTTTTTCGTCGTATTTTTACGTCCACAGCCACATAATATCGATAAAATTGACACCGGTCGTTATATATCCAAAGATAAGATTACATACTTCATAGTCATATGCAACATATTATATAATATATATATATATAGATACCTATATAGATAAATTCGTTGCTCATATAATAGAATTCAAGTGTTCGACGGTCAGTTTTCGATGTCAGTCCGTGTCTTGCGTTTTATGTTTAAAATTGTGCCCGAGTGCGTCAAGTGATTTTTGATACAATTTTAATTCGGAACTTTAAAATGCCTAAAGTAAAAACACCAATTATTAGGAATCGTTTACAGACATATTACGTAAACGATCATAAAGATATTTTTAAAACCGATGGTTCAATTTTGTATTGCAATATTTGTGAAATTCCAGTTAACGCGACTACAAAGTTTTTGGTAGACCAACATTTATCACGTGATAAACACAAGAACAATTTAAAACTCAAAGAAACACATTTAATAAATACAAAACAAACTTTAATTTCTAATGGCGACGAAGACGAGAAAATACTTTAAAAGCTTTTTTGTATTTTTTTAATACCATATTAATTAATAAATATTGTTACATCATTTTACATAATACGCATTTACATATTTTTACATAGTTTTAAACAACATTTTAAGTGCATAATATTTTTACATATTTAAAAATAAATACATATTTCATAGCATATTACATCATTTTTAGAAGCATATTTTGAGTATTTTTCGTGCATATAAATCCGGTCCCTACTTACAACAATACTACAACAACTAATGTACATACATTATATATACGTACATGCATTAAACCTTTTCGTTATTTACTCGTAACCAAGTACTTAGTTATTTCGTTATTTTATTATGTCATATTGAAATCTCAAACACAGAAATAATGCGAAACGCTTGCGACAGTTTACAGTTTAAAACTTATTTAGAATACCGAATAAAATAACATAAATGGTATTTGATTTTTCAGACGATTATTATAAATTTTTTTTATAAAAATCAAAATATAATTTAAAATCTATGCAGTTTATATTAAGACCATTATGATGATTAGGGCTAGGGACGACTTCCAGGAGTTTGTATGTTTTTCAATAACCATTCAAAACATATTATATTCGAGTAGTATAGAAATTTGTTTCATAACAATACGAGTTTATATTCAAAATGTTTATAGTTACATATCTTACGTATTTGTACAGTTAAAGAATTTGAAACACAATAGCCACCCAATGATTATAATAATTATTGACTTACATGAATGACTATAAAAACAACGCATTCAAATATTATATTGATTCGTTCTCCCGTCTCAGGTTTGGCCACACAACACTTCCTTCTCGTTCTTTTAAACTGTCGCTGAACGATTCCCCTCTCTGCACACTGCACAATTTATTATCCAATGGTCTGCGATATCGGCTACTTACTATGCATCTGTCCCCCAGCCTATCAAAAAATCGCGACCATCGCTACTGTCCCTTTTGAACACCTCAAATATATCTCTTTCGATATTATAAACGTTTTCACAAATAAAAAAAAAATATCATATTAAATATATATTATCTCTCTTTGACCTAACTGGCTTTTCAATTTAATTGTATATTGTTACTATTTTTTCGGTACTAATTGTGCGTTATCGCGTCTACAGCCTACTCGTCGCGACTACCTTGATTTCACTTGTGGTATCCAATGTTTTGCAATACTATTAAGTAAAACGTTGAACTTGTCTTCATTACGATGAGCATTCCTCCACATAAATTCCGCCAAGTAGGATTCTAAATGGTGTCTCGCTGTGCCTATAGGTATGACGTTTGTTTCTCCATTTCACCGATCCCCAAAGTCTTTCTATTCCTTGTGTGTGAGCATGTGTACTCTTGGATCAACGAAATTATAAGAATGATTCACTGTGAAATGCTGATAGCCATTATCTTGTGTTGCGTTAAATGCCCGCCGGCAATCAGAGTAAATTATCGTCACTTTCTCTATGTGTTGATGTATTTTTGACATCAAAGTAGCAGAAGACCGATCAGGAACTTCCACTAAAAATACCTCTTTTGTTTCACGGCATATTCCGCCGAAAATCCATTGCTGGGGGAGTACTCTTCCACAATTATCTTTACAATTACTACCTACTTAAAACGGGATCGCTATAACCCATAATATGCGGTAGTCGCAATAACGCATTATGTGGCTCGCAGTAGGCGCGATAACGCATATAAGTACCATTTTTTCTTTTCTTGTATAATATAACTGCTATATTATATTAAATAATTGTTGAAACTAATATTGTAATTCCAAAGTTTAAATAAAAAAAATGTATATATATATATTGATTGAACGATAATTATTTTCCGGTATTATATTTTTCCATTATTTGACTCATTTTTATCTCGAGTCTTTTTATTCCAAGGCTTTTTTTCCTGCTTTTTTTTTCTGAACGTTTATAATGTAAAAATTAATAATATTTATACGCCGGCCACCACCGATGAAGTGTGATAAGCACTCAAGGAGAGATGTCTCTCTCTCTCTCTCTCTCTTTCTCTCTCACTTGGCGTACGATAATACGTATAGTAAGCGCAAAAGTTTGACACAAGCCGTTATAATATAATGTTATCATCATCGCAGGTACCTATCCAGCACACGACTTACTGTTATAATAATAATACACATATAGCTGCTGCTGGTAGGACATACCTATAATACGTCGGGCAGACAGTTTTTATATTCCCCGGCGCGCGATAAGGACATCGTCATCACGACCGCGTGAATAATAAAACACGGAGACGGCGTTTTAAAAAATACGAGCGACGGTCCGACTAAATAATTCACGACCGACTAAAAACCGACAAATAATAAAAATAAAAAATAATAACGATGCGTCTTTCGGCGACTTTATAAACGCCGCCGCGAGTCCCATAAAAATTTGTCGCCCTCTCATTGCGGGGATGATGCGTGTTGGTATGCGTATGAGTCGGGTACGTGACTTTGATAATTTGTCTATGGTTGTTTTTGTAGGTTTTTTTTTAAATTAACGCGACGGTTATAGCGGTAGGTAAACACCGGATTTATATGAATTTTAAATTGTAAAATATGCATGCAAACATGCACTAAAAAGAGTCAAAATATATGCAAGAAAAATTGCGAAACACGGAAAATAAAATTTCCTTTTTATTTAATTTTATATTTGATTTTAATTTTCCAGTGATAATTATTTATTCGTTTTATTAACATTTTCACAAACAAAAAGTAAGATGTATAATTGATGTAGCAAATATGCAATACAAAAAGTTTAGTGTCCGAATATTCTTTGAGACGTAAAATATTTGATATTATATAAATAGTAAATACGCTTACTTACAATCTGCTTTTTTTTGCTCAACACCTTTTTGGATCGTTAGGTGTATATTAGTATGGATTTTTTGTTAAAATATGCAAAAATATGCAGAACATGTGCATACTAACGTCAGAATATGCAAAAATATGCAGTATAAAATGTTGATATTTCGAATCAATCGAGTAATGATTTGTGGACACTCATATTGACTGCGTGTATATGATGATGATGATGATGATGATGATGATGATGATGATGATGATGATGTTGAAAATAGCAACATGCATTTTATGCAAAATCCGGTCTTTATGGTTGTTATAGGTTTACCTCGATAATAGATTATAATTTATAAATAATCGTGAGTCTAGAACGGGTGTCGGCAACCAGTGACTCGCCGCGAGCCACACGCGGTTCTCTCGATCTAAAGTTGAGACTGGAATCCAGTTCCGTTCTCGAAAATCAATTATTTTAGTTTCAGAAAACAATATTTTATGATATAAAAAAAAAAGCGTACAGCTCTAAAATAAATACCACGCTAAAGTAAGGCTACGCTGCAATGTTCCCGTCATTGACGTAACTATCTATTATTCAATAACTGTACAGTTATATTTGTTCGAACTTGGACCCGGTCGCGCCGCTGCTACAATCCTCGTCGCTATGTGGCGGGGGTAGATAAGTCGTGACTCGGTGGCATCTCCCCTCCCTGTCCTCCAGACCGACACTATTGTTGCGTCATAAAGTTTTGTCGCCGCCCGCCGGGCTCTCTCTCCTTTTTCGGCGGTTGAACGGTGCGTATGTCAGCGATCGTTCTCGCAGCCTTGTCGTGCCTCAAGTGCCGAATCGGCCGTCAGTTAATCTTAAACCAAGTGGTTTTGTTTTTCCTTGTCAATCTTCGCCCATCGAAATTGGTTTAGCGACAGTGGCGTAGGTGATAAACGTGCCAATTGCGGTTCTAAATATACGATACGTTCGGAATCAGTCACCACCCCGGCCGTGTCGCCTTACATTCAACACGTGGTGCACCGCCGTCATAATTTCGTCAACTTTGACTTTGACAAAAAGGGATTTGGCTACATAGACTTCGGAGATTTGTCCGGCGTCACAGTTCCAGCGAGGTACCACTATCGACACAAGTACACAACATCGCTGGATACAGGTCAATATTTAAAATTATATACATATAAGCGTGAGTCGGTCAGTGGGTCAACCACGCTATTGATAGTGTGTGTTGGTAATTGTTTTTTTTTTGTATTTAAATTATTTATTTGTGTGTATGCCGTATGGTATTTGTCATTTATTACACTAAACCTTTGGTTTAAATATCTATTGTATTTTTTCCTGAATCGTTTTGGTTTATATTCCCCTCCCCCCCCCCTATTTTCATCACAACGCGAGTCGGTGCAGCAAACTGCAATAAAAAAAAAAGAACGTAAGTGCTGCTTCGGCGTACAATATTATTGGAATAATTATTTTATTATCATAACTAAAATACTTGAATTCGTATACGGACGATAAATATTATTTCGTGTTTAAAGTCGATTATTTTAAATCGAAAATCAAATATGTACAAGCAAATACTAAATAATATTGAAATAAACATTTTTCGTGGTGACTCTTCAAAACCGCTGAGAAATTTTTTAAACTATAACTTTTGGCTCTTCCATCTCAAAAGGTTGCCGGATTCCTATTGTCTAAAACGAAAAGGTTCTAAATCGTTTTTATGATATAGTCCGGGAGAGCGATTTCGAGGTTTGAGTTCAAAACATATTTAATTCCTCGAACGACATTCATTTTTTTTTTCATACTTGGATCGTTCTAAAGCATAGATTAGAAACAGTGGAAGCTGGGGGGGCCTTAAATATTACTAATAGAGATTTTATTATGTACGGTAAAAAACTAAAAAATGATACTGACAAAAAAATGATGATGAAAACAAAATGATGATGGAAAAAAATGATGCCCGTGCAGTTGGTCCCCCGACTTTGGCCCATCGATTCCAAAAATATGTCAATATTTTACAAATTAATTGCAAATTGATTTTCAGAATTTGCAAATGAGTAAAGTTATAACCAAGTAATTTTACACAGACGATATTTATTATTTTCTACCATATGCAATATAAATTATATTATTCATAGCTTCCCAACAGACATTCAACTGGGTATATTTTAAATGCTTTTAGCTACCTATTTAAATGTTACAGATTAATGTTATAATTTTTCAATTTCCGTTTCGGATATCAGTGTTATTTTTTTGGATTTCGTATTTAGTTTCAAAAATTGGCACAATTTTTTTTTTTAAATTTCGTTTTCCGATTTGAATATTGGTATATTTTGTTTTTTCCAATTTCAATTTTGATTACCGGATTTGATTTTTTCCAATTTCGTTCTCGGTTTCAATATCGATTTTGGTTTTAACGGTTTTAACTGGTATTTAAAATTGGTATCCAAAATCGGTTTCAAGCCCTGAATTTACTATTATTGTAAAATAAATTATTTTAATAGCAATTTATAAATTTATCTTAAAATATAATTACTAGACAATTGTCTAATTATTGTAACCTAATATATAATTAATTAATAATTATCTGTAATTTATCTTCGAAAATAATTTTATCTTTTATCTTATGGGAAGATGAATTTGATTCGATTATCTTTTATCTGTATCTCGGATAAAATAAAATGTAGTTATCTTTATCTTTATCTAGATGATATTTTTGTTATCTGGTCCTAACACTGGGGAGGGGTCTTTAGGGGGCTTAGAAACCACAGACGTCCTTAGCCTCCTATATGTTTTTACTTTTCGCACCTCCTAGCCACTACATTAACCAAAAATCCTATAGTAGGGCCAGCTAAATCAGAGCCGCGATCGTCACTCTACTGCAGCTGATGGTCAAATGTTATGGAATCAGTGATACTAGTGGAGCCTGCAATATTCCTTTCCACAAGGTAAATAATACGATATTTCGTTAATACCAGACTAGTCAAATTTACGCAAAAATCATTTGACTTATTGTCACGAAGAAACGATAAAACATATTAGGATTAATGTCTTTGGTGAAAAGTTATTTGTTTCTAATTTCTATAGACGAAACATAACAGATTGCTCGAAGTAGCAATTGTGATTGTTGGCATATAATCTTAATACATCGGGTAAATTGTTTTTATTGACCTCCGTGGAGAGTTAGACAAAGCAAATTACTCCACAATAAAGGAGTCGCGGCGGTGATGGTAAATCGTGTCCTGCTGCATTTTACCTCCACCACCACCACCACCACCGTTGCGGTGTGAGGAGACCTTATGGTTAAACTTTTTGATCAATCAATGTTTCTTTTATGGCCCGAAGGCATTCGTTACGATGATGTTCTTTTATTTGTCACTGATGTCACCCCATGTATGGTCAAAACTTAAAGCTGCACATTCGCTTAAGGCATTTTATTCGAAAACGACCCATAGCGCGACGATCGCGGCTCTGATTTTGCCAGCCCTGTTCTATAATATAGTTACGCCCAAGAATTGTTTTATTATAATGAAATAGGTCTTATGAAATTTATCAATATAAATTCATTTATTCGAAAAATATGATCGTGATGCTATTTTCTGACGTTGTCTGTACCCGATTACGATTATTCAAACATTACCCATCCAATTCCGCGCCGAGTGCAATTCGACAGAAATAAGTGCGATTTGACTTAACCCTTAACGGAGTGCGCGTGTCTTGACTAGATGAAATTGCAGTTATAATATTATTATTATCTTCTCTCGACGCCTACCCCGAGTGTGCCCCTCACACCCCATCCCCGTGAGGGGCCTTGCAGGGTACTCGAAACCAGACCGATAAATCGTCGTCGTTTCTGGCAACGTTTTCAAAAATACGGACTTGCAAGTCGACGTATACCTACCTAAACCGCCGCATATGTAGACCGCCCAATATTATCGTCGAGTGCGGTCTCGGTAGCGTTTGAAGCGCCCTCGGATGCTCCAGAAACCTCCGCGGAGTACCTACCTACTTTTTTTTTATCATTCTGTATTTTTTTCCCATTGATTTTCGTACCTGGCAAAAAATAAACAAACGCGTTCCCGCGTACGTGCCAACGTTTTTTTTTATCGTCCACTAGAGAGGCTCTATATAATATTATCACAGAACAATAATATAGAAGCGGCACTCTGCTTGGTAGCTGACGATCGCTGGAGGTTTAACGTTCGTGTCTTGTAAACGATTACCCGGAGGTTTGCGTATGTTGTTAGGAACGATTGTTTACACACTAAACGGCGATGTCCTGCAGGTTTGTTGTTTGATTTTGAAGAATGATTTCAACTATTTCAGGACATTACATACAAACAAAAATTCGAAAAAAATCATTTTTGAAAATATTTAATAATATAGTTTATTATTCTAACGGTATCAATTATTTAAAAATATTATATGGGCCGTCAACTGATTCAAATATATTGTATAAAATTGGCAGTCCCCGTGAATTCGAGGCCATGTCCCCACTTTTTTCAATTGCAGATATTATAGAATCTATAACATAATATAACACGACAACTACGCCACTTATGATGATGTGATTTTTTTTTTAAATCATTTTTATTCGAAATCACATAATATTATAATACAGAAAAACTTCCATACAACGGTCACCGAAGGGATCGGAAGTAATGACCGATTTTTAGAGGTGACCGTCCTATAATATATAGAGGTGACTGTCATCAGAAGTGCAATATTTCCAGACGACCGTTTTACAGAGTGCATAAAAAAAATAAAAAATAAATTACACAATAAAATGCATTAGAACCTCGTGACTGCGGTGTGTTGAGACTTATCTAGGTTCATTTTTTTAGATAATTATCTAGATAAAAATTACTCGTCTATTATCTTATCTAGATGACACTATTGTCCCATATTTTATCTGTTGGTCATCTTAGATGACGCATTTTATACTTATCTAGATAAATCGTATTTAAATCATATTCATTTTTCATGAATAATATTCATTATTTTTATTAAAATATTGATCTATCAGAACACTATACAATATTAGTACATATTATTATACTCATACTATTACCATATTCTTAAGTTCTACTAGCAAATTTTATAAAGGTGATATACTTTGAGACTGTACTACTCTTTGACTCAAAGAACATTTTTTACTGCATGTACCTATTAATTATTATATAGTTACTTTACGTTCATGTTGGTAAATAAGTTAATTCGTTACTAAATATAATAAACAAATTAGTTTTATCTATCATATTTATCTAGATAAAAGTTAGATTATCTCTATCTAATCTAGATAAATGCAAAATGTATTTATCTTCATCTGTATCTAGATAAATTAATATAAAATTATCTTATCTAGATCAAATTGTCGTCATATATTCTCAACACTGCTCGTAAGTCTAACATCGATAAGTCAAAAACATTGACGTTTCGAAATAAATGCCGCGTTCAAGTGCGAAAACTTTAGTAAATTATCGACTTCAGTAAGTCGAAAACCTCAATAAGTGGAAATAATTTTATTTCCCTCGAGTTTTGACTTATTGAGGTTACGCTGTACTAAAAAATTTAAAAATGTATTCATGACATGTGCAACACTGATGAGTTATTTACTGTCTTATGTACGATTTAAAATTTAAAATTCGTTGCATATTATTAGAAACTAAAATAACGTGTAATGTATATTATAAATATGTGTTAATAAATTAAAAATATTGTATAATTAATGTTGAATGATCATTTATTTGAAAAATTATTTTCAAAATGACTGTCTGCTGTTTTTAATAAATTAAAATCATCTACGTCACCTTTTTGAAGAGTAAAGGGAGCTAATTGACTAGCGTTATCGTAAAAGTTTGATAAGAAAACTATAAGCTGCCATAAATAATTTAGACAAACCACGCACTTTGTATTTCTTATACACATTTTCAATTATTTTTTCTTACATTTTTGCAGTCAATTAGAGTGCCCGCGCCATTATATAGAGGTATTAATGTATTTTTCCCGTAACACTTGACATGACAAAAAAAAATTACCGTTAACGGAAGTCTTACTGTATTTTAATAATAATAATAATAATCTTTTGTTAAGGAATAAATTCCAATACCAATTACAAATAGTATATGATAATATAATATAATAGTTCATTAACAATAGTATTAATAATAATAATAATAATAAATGAAAAAAAAATTAAGTAAAAAGAACATAAAATTGAATCATAAAAACTAATAATAAGTTTGGTAAGTATTTTGTAAACAAGAAGAAAATTTTTCTGGTGTGGAAAACAAATCAAAATTTATTGCAGTATTACCTGCAGACATTAAAATATTAGTAGGGCACTCGCTATGTGTAACAAATTGTTAGAATTAACACCTGACAGTTAAAATTTGAGTTGGTTTCTAAAATTGATCGAAATTACTTTAAAATGTAATTTTGTTCAAGCTGTTCTGGACAATCAGTCGTGTAATGTAATATTTTGACCAATAATTTTAAGTTTAAACTAAAAGTAACTGTTTATACATGTATACTGCTTATATGTACTAAGGTTGACGTATCGTTTAAAATTGAATTGTCGTTCTATAATTATTGTAAAAATAAATATAATATTACCCTGTACCTATATAATATAGTCATGTGATGTAGTTTGTTAAATTGTTACGTATTGTCTTTTAGTGTATGTTCTAAATAGTAACATTTCAATATAAAATCTTGTAATTGTATTTCACAACTCGATTGACACACATAAAACATAACATCAAAACTGAATTTTCAAAAAAAAATCCAAAGATATTACTTATTTTGAAAATTATAAACGTTTTTTTCTTACAGACTTTATGGAATACGAATATATTGAAATATATAATATATTTTAAATTATTATTTATTAAATATTCTATTTTCAAATAATATTTTATGTTTCCGATTATTATAATTTTTTTTTACAATTAATTTTTACAAAATAGAATATATCTATTTTAAATCTGCGTTTTTTGGAAAACTTTCAAATTAAATAATATCCTTGGATTTTTTAAATTTGACAATCTACATCGTACATGAACCAGGTACGGCAGGGTAATATTATATATTTTATTTTTGCTACAACAGAATGACAACACAATAAATTATTTTACGTCAACCTTAGTAAATATTATTATATGTAATATGTACATTGTACACATTGTATTACGTATGTAATATGTATATACATTACATACAAAGTTAAACTATATATTATTTATTTATTTATTTATCTATTCATCCAAAACTATTGGATTTAAATTATTACAATAAAATACATTAATAATATCTGATGCGTATACCAACTGAGCTTTAAGCTCGTACCTTCGTTTTATAGTAAAATACCTGTACCTACAAATAAAAATATGACTTTATTAAATAATAAATAAATACTTTCAAAACGAAATTTAACATCATCATTATATTATATAGGTACAATGTACATATTATAAGATATTATATTTAGACATACAGACTTTTTATAATATTTCATTGATACACACATTATCATCAAGATCACTAACTATATAGTCACTCTATAGTAACATTATAGTCTATATTTTATTTATTGCCTTTTTATTTGATTTCTATTAATTATATATAATATCATTGATATTATTGGATTGACTTTTACATACATTTTTTATTAGACTCTTTACCATAGTGTTGTGCTTAGATAATTTTTTTGTATCTAGATATAGATAAGATATATAAACTCAAAATATATCTATATAGAGATAGTGATAATGATAAATTAAAATATATCTATATATAGATACAGATAAAATCAATTTTATCTAGATATAAATGAGATAATTTTTTATAAATGTTATTCTTAAATTTCAAAATTCTTAGAATTTTGTTAAACTTTATATTTTTTATATTAGGGTTATAAAAAATATTAATACAAATATGACTATATATAGTTTTAGTTTAAATTACTAATAATTATTTGTAAAATGTGCTAAATAATTAAAATGATCATTCCAACAACAATGTTAATATTTACTCCATTTTTATAAAAGGAAGACTAGTTGTGGATATAGAGGCCAACTGATGGCCGAATACTTTGTATAAAGGTATATAATTATCAAGCAATTATCTTTAATTATAATACATATACATTTATTTCATGATACATATCAAATAGTGGAGCTGATGGTTTATTCTTATTAGACTTATTGGTATTATTATAGTTTAAAAATACCAATATTCCCAGTACTATCAGCAGGTTATTCTTAGACCTTCGACTTGAATTATTTAATATTATTTTATAAAGCTTATCTGTTGTCGACGATCAACGATACAATTATTATTATTAATTTCTTAAAAGTGGTGCACATTAGCGACAATAATAATACTAGGTACCCAAATATATACGTATAATTCATTTCATAATATACAAATTTATAAATAATATCGGAAAATATGATGTTCGTATATTTTTATACGACGTCTCGTAAACAATCTAGATAAATTAATTTAGATGTCGAAGTTTTCTATCTTAGATACCAATTGTGTAATTTATCTAGATAAGATAAAAGATACGATTGTTTTATCTAGATAAATTTATCTAACTAAATTTAGCTATTGCACAACACTGCTCTTTAATTTGTTATTTAAATTGTTGAAAATAGTTTTCCCCATGCGATTGGTAGAGTTCCTTAAACTGACTAACTAACCATGAAGAACAATCATCAACAGTTCAATTTAGAACCTCTTATGAATTAGTTACTATACCTTAAGGAAAAAATTAGTACAGTTTGCCTTCAAAATTTTGAATTAGGGTGTTAAGACATAGTCAACAATTCTGATTTCACGGTTACCAATTATTAAGAATTAGTTACTCATTTTCTAGTTTGCTTTGAATTCAAAATTTTAAATTCGAGGTGCCAGGCTGACGGACCTCTCGTGAGTCGTATATTTTAAAAACTGTATGATTTTAAAAAGTTGAACAATTCAACAAAAAAAAATAGAAAAAAATGATTTGCAACCAGCGAAACTCTATTTGCGACTATTCAGATAAACATTTATAATATAAATAGTATTTGTAAACTTAATAGTATTATTACATAGTTGAATAGGTCCATGCAATATCTTTGAGCATAATAATTGTTTGTAACAATTATTCGGTTTGATTATTTTGTGATAACGGGTACGACTGAAAACTGAGAGTACCTAACTACGATATTCAACATTTTGGGCCACTCGATATATTTGTATACTCTACGAGTATATGATACTCTATTATCTCGATGAGCTAATACGAACAATAATTATTAGTTACTAATGAATTATTTCGGTACCAATTATCTTTCCATACGGTAGACATACTGAATTTAGTCTGTACACATATTTTGAAAAGGTAAACAGGAAAAGGTGATGAGTAGTAAAAATAAAAAATAAAAATTATTTTATATCGTATACAGAAGTCAAAAACTCGAACACAGATCATACTCTATATGGAAATCGAAAAATGTTAAAGAGTAAAAATAATTGTATAAAAAAATTACCGATTTACAGGATTTCACGTAAATTTGCGTAAACTTTACCAGTAAATTTACCGACAATTTTTCACCCGTTAATTCCACATCTCTTTTGCCGCCTTGCAGTCGGTCGTCTTCGTTTCTCTCCAATTATTATTCGTCATTCCATAAGTTCCGACTCTGTTGATTCTCCCTCATCGTCAACTATTCGAAATTATAGCTTCGGAGTTTCAACTCGTTACAGTATAAAAACACACCGCTCCTTTTTCACCCCTAACTGTCTGTCTAATTACTAATTACCAATTAGTAATCCTTACTTTATCCGTTTATCGAGGCTTGCCAATTAAGACGTCAAGGACCACACTTTTTCTTCTTAACAAACCGTTTGTTTGTCATCCTTCTGATGATTTTTATTGTCAGGTGTCTATATGTACTGTCTTTTTTAATTTTTAAAGGCTATGCAAACTCTAATACCCCTCTTTAAATCATATAAAAAATATTTATATACAAACAATTTAAAATATAAAAAAATACAAATTAATATAAGACACAGGTGATTACTGCTGATATACATTTTTAACTCTTTCTTTAAATAGTTCCATAAATGATTAGTTTAGGAATAATTATTATAAGTATACGGTTTTTATCTTTCAATTGTATCCTTTTTCAGTGGCGGCGCCATGGCGCGCCAGGGGGCCTGGGTGGGCCCCTAAAATTTGTTTTGGCCGCCTAACCACAAAAGAAAGAAAAAAAGCTGAAGGTTTATAAAAAAAATACATTTTATATTATGCATTATCTCTAACAATAATTAGTATACCAATTATTACGCATAACATTATATATAAATTCAACATATAAATTTGCTTTTGACTATATTTTACAATAATATGTTCGCTTATAAATAGATTTTGTATTATTTAGTAATAGTAGCAAAGGCAAATAAGAATTGTGTAATTTTTTTTTACTTTTTAAATATAAATGTATAAATGTATTAACTCCAAAACAAAATATGTAATTTGTGTAAATAGTGTATTATATATAATAATAAAGTAATATTACACGTTTTTAATGTAAGTTTGTTGAAAACGATATCTAATGTTTAAGTGTATAAATAATATAACTAAATATGATATTTATTATTAATTAAAATTAAAACCAATATTATTACGTGTTATTATGTGGAAACTTAATATAATATGCAACTCGATCTTTACAATAGGTATAGTGTTCACCCCCTACCCTTACTGCGCCTATGAGTGGGAAAATGACCATGGATTGGGACTTTTTTTGACCCTACAAAATTTTCAAAGGCTTTCGATTCCCTCCTCCCCTCATCAAGATAAAATTCCTGGCCCCGCCACTTGGACATTTTTGGACAACAATTTTCTTCCGCGTCTCTTTTACCACTTATCGTCTAAGATTTTACCTAATATAGTTAATCGGTATAAAACTATTAGTGGGTGGACCGACACATCGAATTAATCACAACGATGATCAGTGTTGCGAATTATTTAGAAATATTTTTTTAAATTTATTATCTTTGTAAATATCCTGATAATATTATGTTACGATTTATCTAATGTTTAGCTTAGATATAAGATGAGCTTATCTAGATAATTTTAATATTAAAGTGCCCTTACAAAAATTATATTAATGAATATTTATAAATTTTTTATTTACGATAACGGGCATAATGAAAATATATTAATTATTGGTTTATTTTCCCATCTATTTTAAAAATATACCAAAATTAAATTCGTAGGTACCATATTTAATAAAGAGTATATCGATACACACAGGATACCCACTTAGTACACGTATCTAACAAAATAAATAAATACTAAATAACAAAACAAGTAAGTTTTAAAAAGAACGATAATTATCTATATTTTTATCTAGATAAGTGTGTTGTTATATTTATATTTATCTTTATTTTTATCTAGATAATATTTTGTTAAAATTATTTTGGCTTATCTAGATAATTTTTTAGTTATCTATTCCAAACACTGACGATGACACATCCTTAAGATTCCTTAGTACATTTCTTTTCCAAGGGACCGTATTATTAATGGTACTAAAACGTCTCTCTCGTTCAGAAGACGAAATCGCTATTGTATTAATCGCAATTCACAGCTATAATATTGTTAATGGTCTTGTAATGAGCTAACTAGTGACAATTTGTTTGTGTCCTTAAAGGATTTGAGGAAACCAACCTATAACGATATAGAAGTTTCGTTTCGATAAAAATTCAGAGGGATGAAGCGTCCCGTACGTTCCCCTTAAAAATAATATTAGAGAAATATATATTAGAGATAAGACAATATGAGTTTTTTTTTAAACATATCAAGTACTTACCTAGGTATCTCTGAGTACCCTCATCTTCGAACTGATTCTACCTCCATTAAAAATATGTTTATGATTTTTGTGATGATAAATGTTATTTTTAACTATACGATTTCTTTTATCATTACCCTCCCCCCAAAAAAAAATACTCAAACGTTAATTCTCATTATAAGAGTGGTTCTTGATTCATATCATTGGTTTCAAAAGTGCTTCACAACTTCATCGTGATACAGTTCGAATTTAAAGGTACATATATTTGTATACGTCGAGGGATACTTCAAAAGAAGAATATTGCATTTAGAAGTATAAAAATATGTTTATACAATTTTATAGCATTCTTATAAAGGTAAAGTCAACCTTTTTTTATACTTTCTTATGGTGTATTTAATTACATTTTAAAAAAAAGAAAGAAGGGGTAAATTGAATAGCTGTGATTTTTTAGGTACGCGTATTGTATTGTTTAATTTTTTATTTTTTACCTTTCATGTATTCGGTATCATTTTTAAAATAATTATTTCGTAACAAGTCAACTGTAACTTAAGCTTGAATTGATTTTTAAGATTAATTTTCATAGCTGTTACAAGTCGCCCAACAATAATTATTGTTATTGAGGTGACTTGTAACAAGCATGTTTTATTTATTTTTAAAGCCAGTTTTGATAAATTAATTGAATATAAAAGTGTATACTGATCATCGTGCGGCTTATGTGACAATATACGTAATTTTTGTAGCCCTGTGAGATTTTTTTTAAGCTCAGAATACCAAAAATAAAATAAAAATCGTTTCTGAAAAATTAGTTGGGCCACTCCGTCCTCCTGCGTCTACCCCCCCCCCCCCTAAGTCGACCACTGCTCGCCCTACATATTTTATAGGTGTTTTAAAGCCATTATAATGTCAATATTTAATAACGAAATTAATAGAATTTTATAATATTTACTTATAAAGTAATTTATTTAAGTCAATACTATACACCTAAAGTCAATATCGTTATTTTATTATCATAATAATAATATTATCGTTGTGTTTATTCGCGGCCAAACAATGAACTGAAATTATATTTTGTGGAATTTAATAATTTATTAAAAATATGAAAATATATTAAACTTATTGATAATTCAATGTTTGTAAATAAATATTATTATTTTAGGCACTCGATCGTTGTACGCTGACTATAATAATATGAATAACAAAACAATACGGTGCCGGAGCTGCAGGGTAGCCGCGAATTAGCACCCCTATTTTTATTTTTTTATTTTTTGAGTTTTAGTGGTCTGCCATAAAATTAAAAAACGCGTCGATGGCCGATGATGAGTACCAAAGTTAAACGATAATATTATCATAACTATCGTGGCCGGACGATCAAGCGTCGGTGTTGGGAATAATTATTGTATTTTAGGTAAAATTACTCGTTTGATTTATCTCATCTAGATTATTATTATTAATTTCGTATGGCATTAGAGGCAGCACCAACCATTTTCCACTGATTACAGTTATTTATAGTTATAATTAGAAAATGGATTTTAATTTAGTTTCGATTAAAAATATTTAAATATTTATTTGTTCATTACCTGCCTAATATAAATATTTATTTATAATGTTGAAACATTTAAATTGAAAACAACATAGAATTTAATATGAACAATACATAATGTACCTATAATACAAATCAAAAATGTTAGGAAACAATAAATTAGAAACAACATAAATTTTAAATTTTAAAATTTAAAACGACAGCGATTCGATTTGTGCATTGCTTTTTCATACAGTCATACACGTTAATTAATGTGGACTGTACCCGATTTTTGAATTGTTTTTTGGAGATTTTATGTTTTTAGTGTATTATCCCTTATCGACATTGAAACTCTTAATCCTGGCTTTTTGAATTTTGAAATTTTGAATTTTGAATTAGTTAAAACTCCAATTTTTTCAGGAACGCGATCCTGCAGTTATTGATCAATGGCATTATCGATTATTTCTAGACTTTCGGTAAATAGAATTTTAGAAGTATCTAATTTTGAAACAATAACAACTAAAAATCAAATGGTAAATTGTTTTGAATGTTTTTATTCCTAGGTATATCATAAAATATTAAAATAAAAACGAAAATTCTACAAAGAATATGTATATATTTATTTGTAAAATATTTTAAATCAACATGAAAATTCTACAATAAAACATATTACGATAATATTATGTATATATTTAAAAATATTTAATTATTCCAAAATATTTAAAATAAAATTAACATCACCTTATTTGAAATAAAAACAAACGTAGGTACACATACGTCGAAAACTTTCCAATGTTAAATAAACCACGTAAAAACATTTATTTAAATTAAAATCCGTTCCCCAGCTATGATTATAGGTATAGTTTACAATAAATGATATCGATATATAATAATATGCATAAAATGTGTGTAGGTCCGACAAAATAAAACTTAAATTTAAATAACAACATACAAATAATATAATAGACATAAATGGAAACGATAGTTCTAGTAGTTCGATAATATTTTGAAGTGTGTAATCGTTGTCGTGTCATTTTACAGTCCCAAGTCCGCAGGTTCCTCATCCATCTCATCCATCTTTTGCCAGGTTGATATCTTCTACAGTGCCTTTAAATAAGGCGCACGAATCGGCCATTCAGTATAGTGATCGCAGTCTTGTAAAGTATTCGAATACAAGTATTTGGATACTTGTATTTAAATAATTTTTGAACTATTTGCATGGTATTCCAAACACAATTTTTTCTAAGTACTTTTTAAGTATTCACAATACTTTTCATAAGTATATATTCAAATAATCGTATTTCAATACCATAAAGCCGCTTTATTAATTATTTTTCACACAAATTTGATTATTCAATAAAAATATTATTGTTGTCGTTGAAACAAAGAGGGTTTCTGTATAGGAATTTTTTAAGAAAAATTAAATTCTAACAATTTTTTAATAGCTCTATATTAATAGGTAATACTACTTTTTATTTATTGTTTTTTTTAAATATATAAATATTATTTGAAAAATGACGAATAATCATATTTTTACCTCTAAATCGTCAGACGTACTAATATATTACAATAGTGTTTATAAATAAATCTAATCGTCATAAAAGAATACACGACGAAGAGAACAATACTGCAGAAGGCGAGTTTGAAATAGACAACGATATTGTTCTTCGACCGTCTAAATCAAACGAAACGAACGCGAATTGTAAATTGCAAAATTACACGCTAAAATTATTTCATACGAAGGAACAAAAATGTCTGTGTCTTGTCAAACACGATCAAAGGAAATTATCACAAATTCTACTGGAAATAACCTATTAAGCTGCTATAAAATAAATGTTTTTAGTTATTAGTTTATTACACAGTAGAGTAGATGTAACTAAAATTAATATAATCAGTGCTTTACAAAGTACAAACATTTCTTAGAATTGTAGCTTTCCAGGATAGTTTTTGCAAAGTATATGTCTCACTCATAAAAGTATAAACAATTATATAGGTAATAGGTAAAACAAAATTACCTTATCTTACCTACTTTTTTTTTTAAAAAAAAATTTGCCCATTTAACATTTTTTTTTTTTTATCACACAGAAGTTTTAAATTGTGATTTTCACTGTAATTCTGTAATTAAATTCTATAAAATAATTAAATTTTTAATTTATACTACCATTCTTAGTATAAAAACAAACAATACGTTAAAAAAAAACTCAAGGATCCGTGAGAATCTGTTCTAAAAAATGCACTTCATTTTTATTCTCAATTATTATGAATTATAATATTATAAAGTTGTAGATGTAATAAAAAAATCTGTTTTCTAACACATGTTGACTGTTCTGTTTTGTTATTTTATTTTCATTCGAGTCGTATTTTAACGACTTTATTTATTTTTAATTAATTTTACTATTATCGGTCGATCGGAATAGTTTTTTATTGTCGGTTATAACTTGATCGTCAGTTCGTGTATTCTTACGAATTTAAGTTTACATAAAATCCATTTCCTGGGAATGTTGAGACCAGAGCGAATTGAATCGGGAATTTGTTTGATTTGGATAAAACATTCATGGAAACAGAAATATAATAACATTACAGAACTATTCAGTACTTAATAGATGACCTCGACATTTTAGAAACACGCAAGAGAACTCAAAAATACCCAAATCTACGAGGTGTTGCTCTTCGTATAACTTCATTTTGTAGTTCATTTTTTAAAGTTCTTGTGTATGTAATAGATCATTTCAAAAGACTTCTGTGAAAATTGTAATATTGGCCAATTGTTTTAAAATAATTAATTAATTAAAAAAAATAATTAATTTATTAAGCAATAATATAAAGTGTCCAGATCATTTTAAAATGTTCAATAAATTTTAAAAACATTATTTTTTCTTATTCAAATTTATTAATTTAATCTATATTTTTTTTTATAAATAATTATAATAAATAATCTAAAATATAAGTTTATAAGTATGTGTAAATATTATCATTTAATTTATAAAGCTTTTAAAAACCTAAAAACTAGGTGTATAATTATCTGTTTTTTTATCTAGATAAAACGAGATTATCTTAGCTTTTATCTAGATATATTTTTTTTCATTTTATCTTTTATGTTATCTAGATAATTTTTAAGCTATTTGTGCACAACATTGACCACCGTGCGCCGGATTTTTTTATGGTTTCTTTATGGTTCCCGTGTATTTCCGCATGTTCCCGGGAATCCCCGTCAAATTACGTTCCCGGATATGACTCATCCCTAAATTAAAGTTTTGATTTTCTGCCATAACCTCAGAGTATAATATACGTTTTAATAGTTTGTATATCCCTCGTTATTTGTTAAGACATATTTAAATTTATCCATAGGCTATAACAACAATGTCAAATATTTTTAGCTCAGAATACGCTGGTGAATTCATAAAGGTTGGCCACGACTACTGACAACGTTGGTATATAATGTTGACTAAACAGTGGTATTTAATTAATTTATTAATTTTGTTTTTTTTTTTTTTTGATAAAATTAAAAAGAGGTGCCCTACTTTGGTAACTGCCTGGGGACCCAGAGACTCTAAGTCCAGCCCTGAATGAGTGTGCTCCTTTAATTTGGCTATTATCAAAACTGCCTCGGCCATGGTGAACAAAACTAATTTCCTCGTGGTTATAATAATTGCAACACATTATGATAGCCTTTTTAATTAAATATTTTTTTTAACGGAAACTAGGTCATCAAATAAATTCTTTAATTTTGATCTAGTAATGTTGGATTTTAATGTGCTTACAAGTGAATTTCTCATATGTGTCCTTATATAAATATTAAAAATATTAACCCTTCAACCCCATACACATGTGCCATACGTCCATACATACACACATACATACATACATACATACATACATACATACATACATACATACATACATACATACATACATAAAATACATGTATTTACTATAATGAGGAAAGAGAAACCTGACGATAAAAAAAAATTGGCTTGCTTAAATGTTTGCACCCCTAATGAAAAAAAAACTCAAATAGTGGTATTACGCTCTACATATGGCATAATATAATTATTATAGTAAACTATTTTACAAAAACATTGAATATTTTTAAATACAAAAAAAATATTAATTACCTATAATTATTATTTATTAATTAGTATAATAAATAATAATATTGTACATATGAGTTCTAGACAGTACGGTGGCTTGGACGCACTTGCAAGAGGTGCACTGCACTTTCAAGAAATATGGGGTGGGTCACCCATCATAGGTGTATTTTTATGGGGTACAGTACATTGGTCGTATGAAATTGGTCGTGGTAAAATTGATCATCTGAAATTGGTCGTTTGCATGATGTGTATTTATTTCATTTTGAAAGTCAAAATAATAAAAAAACACAATAAACATGCGTTGAAAATTAAAAAAAAAATGTAAAGCCAGAATACATATTCAGACGAATGTTCCAATTTTAAGTAATATAACCGAAATTTCCCATTGCTCTTGAATTTTAATGATCTAAATTAGGTATGTATCCTTTATAATAAGTCAAAATATATTCATTTAAATAATGAATCTAATTTTGACAAAATTTCGTTATTTACAATCTAAACGTGATACAATTTTTGCCTTTATCGTTATATATAGAATTAAAACGTTATACACATTGGACCAGATGTGTAAGGAGACCAAATTATTGAATTGTAATTGAAAATTGATCTGACAAAGGCGCAGTAAAGTGACTTTGAGGGCTAGAGGATTATCAAAATTATTACAGCTTCGCATTATAAAGCATATCTATAGAGGACGCTCTATTTTGAATATGGATATAATGGCGGTCGTTGAATGAAAGATAAGAGTCAAGATGTATACACCCAAATCTTTCACGAGATTGGCTCGTTCTAATTCAATACCATATTTAAAAAGTATTTGTCTTAACTTATAGTTATAACAAAACAAATATACTCTGTTTATTATTATAAATTTAAAAATGTTTAAGCAGTTGAATACTTTTTTGAATGTATAATACCAAAGAAACCCGTCACTATAATAGGTAATGACTAAAGTACGGATTTTGAAGGCATTTGCCTTTTTTTTCTATTGCTCTAAAACGAAGCAATTTCAACTACAAATGAGATTTATACTACTATAATACTACTATGCACGACATTTTATTTTGCTTTTTTTGCATTTTTGGTACATTTTTTCAAAATTTGTTCCAAATATTTTAAATATTAATTTTTATTTTTATATTAAATAAATTGTGTTTTCCAATATCATATATTGTATATATATGACTGGCTCAATCGATTTTATCTCGTTATGTTTGATTTATGGATATGTTTATCGATGTAATTTAGATACGTATACAGTGTTGTGCAATAGCTAAATTTAGTTAGATAAATTTATCTAGATAAAACAATCGTATCTTTTATCTTATCTAGATAAATTACACAATTGGTATCTAAGATAGAAAACTTAGTCATCTAAATTAATTTATCTAGATTGTTCATGAGACGTAGTCGGAAAAATATACAAACATCATATTTTCCGATATTATTTTTAAAATTGTATATTATGAAATGAATTATACGTATATATTTAGGTACCTAGTATTATTACTGTCGCTAATGTGCACCACTTTTAAGAAATTAATAATAATAATTGTATCGTTGATCGTCGACAACAGATAAGCTTTATAAAATAATATTAAATAATTCAAGTCGAAGGTCTAAGAATCACAATATGATAGTACTGGGAATATTGGTATTTTTAAACTATAATAATACTAATAACTAACCTGAGTCCTGACGCCTAATGTCCATTTTAATGGACATTTTGTGTTACTCCCTGAAACGCCTGACCTGTTTATAACAATTGTAACCGTATGTGCATTTCAATGGACATTTATATTTACCTCCCAAGTGCCGGGCCATGTTTATTTTCAATTTGTTTGACATGATATTATAACCTCAAAATAGATATGATAAGGAACAATAATAAATAATATAAGTACATTTTTATCCATTTGTCCATTAGAATGGACATCGGGCACTTACGGTTACAAATTTTAAAAACAGGTCAGGCGTTATCGGGGGAAGAAAGATTTGTCTATTTTAATGGACATTAGGTACTTATAAATACAAAACATAAAAACGATTCATGCGCCAGGAGGCTAATAAGAACCTTTCCTAAACTAGTAACCACTGCAAGTTATAAATATTTCATTTATTATTATTCATTGACTATAGAAAAAGTATCGGGCGGCACCATTTTCGGCCAAAATGAACCTTTTCCTTTTCGGCCAGTTCACTTTTTGGCCATTCTCAAATGATCGTTTTCGGCCAGTACACTATTTTGATCACCAATGAAATATTCTTTTCACGTTTTATTTTTGTTAAACTACCAAAAAACTACTTTTTTGAATGGACTCTATAAAATAATAATAACAATTGTCAATTATTAATTAATAATATATTGAATTAAGTTAAAAAGTATAAAAAATAAAAGTTATATTATTTTATTAATTTACACAATAAATATAAAATTATGTGGATTTTTAATTTTTTTTATAGTTATAATACATATGTTTAATAAATTCTATTCGTGTTATTTCTCCTCTCTCATAGTTCGTAATATTGATTTGGTTTTTATCTTGACGACGAACGAAGATAACGATGAAAGATATTGTATATTCATCCTAGTTAGTGGCTATTCGTTTTATCTACCGTTAGCCTATAGATGCTGGATTCTCCATAATATTTTTATTTTAAATAAAAATAAAATAAGTATCCCTATAATTTTATATATATTGTGTAAATTGATAGTATAATGTGACTTTTATTTTTCATATTTTTTACTTAATTTATCATATAAATTGGTAGTTTAACAGAAAAAAAGGTGAAAAAATATATTTCATTGGTGTCATTGGTGACCAAAATAGTGTACTGGCCGAAAACGGTCATTTCGGAATGGCCGAAAAGGGAAAGGTTCATTTTGGCCGAAAAGTGTCCCGCCCAAAGTATCATACCATCATAATTGACATAATTCATTAGTGATTACCGTCCGTACTTCGTACAGTCTATGACGTATTTTCTATACATACCTAGTACCTACTACCTACTTACATTTAGCAGTTCATTTTTTTTTTAAATGTATACGTTTAAATCGTTTGATCATATTTAAATAATGGATTGATATGTAAAGTAAAATTTAAAAAAATCATGTTTTCAGAATACAATTTATAAAAAATTATCTCATTTTCATCTAGATAAAATTGATTTTATCTGTATCTATATCTAGATATATTTTAATTTATCATTATCTATCTCTATCTAGATATATTTTGAGTTCATATATTTTATCTATATCTAGATACAAAAAAATTATCCAAGCACAACACCGCACGTATATACTATACGGTATATTGTATATTATAGAAGATTATTTTATCTTGAAACGACAATAAACACAAAAATATTATGCTCTTGCTCTGGAAATTATCTACTCAGAATTACAGTTTAGTTTTCGTTGTAACACCGTACAGTTCGTTATTCTTGCCGACTGTCACTTACAAAATGCCGCAAATTATTAATTGTAATAGTGCTCGTCTTCGCGATTTTGTAAAAGAATTTGGTGAAGACATTTTTTCTTGCGACAATGCTGTACTTTTTATCAAAGTATTTGGTGTTAGAGTTTCCACCGAAAAAAAATATAATATTCAATTTTTTGAACATAACTAATGACCAATGCTAGTGATATCGTATACTTATAAAGATAATAATATTATAATGACAAATTTACTTTAAAAAAAACACATTGGAAAAAAAAATATTATTAAAATACCTACCGAAAGATTTTACAGTTTTAAATTTCACGAAATTCTCGGACAAGCATCATAGTTCTCATTATAGGCAGGTCATATTGTGATGTGGACTAATATTGAGGGTAACGTACTACCATTATAGCTATATTATATATTATAATATGGTCTTTGCCGCGAGTTTGCAGCGACACGAAACCGTTTATGATTATTAGTTGTGTAAATTATTGCCGTTTTCCAAATGCACCATGTCATACCGGCATCGTCTGACCGGAGACCTATACCTAGGTATCTGAGCCGACATAACATCGTATTAATAGGTTCCTACAAATGCATTCCGAGTACGACTTATAAATTCGACAGTATCAGTGGCGTAATTTGGTCATGTTTATGGGGAGGGATGAAATGTTTTAAGATTTTACCCCCCCCCCCAAAAAAAAAAATAAAAATAAAAAGTATTTATTATAAGCACCTTTCAATATTTATGTACACATGAGACATGGAATAAATAATTACAAAATATTTAAATTTACAAATACTGAACAGGTATTATACATTATCACAATTTTGTTTTTTGAAATAAGAAAATAGTGAAATTTTTACCTTTTTTTTCTTTTCCCTTCCATTTTTTATAATTTTAAAAATAACTTTAAGAGTCGAGTGAATAGTAAATATTAAAATTAAATAACAAAACTCCACACGAATGATGAATGTAATATCAGTATATTACAATATCAAAATATGTATGAATTATAAAACTATAAAAGTCGAATGCCGATTACTAATTGTAACTGTAACTTGTAACTGATTACTTCGGAATGAAGACGAAACTACGAAAGTTATTACAAAAATTCCGATTAAGTATACAAATCGATTTTAAGTTATTTTTAGTTCAATACTTCAATAGGACGATAGTCTTTAATCTAGATAAATTAATAATCTGATAATCGTCGAGCGCCGTCGATCCACGATAAAATAATACTTTACCGCTCGGTGATTTATTTTTGTAAAACTACAGCACTACACAATGCATAAACAAACTCAAAACATACACAAAACATATTTCAATAGTGTCATAGTGATACCTATTACCTATACACCTGCATGGCGGCGTTTATAACGAAATACGAAGTATTTATTTACAACTAGCATAAAGGATTTGTGTTTTTTTGTAATATTTCTATTAAGTATAAAATATAGACTGTTCATAATAATATTATTTCGCCGAGTCATTTGACATCAATAAAAAAAAATAATATTATAAATTAAGAAGTACATAGCTAAATGTAGTAAACCAGTCTTAAAAAAAAGGTCATGGGGGGGGATACGACACCCAATTCCCTCCCTCCCCCGTAATTACGCCACTGGACAGCATAATATATCATTATGATTGTCATCGCGTTTACCAGCGTTTTGCGGGACGCTTTATACATGTGGCCCTCGATGAACAATTGAAAAAAAATATGGCCCGCACGGTTAAAAAGATTGCCGACCTCTGGTTTATGCGGTAATGGTGGTATACCGTAAAAAAATCAAAAATTTTAATTTTCTATAAATAGCTCAAAAACCGGCAAAACGTTTTGAAAATAATACCATTTGTAGTTAATGCCTATGTTGCTAGATTCAAATTTCTAAAGTTTTTAGTTACAGTAAAATAAAGAATCCGGTTTTATCAAAAACTGGTTTTGCGTAAAAATTCACCTTTTTCCGTAATTTTTGGTTGGTTATTCCCGGCTCTTATTTAAAGCAACTTCGAATTTTCAACTTTTGACCCCCAAATAGTACCAACTAGATGCGATTTACGACCAAAAGCTAGGGGCAAAGTTGAAAATCAGATCATTTATAATAATTTATTAAATCAATATATATAGTGTTTTTTTAACATATATAATGTATACTGTATACATATATATATATTATATGTATTTATAGGGTGTATACAACTTTTTATTTTCTAGGAGAATTTTCGTAAAATTTTAGTTACCATGATTACTTACGAGTATTAACATCTTCAGGGCGGCAGGGCTGTTAATTTAATGCATTAAAAAAGTATTAAATATGTATGCATTACTAAAACATGACATGCACTAAAAACAGGCAAAATATGCACTGGAAAATTCAAAAAAATCACCAAAATATGCACACTTACAATTACTCAAAAAAATGCTTAATCTAAGACTGTTGAAATCAATAAATAATAATTAAAAATGAATTACAAAAAAAAAAATTCCATCCTTTTTTATCTTATATTTGTAAAAGATTTCGAATGTATGAACGGATAACAGATTCGTCATTTGTAGATATCAGAACAATCCTGATTATAAGTGAATTTATACCAGGATAGACCGAAAAAATGAAAAAAAATGAAAAAGATAAGCATTAATACGAAGAAATCATGAAGACGTGCAATCGTAGCCCTAACCCGTAAAATATACAAAAATATGCATAATAAGATTTCGTATTTGAACCATAATCAAGTCATAACAAATTTTGGCCGAAACTGTTTTTTATACTGTGTAGCGAAAAAAACACGCAATTAATGCATTAAATTCACAGCCCTGCTATACCTACTATATACTATTTATTATTTGTATTATAGAATAAATTCGACATTATAAATGTATGGAAACATATTATTTACTATTCATAGATTTTCTCTGTAGAGGAAAAATATCGAGTAGCATGCTATAAACTATTAAACGTTTTTTTTTTTTAAATAAACTCAATGCAATTAGTATTTACGCCCCCCCCCCCACCTCTCATATATTAAATTTCCGTCTACGGAAACTTTGAGTCTTGCGTAATACCTGTGTGGTTAAAATCACATAATAATATTGTTATTTTAATATGGAAATTAATGACACGTCTTCGGATAAATCGTCTGTTTGGGATAAATTAAAAGTGACCTGCAGTTAAAAACGAAAAGTCTAATCAAATAAATGTTAAAATAAATGTTTGATTCATTTTTATGAAAAAATCTAAAAAACAAATCGTCATATTCGAGTTTGTACGACTATTATGATATTTTTATAGGGGATTTAAGGTTCTGCAGAACCGAGTGATTGTTATTACTTGTTGTGCATACCTACACAAGTGAATTCGGTTTTAGTATAATTCGATGTGAGTTATTTTTTTATTCCGATTTTCGTGTCTGAAGACATTCGTCATTTTCTAGTATGGAAAAAAATGATTTGATTTTCAACTTTGAGGCAGGTGGTTTGTGGTAAAAAGTCGAATCGAGTTTGTACTTTGCGAGGGGTCGTCAAAAGTATTTATCAGTACTTTTTAAAATACAATATCGAGGGAAAAAAAACGAAAATTTGTAAACACCTTAACACAGTCAACTGTATCGGGATTCAGCGAATGTCGAGGGACCGAGTAAAAGTCGGTAATATAATCGAAAGTCCGTAGTAATAATATATATTATTCTATAGCATATTTTATTTTCGAAACCCGGAATAAAGGACAAATATGAAATCATGAATAATAACTACTAATGAAAAATACGATTATAACTCATAATAAGACGTATAGTGAATGAGGTAAAAATGAAGTGTCAAAAAAGCTTCCAGTCTTATATATTATTTTATTATATTTCAATAAATTCGGATACCCAGAGATGGGCAAGTTAATGATATTTTTTAACTCAGTAAAGTTAAACAATCAAGTTAATAATAAAAATTTAATTCAAAATAATTGTCTATCAATTTAACTATAATTTAGAATAGTTAACCAAAAGTTTGAATTAACTTTTTAACTCGAGTTATGTGAATAAAAAAAATATACAAGTTTCCCGTTTTCGCGCAGGTAAATTTATAATAATACCTAAAATTGTTTGTGTAATTAACGCAAAACAATTTTTATTATATATGTTCGAAAAAGTAACAATATTTTTTTTGTTAATATATATCTACAATGTAGGTCCTACATCCAATAATAGTTTATAAAATGAGTACCAGCAATTTAATTTTAGCCAAATTAAGTCAACTATAATATTATTATTCTTAATGTTACCTTTCTAATTTCTAATATCGAGGTAAATATTGCTAGAATCTAGAGGTTTGTGTGGTGGACTTCTAAAGTTCTAACTTCCGAGGAGAATAATTATGTTATTTTCAGGACTTCAAAAAAAAAAACCACTTAGTAATCTCTTGGACATACTACATTCATGATTACAGATCATATGATTGAAATCGACTTAAAATGTAAACTTAACTCCAGTTATAATTCTTTATACTCCTTAAGTTAATATTAATAAATATAATGACTTATTAAGTTAAAAAGTTAAGTTTGAAAATTAACTTTAACTTATTGACGCGTTAACGCCAATGAGCTTCTTATACATATAATTTAGTACCTATTTTTAAATATATTATTAAATTAAATTGAAATATTACAAAAAATATTGCAATACAATATTAAATATGTAAAATATTTACTTATTGTTAAATGTGAATTTTTGTGGCATCTTGAACTACACAGTACATTTAAAAAAAAATGTATCTACCTAGGTATGATACTATAATATAATAGTTCAGTTTACATGTTACAATATATAACTAGATCTAGGATCTTAATGACCCAAAAAACCTTAAATCTTAAAATATTATAAAAATGCATTATACATTTATAATTATTAATTATTAATTAATATTAAGGTAAAAAATTATTTAAATTATAATATTATGAAAAAATAGCAAACAAAATGTTAATTTAGGATTTTCTTGACATGAATACTGTAATGCAGTTTGAAGTTTGGACTTATCATGCAATGGCCAGCTTGAAATTTTCTGAAATAAACAACAAAAAATACTATAAAATAAAAAATACACCTACACGTATATTTTTTTTATTCTGAAAATTACGTTTAAATTGTATTGTTGTATTAACACTATATTTATAATTGAAATATTGAATACGATATTATTTCTGTTATAAATTCAAAACTTTTTCGAGAACATCTAGTGTAAATGAAAATGTATAAAAATATTACCTAGATTTCAAAAAAAAGTATAAAAAATGCCCGTAAAATTGAAAAAATGACCTATAAATGATACGAAATGACCCTAAATTTATAAAAGTACAAAAAATGCAAAAAAAGCAAAATAAAAACTATATACTTGTACTCGTATATTTGACGAAATCACACTTTGTGCTTGAAAAGCTATGTCCTGTAAATCCTAAAAAAAAATGCAAAATCCTATACTATCCTATACTATTTTATATTATATAACCCTTAAAATAAAATAATTAAAACGGTTGCTGCCATAAAATGACTGTAGTTCTTAAAAGGCCTATATAACTGCTGTTAGTCTGTATGCAACAATGAGCCTGATGAAAACAGCAGGCCGTTTGGAAAAATAATAAGCAAACGGGCTACTCTGTTGCAAAGAGTCTATTCACAAAAAAACTAATTTTTCATACGGCCCACGACGCATGTATATGAAATTAAATTAGAAATTAAAAATGAATACGTTTTGAATAGAAGTATTTGATTTTCAAACATGACGAATATTCGGCCGAGACGGTTTATCAAATTGGTACATTTACTCGAACGCTTTACAAGACTGATATATTATGTTTGTGCGTAGAAAGAAAATCCTCGTCTGAAAATGCACTTTACAACCTCCGCTTTTATAAAAAAAAAAAAAATTCTGGTCTGCAGTATGCCGAGGAGTCGTCTCTTTGCACTTATGCCCGTCCGGCGGCGAAGTAATGCGACTCGCTCGCCTTATATACTTATAGCGTATTATTATGCCATATACATACCGAAATTTCAAGACTTATCGTGCGAAAACGATCCGAGAAAATATGAGTTCGTCGCTTTTCGCTTTTAAACGTTATCCGACTTCGGTCAGGTAAACGTTTTGAAAAACAATCACGTCCCGTCGTCGGCGCATTTCTCGGATTGTATTCGCGCGCGATGACAATAATAATAGTCTTGAAGTTTATTCGCCTTTCGGCTGGATAATAGGTTCTCAAACTTATTTTATCCACCGCCCACTTTGAGAATCAAAAATTTTCTAGCGCCCCCCCCCCCACCCCAAATATTTTAACTTACCATCTGTTTGGTCTTTTAAAAACAGATATTACAATTTATAATATATAAATATGCTATATCTTATTTCTGTGTTCCAAACTTCCAAAATAAATTTTAAATTAGCTTTTTGATGACAGCAATTAAAATGCATACTTATTCATACTTAAAAGTAATAATATATAAATTGTTTTGTTTGCCCCCTAAACCCAACTCAACGCCCCCAAAATTCCTTTGGCATCCTACCGCCCCCCCCCCTTGAAGGCCACCAACGCCCACAAGGGGATGGCCACTTTGAGAATGACTGGGCTAGATCGTCACCTAAATCTTACCAGCGCGTGTGTTTAATATTTTTGAGCTGCTAATATTATGATGTATAACGACTCGGGATAGGGACCTGTTCTGTTGAATTTTCAAGCTCGTCAACCCGACTGAATAGGGCCCTATCGACGCTTATAGAAATAAAAAAATGAAATTTCGAGTGTCTATATAATGTCCAGCATGGCTGTGAAATTTAATGCGTTTGCATGTTTTTTGTTGCTACACTGTATAAAAAAACAGATTCAGCCAAAATTTGTTTTCACTTAATTATATATATATATATATATATGAGTATAGTTCAAATACGAAATCTTATTTTACATATTTTTGCATAATATTTTACGGGTTAGGGCATACGATTGCACGTTTTCACGATTTCTTCGTATTATAATGGTTATTTTCTTAAATTTGTTTTATTTTTTCGGTCTATATCTGGTATAAATTCACCTACAATCAGGATTGTTCTGATACCTACAAATCCGTTATCCGTGTATATAGTATATTGTTAAACATCCCAAACCTTTTACAAATTAGAAAAATAAAAAGCATGGAGTTTATTTTTTGTAAACATTTTTTTATTATTATTTATTAATTTCAACAGTTTTTTAATAAATATAGAGTATGTATAGAGGATTTTTTTCTAGTGCTTATTTTTCAATTTTTTAGTGCATTAAATTCACAGCCCTGCTAATGTCTGTATTATTACTATCTCAAAAATATATAGTCAAAATATTTAGAAAATTGTATCGTGTTTAGAAAATGATATAATGAAATGAAAATTTCAAGTATACCTATATGGTTATTTGTTTTTGAATATTATAACAAAATAAGAAATACGATCGATGAGAATTCGTCTGAATCGTCTTTACGTCTGAATATGAAATGCCAAAAAAAATTTAATTTCAAACTCTAACATAAAACATTAATTCGAATCCCCTGTAAACTTTTTTGTTTTGTGAAAATGTAGGAAAACTCATAAAAAATCTTAGATTTCATATTCATATTTAAGATATAAAAAAAAATATATATTTATAAATGTCTATCTGAAAATATGATTTGTTCAATTTCATTTGTCGAAATTCTGACTTGAAAAGCGTATTATATAAAATTACGTGGATTTACGCTCAACTTTTTTTTTAATTTCCAGAAACAACAACTTACGAGGAACCTTTTATTACATCTTTATCTTAGATAAAATAAAGTCTAGTTAACTGGCTGCGTCCGAATCGCATGCCAAAAAAAAAAAAATAAAATCCGAATTGAATTCTCTAAAGAGTCCGAGTCCGAATTGCGTGCCACATCTTATAGGAGTCGTATGCTGTGTACAAGTTTATTTATCACGTACTTATGTGCAAGACTTACATTTTTTTTTTTTGACTCCTCTAATTTTTTTAAAAAACAAGCTGCAAACTTACCTATAATATAAGAAACGTTCAACGACATTATGTGATGGTTATGTAAACTGATTTGTTTTTGGATTGAAATATTCTAGTATTTTTTTGTTTGTATTATTATACGTATTTAAAAAAAACGTAACAAATAGTTTTATTTAAGAATGTAGTTAAAATTATGAATAAGTAGAGATAAACTTCATGTATTTTTTCTATGAATAAATAAAAATGTTGAGTGATTTATTTTTTGTTTTTTAAAAATTTAGAAAAGTCCGACAAAAAAGGTCGGCTCCGATCATTTTCAATTTATAAAACATAATAGTATTGTCAGATCGACGAATAAGATTTTGAAATTTGTAAATATTAGCAAAATAATTGTTGTAATCCTGATACTTAAAGTGCTTAATATCCTATAATATGTACAATTAAAGTTATTAATATAGATCGGAAGGTAATTAATGATTTTTTTTTATATTTATTAGCTGTGTGTGTCTTGTAATAAAGTAATTTTAAATAGGTATACACAATTAATAATTATATCTACTAATGACGATGTCAAAAAAGTTAAGTACCTACTTTTATTTTTCAAGTATAGATGTATAATATGTATTTTAGTAGATCTTTAGAAAACGGTCAATTAATCAAAAATAATAGAAGTTTCGAGTTGATTTAAAATAGTATTATCAATTTGTTTTATTCATTATTTTGATGAGTCTTTATTATTATTTCTTAAATATATTTTTTTAATTAATTATTATTTATTAATATAGGTAGGCACCTACATCAATCTTATTAATCATTTTTACAAATACAATTATTAATTTTGTAGATTGTATTTATTAATCATATAAAATATATCAATATTTTTTATTAATAAACATCAATTTTATGAGTACTTTAAATACTTTTTATGAGTCAGTTTTATTTGTCATGTTTAATATATTTTTTTTTTAAATTTTTTTTTATTGATCATTATATTTTTTTAATGATAAATACAGATACATTTATTATTGATTTTTTTTAAAAATATTTTTTGGTCATTTTGAACTACAATCTATATTGATCAGTTTTCAAAACAGTTATAAATTGTATTTATTCATATGTGTATTAATAGTTTTTACTATCTTATGAAATTACAATTTTAAAGAAAGTAATATAAGTATATTATTGCCATATTTTGTACTTTAAAATAATATTATGTTAATGTCTGTGAGATTGCTGACTTCACACCAATCTTTCTTTCAATTATGTCATCAATAAAAATAACCAGGATGAATGAAGAATTGTATTTGATAAAAAATCTAATTTTAATGAAAAAGCCTAGTTGAAAAAAAAATTTAATTAGAAAAAAACTAAATTGAATAAAAAAAATCAAAATAAAATACAAATGTTGGATACATTTCTCCATTTCGTGAATAAAAAATGACTAGTCGAATAACAAAAAGTATATTTAATAAAAAAAATCTGAATGGAATAAGAAAAGTTTAAATGGAAAAGTCCAAATTTAATAAACCATATTTTTTCATTCACGTGGGTATTTTTTTTTTCTGTCATCACGTTTTAGTGCAGTAAAAGTGCTTTGATTTTCAACTTCGCCCTTAGCTTTCGGTCGTAAATCGCATTTATAGTTGATAATTTGTGGGGTCAAAGGTTGAAAATTCCCAGTAGTCTTCAAAGGAGTCATCAAAAACCAATAAAAAACTAGGAAAAAACTGTAATCCATACGCAAAACCACTTTTTGACAAAACCGAAGTGTCCAGTGTTCTGCAATAAAGCCATTTAAAATACACATTCAAAAGAGTATGAAACTTTTTTTAAATTTTATTAATACCCTTTTTTTGCATTTGTTTATTGAAAAAATAGGTATCATATTTAATATAATATCTTATGGCATATAGGTAATTGCATATTTTGACATTTTCAAAATTCAAATGCATACCTTAATGAGACTTTGGTCATTAACATCCGTGGAGCTCTACAGCAGTGGTTCTCAACCTTTTTATTGTGGCGAACCACCAGAATCTAGAAGGCGTTTAAGTAAGACTTACAGACCACTTTGGGTTTTAGTTCAAAAAATAAAAAAGTTATACTTTATTTTTTTTAGTTTTTCCTGCAGATTAGTGTATTAAATTTAATAAAAAGTTAAAAGCATATAATATAAATATAAATAAAATATAACAACACCGGTGTATCAGCTACAAAAAAATAAAAATCAAAAATAAGTACAATTTAAAATAATTAAAAAACAGTATTTTATGAGAACGTTGTACCCACTTATTGTTCATTGTTTTGTTTTGTACAAGGTTTAACTTTATCGTTTAACCACTACACTGGAAATATAATTTTTTCTAATAAAACACTGACAAACTAGGGCAGAGAAGTTATAGGACCAGGGCAAATTGGAAAATTAATATGCACATAAAAAATTGAAAATATCCGTTCAAATCCATTAAAATTGGAAAATTAATATGCACAAAAAAATCATATTTTGGTGAAATAAAAAAATTAGATATAAAAGGAAAATCATTGCATTGTCGGCCAGTATCATTTTGTACCTTGAAAAACTTCTTTCGACGCCTGTAAAATATGTTATTGGTGCATATTTATAAAATTTTAATTCGTTTCCCGTTAGGTCTTCTGGTAAACCGTCCATCAATGAACTTGGTTAAATTTGGTATATAAAATATGTGGGTACCTACAGTATAGTACATTAATATTATAGTCTATCGACCGGGCATCGGGCGTACAATGTAATAATTGCAAAAATATTCAAAAAAAAATTAATATTTCAACTTTGGGGCTTATGAATTATTATATATTTATAATATGTATACATGATATATTTATATCTTGGTTTGCTATAAAATAAAGGCTCAGAATAAGACATGCGAATCCTTTAACTTCTCCGCCCTAGTAATAACCATTTACACATTATTACACGTTCACAAGATCGTGCGAGTCCAAAACAAAATATAATATTATGTGAATATAAGGTTGCCAATAATTTGCTCCTCAATAAACAGCCGGGAATAATAATAATTATTATTCTATACCACTCGTTTTTAAGGAGTTAAATATAGGCAATTTCCATAGAGTTTGCGGTTATTTTCTGTTTGTCGTTTTAATCAAGTCTGTAGTAAATTAGTGAAAAGTCTCATCATTAGTCAAAGGGACAATATTAAAGGAAACGAACACCTTCGCACGAGCAAGCACAAGACAAAAACGCACCGTCGACGAACATTATAATATTTTAGTATTTTTTTTTTTTTTTATCCTAAAGTATCAATTTTTGCACAATCGCACAATCCATCTTGGTATACGCAGTGTTTGGCAAGTTCCTTATAAAAAGAAATTCGTTCCGTTCCTCGTTCTGTTTAAAAAAAAGGAAAATCGTTACTTGTTCCTTAAAAAAAAAAGGAAAATTGGTTCCTTTGAAAAATGAACGAGTTTCTTTTTTAGTTCCAAATAAAATAAAAATTCTTATTTAATCATCAATTTTGTTTTATTCGTACATAAAAATTAGGTACTTTACTTTTTGATTACACTTATACTTACCTACCTCCAACTACATATTTTATAATATACTATTTAGTTTAAGAATATAATATTGACTAGTTTTTTTTTTTTTATTCTTCATTAAAATAATATTGTAACATATTATTAATATAGTAGGTAATATATATTATTATACATTTTAGCTGTAGGTACAATAAGTCCCAACCCGCATCATAATTCATAAAATATGATTTTATTGTTCAGTCTTCGTGCTATATTTTCCGTCGACTCCACGACAACGATTTATATGCTCATTTCTATATAAGTCATGACTTATGAGAAATATTAATAAAGTTACTAACGAGTAAGGACTTAGGAGTACCTAATGAGTCAATATGGGCCCTATACACACGAAGAAAAAAAATTTTAATTTCAATTATTTACATATCTGCGTGTAAATTGGAACTCGTAAAGAAACGAAAAATGTCGACAAATGTCCTTGAAAAAAAGAACTCGTTCTTTTTTATAAAAATGAATTCCTTAAAGGATTCTGTTCCGTTGGGAACTCGTTCCTTCCAAACACTGAAAACATATATTTTGAATTCTGCATTAATTTTATACTTGAAAAGTATCTCCTCCTTAGTAGACCCTCCTTACAGTTTTAAATTAAATGTTTAGTTCGATATTACTAAAAGTTCTTAGTTTTCAAAATTTAAAAATCAAACTTTGTAGAGTATGATCTGCAGTTTCTAAAAAGTGGAAAAGTCGTTTCCGAGTCAACTTCGTGACGAATTCAAACGTGTTTTGAGAATATTTTCCAATTGCTAGGACAGTGTTAGTAAGGTTGCAAGTCTATATTGGTAGAAAACACAGAATTCCCCCCTTCAGTGAATCGAAAAAGTGAACGTGCTATGTACTCACAAGAATTTACTGTCGGCCAGTGCCATCTGCTGTCGGTTTGTTTGTGTTTCACTAGACCGTGCTAAAAACAGTAATACATTATTAGAGTTAGGGTGTTGATGACTTTTGCATTTTTTGTATTTTTAGGCATTTTTGGCTATAGATGATTTTTTTTTTGTTTTTCAACATCATTTTTTAACATTTTTATGTCATTTTTTTCATATATATTAGGTCATTTTTGTAGTTTCAGTACAATGTGGGGGCATTTTTCTCAAATTTTAGATTTTAAAGAAAATTTGTATAACGTTCAAAAAAATAATTTTACTATGATTAAATGTACCGATAGATTTACCGTTTGAGTGTCGAGTGATAATCGAGTAATATATTAATTATAAAATGTATGGAATAAATCCGATAAACAAGATTAAATTCACATGGACGTATTTATTTTACATTTTAATTGTATATACAGTGCAACAGTGCAATCGGAATATCAATGAGAATAATATGTTTAATATAATTTTTTATTTCTATTTTATTTTTAATAATTGTATATAATACTTAAAATTTAAATGTATACGATTGTCTATTAATACTACAATTCATATTTTTAATTACTCTGACACCCATTATCACACCCATATCTTTAATGAAAATTATTATTTTTAAATACAATTTGTTAATTCATTTAAATAAATTTTTTTGGTCATTTTTTAAATTCATTTTTGGAGTTTTTAGGGCATTTTAGCATTTTAGCATTTTTTTTTATTGCATCAACATCCTAACTCTAGTAATTATATTTTACGATCTCGTGTATAATAATATTATAACGTTTACTCATCATTTTTAATCACTATCATAGGTATAATAAATTATGAATATGACTACTAGATCGCGTTAAAAGATACTAAATTTTCAAAAGCACTTTTTCCTGCCACATTAAATCGTTCCACTCGCAACCATTCTATCATAAATCATAAATTGTGCCAGTTATTATTCTAAGGAAAAAATATAAAAAATCTCTTAAAAAGCCTGGATGCAGACCGTTTTTTGGTCAAAAACATTTCTTACTGGAAAAATTCTCCCGCTTCGTAAAGTGATCCGATTTTGAAAATCTTTTTTTTTTACTTTGATTTTCAAACCCGTATGATACGATTTTCAATATTAGCAATTTTCACAAGCTTTTGTTTTAGACTCTGAACGGATTCTGATAGAATATGTATTGATTTTACAATGATGTGTGTTTTTTTCTGTCTGTATAGTGTATACACGCAAATACTCAATAAGTAATCGAAATAATGTTTCGACTTTCTTCATCATTATATTTTCTAGTGGGAAAGTTGAATATAGTTGGTACTTTTGAGTGGTAATTTTTAAAAATGAACAATATAATTTTTAAAACTTTAAAAGCGTCAGGAAAAACAAAAAAAATATCAGGATAAACCTGAATTGTTAACCAAAACTGATTTAAATAATTTTGAGTTACGAATGATAGATTCTAGGGTTTTTTTAGAGCTTTATTCACAACATAACAGTGATGTGAGGGCTGAAACAAAGATTAGTAATTAAATCCCAGATCTTTAATGCTGGAAACGCGTTCTGACTTGAGAAAATCATCGAGAAAATAGGAGGATACCGTGGGAGTGCGTGCTCTGGAGAAAGAAATTGCATGACACTCGGCTAAGTTTAAATACAGTCCTAGGTGTGGGAAACCCGTTTGGATAATATTATGTTTAATTCACTGTGTAACAGCAAAGAATCGTTAGGTGAGCTAATTCTTTTTTTCATAAAAAAAAGGACAAGGAACGAAACGAGTTCCTTTTTTCAAGGAAAAAGAACGACATTTTTCGTTCCTTACGAGTTCCAATTTACGCAGACAATCATCAGAGACATGTAAATTAATAATTTAAATATATATTTTCTTAGTGCGTGTAATCGCCAATCATTGATGATCGTTATAGAATATCGACACATCAATCGTTAAAACTTAGTCTATCTATTAATATTTCTTATAATATTATATGGAAATAATATTGTTGTCGTCGCTTCAACGGAAAATAGTATAAACATTAAATAATGAAATCATAAATCATTAATTATGGCTCGGAGTAATTTTTTAGGTGATTTTTTTGATCTATTTGGAACTAAAAAAGGATCTCGTTCATTTTCTTAAGGAACGGCAAAAGGACGATTTTTTTTTAAGGAACAAGAAAAGGAATGAATTTTTTTTTACGTAATTCCTTATTTTTCAAAGAAACGTGCTTAACACCGATTTATTTCTATCTATGTTTTATATTATTTTATAAAAAAAAAAAAATGACTGCATTATAATGAACGCTTTTGTTTCAGAACAAACTTGAAATGAGAACCATAGTTTTATTTAATTTTTTATCAATTGTAATTTTGTTATACCTTTGGTATCAATAAACTACTCTATTTGGTGTCACTATCTTTCTATCCAACTATAATTAATATAGTTATGAACTAGTTATGAAGTTTTGTTTCAGAACAAACTTGAAATGAGAACCATAGTTTTATTTAATTTTTTATCAATTGTAATTTTGTTATACCTTTGGTATCAATAAACTACTCTATTTGGTGTCACTATCTTTCTATCCAACTATAATTAATATAGGTATAATATGGCTTATTCGATAATATGAATAATATGAGTAAAAATAAATAAATTAATGAATTAAAAATAATAGTTTCTTTAAGTTATTGAAAAAATAAAGGAAGCAGGAGAGGGTGGATCGCCTCTCATTGAACACTGTTTTCATAAAAAAGGTAGATTGAAAAATCGGGTAAATATTTTGGGTCGCCAACACTTGAAGGTAGAGAACCGCTGCTTGATTATATTTAAGAGTTCCGAAAATCAGAAATTGAATAAATACATTATTATAGGAAGAAATGGGGGTGTGCTCGCTTGGTGAATCGTATACTCCGAAGAAATATATTATCTATATAGAACAATAAAATTATTATAAATGTATATTTATTGCAAGCCATTTTCAGTTATACAAACTTAGTAGAAAGGTATGGGGGAAATGTCCACACAGATCAATAAGAAGAAAATAATAGGACTACAGCCGCCTCCATGAAAAAAAAATAAGTCCTAGTTGTGTTATACCTTATATATTTTGTAATCATGCTTAATATAAATAATAATTGTCAACATTGTATACCAGTTGACAGTACCTAGATAGTAGTCATTAAGGTAATTACCAATTTAGTTGTGGGTCCCATCTTGTTCATAGTATACAATAATACAGTTTGTGATTTAAACATTGATGGCAAAATAGTAACCTACCTACGCAGATGATACCTGTCTATTATTTTCGGATAAATGCTGGGAAGGGGTATACTTCAAAGCAACGAAAGTTCTACAATATTAACATACAATTGCACAAGTGAACTGGGCTTAACTATGAATTCAGACAAAACTACGTACATGAAGTTATCAATAAATAAGATTAGGTACCAACGGCGAGTTTCCTCTAATAATTCACAATTGCCAAAATCAATTGATATGCAGTATGCAAAACTGTAAGCAAATTAATCAAGTTTCAAAAATTCACTATATGGGTATTATCTTCGACAATAATTTGAGGTGGAACTTCCATATCCATAATTTAGTAGGGAAACTGCGATACTCATTACAAAAATTTATTTTACTAAAAAATATCTTACCAGTAGACATTTTACGTAGGTACCATTTATTTTGAGTTCTATCAGTCCATCTGTCAATATGGTCTTTTGGTATGGGGAGGTGTAAAAGAAAATGTTTTAAAAAGTCTTCAAGCAAATCAAAATAATATACTAAGAATAATACTAAATAGAAAATCTTTAGTAGGTTCAACAAAAGTGAATTACATAAAATTAGGTGTTCTACCAATAAGATATACCTATACAAGAAGTTTGCAATTTTATTTACAATACAAAAATTAATGAATTTCAATAACAATAACAGACACTTAAGAGAACATATAGACTATAATTTGCCAGTAAAATATACGAAAAAATCCTTTGGTCAATCTTTTGTTGACTATTTAGGTTCTACTTATTTTAATCAGATGCCGACACTATACAAAAAAAATATTCATGAAGGTCTAGTTAATGAGAAAAAAGTCGTCTATAAATGGCTATTTGCAGAATTAATTACTCCTTAAATAAGAGTCCGACATTTTAGTCATTATGATTTTTATTTTTATCTGTTTCGTTTATTTATTGTATTAATATTCACTATGAGTTTTTAAAAAACGAATAATTTGAATCTTGCCACGTTTCTCTCTTATATATTTTATGATCTCGTTTTGTTTCTCTTATACATTATTGTACTGTATTGTATAGTTAACTTTAACTAGTAAGTCTAATGTGACTGATTTTGTATTCTTATATTATTCTTATTTTATATACTTTTGAGAAATTTTTTTCTTTTTGCGAAAGGATGTACCTATCTAAATCTTTTTGTTTTATTCTAATGTTGCATTTTAAATTACTATTATTACTATTGTTAACTCTCTACTCCGTCACAAGCTTAGGCTTAAAGGAGTAGATATATTTCTTTATTTATACGATTTATTGTACATATAAAGAAAAAAAAAATTTCATATAGTCATAGTAATAAATGTATAACAAAATATTTATTACTATGACTATATGAAATAAATTGGTAACTATATGTCTGTTAAGGCATGACTCTATTCATAGTACTATCAAACCTAAAGTCGAGTAAACTATCTGTGTTGGCTTTTTTGAGATATAATAATGATCATTTTCAAATTGCAATATTGTAATATTTTATATACTCTAAAACAAATTGAAATATTGCAAGAAAAAATCCAACATTACTAATGCAATCGACAGATAATGTTCTTAGCTTTAAGTTTAAAAGTATTCATCAGTCAATTCACTCTCTAATATCACAGAGCTAGATTGGTTCTGCAGATAATGCACTGATATCCTCTTAATATAACATTAGGTATCGTTATTTGTATTATAGTCAATTAGCGGTTAGTTTCTATATTTTGACCTTTAATTCAACATTGTACATTTTTTTTAATGACAAATATAAAGTTCAAACCACTATTAAACTCACGGGAACTACTAAATTACAATACTATTTTATTTGTTGAATAAAGAACAATGTAATGTATGATGAATATACTGTTAATCAAAATGTAATTTTTATTTAGTTCGAATACATTGTGGTCTAATTCACACATTTCAAAAAGTACACAGCCTAATGTTATGTACAGACACTATATTATTATGTATGCATATAAAGGTATTAAAATGTCTATAATAATACTAAATTGGTAACAAATAACTAAAAAAAAAAAAACAAAAAAATCATCTTTACGAATCGTTATAATATAATATTAATAACATAGTGAATTGTAACAAAAATGTACAGTAAGATGCTAAGTATAGCAATATGAAATAAACAGTAATGACGCGTATAACATTTGGTCAATGGTGGGGAGAGGTACATAATAAAAATCTGTTCGGCACTTAATGGATGGACACACATAACACATTTTTGGTAGAATGCGATATGCATCCAACCGAGTAAAGCCTACTCACTGTATGAAAATCGAATAAACGTAGTAAAAACTTGCATTTAAAAAAAACAGGGATTGACTGGAGGGGAGAAACATAATATATTATTATAATATGGACGTTATCACAGATGGCGACGATATATAAAACAATTAAAAGGTAACAACATTTTATCGCTGAGAGGGATATAATAAAATGGGCGGAATTAAAAAAGACGCGCCACTTAAGGACTCGACTAGACTTCAAAAACAATAATAATATTAAAAATAATAATCATAGTAATAATAGTAATAAAAAACACATTTTAAAAATTTCCCTACTGTACTTTTTATAACAATATGGTTGGAACTAATGGAAGTCTCTGGTAAAGAAGTCGCAACGAAATTGAATTGTTAAATTGTGTCTAATTTAAAGGTGTCCAACGGTTTTTTTTTCACATCAAAATAATATTACATAATATGATGGTGTAGTCTTAGTTATAGTTATAACAAAACCGGTATAAAAATTTCAAATGTAAAAAGGTCGAGGTTGTGTTGCATCAATTTTACCGGAGACTGAACATATTTCACACAAAAATAAAATAACAAAGGTATACATGTTATAAACGTTTAACGATTAAACAAAATATTAAAGAGCTAACGGTGTGTACACTTGGTAATAAAAAAAAACTTAACAAAATTAATTAACATATAATAAAACTGACATGAGAGTGCGCATAAAATGCTCTTGTCAACAAGTACGTATATTTTAAACAACTAAAAAGCTCAATGGAAAAATTAGACATCTATAATGCATTGTAATATTTAATTAATGTCAACTATAATGAATATATAATATAATATATATATGCACTAGTCTATGAGTATAGCAGTCTAAGCGTATAATAATAATAATAATAATAATAATTTAATATAATATGCAAAATGCAATTTTACAACATAAATAGTATATTTTTTTCACACTCAACACAAATTATATCACATTCTATTATGATATTTCAAACACACTATTTTATCCATTGTGATATTGATATATAAATATTATATTGGAATTAACATGGTAACAACAAAGTAACCGAGAAAATAATAATGCCTAATGTATTATATAATAATAATATGTAATATTAAAACAAAACAAAAACAGTTATTGAAAACAAACTTTCAATTCTTAGTAACAAATGGTATAATCATTATTAGATTAAGAGCACACTTAGGTGCCTACACTAAAATGCCTATGCCGAATAAAATTTAGTTCAAAACCGGTTCTATAACGTATATAATATAATGTATTAATAATGCGATAAATATGAATTCGTTTTTAAAGCACTGGTTGAATCTTAGTAGAATTATTTAGAATCAAATTCATTCGAATGTTTAATCACTCAAACCCGAAACTCAACTGAATCATAAAGCTAGTGAACACGATATTTAACGTTATAAACTAACAAAATGGTAAATTTGAAAAAGCACTTTGTGTATACTCAAAGTAATAGGTTAAAAATGCTTCACACGCTAATATTATGTATGTCGTATGCCCATAATGGACACACGAGTGATCAAATATAGATATATATATTGGTACCGACCAATTATGTTTGATAAATCACCAATACATTGTAGAACTCTTTTGTATATTTTTTGAGAAAATGAAAGAGTATTTTTAACATTTATAATCCAGTTGTGAATATATTAAATTACATTTTTAAAAAAATATTTAGATGAAAGATGTATCTTAAGAACTTTAATAGGAATCATGAAAATGTAATTATAAAATGTAACAATTAAATTATGAAGTGGTGATTTATATGGTGTTCCGATACCAATAATATGTTAATTAAACGTATTATATTCAACAGAAAATAATTATCCTTGTTTTAAAAATTATTATAGGTTAGCGGCATACTAGTAGTTCAACACTAATCCATCATTTTCTGTTGCGTCAATTAACAATATACAAACACTTGGTAATAATTAAGTACACTTTTTAGTTTTTAACATATTAAGCAATTAATTAAAATAGTTTTTATATACAGCCTGTAATGAATATAAACGCCAAACAAATTTATTCAGGAACATATTATAAAAGATTTATTGAATTTCTACTCAAATAATTTTATGGGCAAAAATATTTCTTAAAATTAGGATTAAAAATTCTTGAACACATTTAGAGACATTATAATGCAAAACATGGTTGAATTAAAAAAAATTCAACCAATAGAATTTTTTTTTTAATTAGTATAAATTACTTATACGTTATTATCCCTATTGTTAAATTATGAACAAGTCAATCAATTCTGTAATCCACAGTAAATTATTTTTAGATAAAATTCTGATACCACAATGTAATACATTGGTGGTTTACTCTAGAGCAAAACACTTTTTTGGTCTAAATATTAGGCTTTTTGTTTCTGAAACAGGCTGTATTTATCACTTATATGACAATAGAATAACATTGTATAAATATTAAAGTTGCACATATACTCATAGTTTTCATTTAGAGTTAATTACTGTACTCAATATTTTATGCAGGAACAGACAATTGTTTGTGAAAAGTTTAATAAGCCCAACTTTATGTCGGGCCATGAATACTTAAGATGTAATTATTATTTTATTGCAATAAAAAAATATATACCATATAATATTATGATAGTAATATTTTAATAATTGAAATAGTTAAATATGTTTAGAAAAATTTTGTACTAGAACTGTAAGTACTAGAACTATTTTGCATACTCGAGTACTCATTAATCAAAAATAATTCAAACTTGGATCAAATTTGTTAGTTAAATTTGAGTACTCGTGCAACCTCAAAACATGTTATAATAATCAACTAAGTAGTAAGTACCTATTATCAAAATCCAGGAACAAAAATCTGTAATTGTCAAGGATTTTGTATTACAAAAATTACTTATTCTAACTTACTAAATAAGTAACCTTGGGTATAAAAAAAATATATGACTAGTAGACCTATCACTTTTGAGTTGAATTGCTAGTTGCTTTAAAGAATCCTAAAAATAAAATAAATGTTAATTTTTTTAATAGAAAATAATTTAACATTATACTGATGTAACATGATTATACCAATATTATTTTATTTTAATTAATATTCTTAATAAATTTTGGTTGGTCACAATAATTGACCTGCACAGTTTTGAACTTGAATACTTAATAATTTTGATATATTCATATAATTTTTTTAATAACTTACACTCCATCAAAACCGTAGACTTCCAAAACTTTTATTTCAAAGTCTCGACTTTTACACAATGGTGGGTTATTAAATGTAGAACAACTCTCTGTTTTTCCATATCGGACATTTTCATCCATCCATATTGCTTGACCATCACTGTATTTGGAACATTAAAATTGAAAATAATCATGATCAATTTCAAACTAGTACTTAAATATCTAATCAATAATTATACCCTCCACCGATGGTTATCATTTTTTGATCAGCTGCCATGAACAGCTCATTGGCATGATGTACATTATCAACTTCCATTCCAACCCATGGGTATTTTGCCTTACCTGGATATAGACTAAATATGAATGTCTCACCAGTACCAAAATAGGCTTGTCTATTCCCACGGTCATCTTTTTTGTTTCTCTCAATCCACTTAGAAGAACAATATGCACCAAAAACCTCCAATAAAAATAAAATATTTAAGAAAATTGTCAAACCGTGTAATAAATAATAGTATGAAGATATATTATTAAATACTTCATTATTGCAAGTTTTTATTAATAGAAGTGTTGGTTCATGGTGTTCAACTCTGACGTAGAATGTAGTCAAACTACAGCCATGCTCTTCAGTAGTATAAAGAAGTATTGGTTGGTACATTGTTATCCTCACTGGCAACCAAGACCATAGTGTAAAAAGCTGAAATTAATGAATAAAACAATTTCCATTAGATTATCATAAATATTTATATATCAAATAATATCAGTCTTAAATAATAATTATCAAGTTCAAGACATGTAACCATTATGATGAAGTCAACTTGTAAAACCGTTAAAAACATGAATAATAATTCAATTGATGAACTCAGAATTTAGAACACAATTATTAAAATGTTGGCTCCAAATTAACTATAATGCCAAAAACAAATTTTTATTTATGTTTTAACAACAAACTAAATAAAAAAAGTAACATAAATAATATTTTACACAGTATTTACATCAATATTTTACAAAAAAAATGTCCTCATTTGTATAGGAAAAATTACGAGTTTTAAACAAATTGTTCACTCAAATTGTTGATGTTGTTATATGATGTACCAATTAAATATCTTGGAGATTGACAGTTTAAAGTAATGTAATAAGCAGATCTGAAGTTTTCTATAATTGAGAGAAATAATGAAAATTGTAAAACAAAAAAATATTATCATGTTATGATATAAATAATTCCGGTTACAAGCCTTGATTTTTTTATAATGAAGTACAATATGTGATGTATAATTTAATTAAATACTATAACAGAATACATTTTGTAATAGAACAATAAGATGAAAAATATTTTATAAAATAATACTTGCTCTGTCAATAGTTTAAATTACTTTTAGACATAACGCATGCATGAATACAATATTTAAAATGTATACAACTTACTAAAATTAAATTCTATTTGAATTTCACTGAATAATAAAATTATAATGTTGGTCAAATGGTAAAATTATAGATGCAACCAATCAGATAAAAGTAAAACAATGATTATTTTGAACTAACCTACATTTTCATAAAAATGTAATGAATAAAAATATGGATGTTAAAGCCATCTAATAGACTAGGTATTCTATGCTTTCTCTATTAATCAAGTAATATAGAATACAATATTATTGCCAGAAATAACTAAAAATTGAAATTGTCAAAATATGATAGATGCCTGATATAAAGTAATTAACGATACCGGAATTGTAGTTTTATCAAAGTGATATACAAATACAAAATATCAATAACACATAATCAATACTCATAATGGCAGTATAGAACTGCATCAAACATTAATGTAGAAAAGTGTAGTTTAAACGCTTTATTTAGTTACAAGAATTTTGGTCCAGTGCTTGAAACAGATTAGAATACACCAGAATGGTGTTCTTGTTCGTAATATTAGCTTTTGCGTACATTCCGGTTGGTTAAAATTAGAAATTAAGTTTGGAATTGTAAAAATTTTAGGTAATTATTCGAAAAAAAAAAAATTAAAATTTGCCACTCGGTATATAAGTCTAATAGTCTTTAGTTGCCTATCGCGTGTGTAGTTATTTTATTCCTCTTGTCTCAATAACAACATTATGATCGAAAATGCAATTGCAATTAAACCCGTGACCGCAATCACTATCGATAATGATATTCTATTACAAACTATAATGCATTTTGTCTTAAGTATATTTAAAGATTAATTTTTATCAAATACCTCCTACACTGGCTCTACCTCTATAGTAGTGTGACTAATAACCATACGACCATTCCTTACCTAACTTGAGTATAATACTTGTCGTTAAGAAATTGAAGTTTCAAAGTATCGCTTTAATATATTAAATATCTTTTGACATTTTTTATGAAATACTCAATACATTATTTAAAAATGAATTGCAATACAAAATACTAAATACTTCTTATTATTGTATCGGGATTTGGTATACAAGATACAATTGTATCGAAGATATTGCCCAACCCTGATAATAGGCATATCGGCATTAAGCAATATTAATTTTATAAGCGTTCAGTTTCGTCAAGTTTTCCAATTCGAGCACTAATTTGGTCCCACACCAGTCAATGTATAAATATAATTTTGAATGAATACAAATATGTAAGCACTCCCCTCCCCCAATAGATAAAGCTTAAATTAAATACATACTTTTTTAAGGAAATATAAATATTTTTTTAACGATTTATTTTGCTACAAAATCCAAGCCCTAATAATAACCAATGTATTTAAACATTGTCATAAGATAAACCTCAGCTAGTATAAACTAATAAAGTTAATGCCTTGTCAAACAATTCTTTACATACTTAACCCCTAAACCAATATCAGATGCAATAATTTATTTTTCAAATGATAAGTTGTAATATTAGTGTTTACAAATAAATCTAAATTCATTTATAACATAATTCAATTATTATTGTCTAATGTGCACTTATGATAATAAAATAAAAATTGTAAATTTATCTATATACAGTGATTACTTAAGTAGTTGGTCTGTGTAAACATATACATAGATAACATTAATTGTCTAATATATATATATTCTAATTACTAAAACAATTGATTAACAACACTGGAATTAATCTTGCAAAATAAAAATTTAAAAAATTAAACTAAAATGTATAGCTAGGGCACTCTAGATCTATTTTCTAGATTTCTAAAAACATAATTATAAAATATAAGCTAATTGCATGTACTCAAAAAACATACAGAATAAAGCTTGGGTAAAAAAATATAAATTAAGTTCAAACGTTCTGCAAAAATAAATAAATAAAATGTTTTTCTGGATTCAGCTGCAGTTTAGATAATAAACTTACATCCTGATGATTAGCTATCAAAGATCTGATATTGTTAATTGGATAACTGGCCATCGTGGAAGCACGAGGGCTTGGCGAATGTTCTCCCTGAATGGCAGCATAACACATACAAGTTTATTACCAAATGTTAAGTAATTGATTTTGCAAGTATGATTTACTATCATTTGAAGATTTTAATCATCAGATTGTATTTATTTTAACTAATTCATACATTTTAAGATTAACAGACAACTATAAAAACCAATAGATTAAAAAATACAAATAGACTTAAAATAATTATATTATCACACTACATTTTCTTTAGAACCAATCACAACATATAATATTATAGTTTATGAAATATATCAAGTATATTAGTACTTTTCAAGAAGTTTTTTTGAAACTAAATATTTAGAACTTTTTTAAATTTGCAACTAAAAGAATATTATAATCCAAATGATCTTTTTAAAATCTAAATTAAGATTGTCCATAATAAAATAGTAATAAAATTAATATTTATGGGTTAGTTGATAGAATTTCAGAAAAATAGAATCTGGATGTATGGTATTGGTATGTTTACTTAAAGACTTATGAAGAATAATTTTCTTGGAAAAATCATCATGTAGTTTTGGACCTGAAGCCTCATTTTAAAAAACATTAAACATTTTTTACATACATATTATAATGTATATTATATTATAACTGTGTCTTAACAAAAGTATACAATATTGTTTAACAGTAATAAACTTAAAAACTAAAATAGGATGAACACGACAAAATGTAGAAGTACTTATAGCTACAAGATATATTATTATTTTGGAATAAGTTTGTTCACTTATTTTATTTTTATATCTTAATAAGTAGGGCTTGTAGTTCATGCTCTAAAAAAATGTATGAATATGCATGTAACTATGCTCCTAATATGAAGTAAAACTGGGTTAAAAACTATTTGATTACAATAAATATTTGTGAATATAAAAAAAATATGTCAATTCATTTTTTTAATTTATAAACAACACTTAATCGCATCACAGTATTTTTTTTATTTCAAACTTGCATGAATAAATACATTATTTTCTGTCCATGCTTTTGTTTATACCTAATTGTTTTTATTAGACTGGGAGGATGGTACATTATGTTTAATCATTTAACCGTCTACATATTGGTTGTATTTTTTAAATCTTTTTAAACACATTTAGTTTTTGATTGACATCTAAAAGATTGGCACCTACTTACATCAAAACTATTACCAAGTGTTAACAATAACTTAAACAAACTTTAAATGTTCTTTAAATATGAAAAATCCATGATTATGCCAAAATATGCTAAACATGCCAAAAAATTAGAAATATACAATAATATACAAATTTAAATTTAAAGTATTGAAATCCTGTCACCTTGAAGCGATTTACATAGCATTTAATAAGACTTTTTAAGATGTATATGCAAATGCATGAGAACTCACAAGCCCTGTTCATAAGATTAAATTTCCAAAATATATGACTGCTTGAGTAATTTGTAAAAGAAAATTATTTCAGTGGCAATTTATACATAAAAATGTTTTTCTATAACCCTAATATAATTTATATCGTTAAATATATTAACTATAATTACAATGGCTGAAAGTTAAATAATCTCCCCAGTCGGATTAATACTAACAATTTAAAAGGCTATAATAACAATACAAAATGCAACTAAATGTAGGTACCTTTAATTGTTATCTCAATATTATGTTTAGAGGTTTCAAATAGATTAATGATTTATTGAGAAATTATGAATAGAATGAATAAGTTAAGAAAATGGTTAACATTATTTGTGAAAAGTCAAAGGAAAATAATTATTTAGGTAGGTATTTTGACTTTTAAGTATAAAAAAATAATAACTGTTCAAACATTTTCAGCATTTATAAAACAATTATTATGCATACTTAGGTACTAAATTATATTGTAATATACAACTTACCTCACGAATAGTAAGTGTATGAGAGGCCATCTGAATATTCATTTGAGATTGACTAGTAGGTAAATTTTCACTAGAACAGGAACGGTTTAATTTATTGGAACCAGATAAAACAACTTTACTCTTCAATATCATCTCAGTTTTCACAAAAACTCTATGAATGTATGCTGAACTAAGACCTCGAATTTTAAATGCTGTTTTAAGCATTTTTTGCGGGTTTGCCTAAAATAAAATAATAAACACATAAATCATTACAGTTATTTATTTAATTTAAGGCATTGTATAAAATATTTAAATTAGGTACCGGCATTTGACGGCAAAAGTTCATCAACGCCACATCTACTCCATGACTATTTATTTCTTCGGCCCAGATAGAATTGCTTGTAGTTGAGTATTTGTAAAAAAGTTGCAAGATAGCCATTGAAATACGATATAACACTTTGATGCCTTCATGAAGATAACAATCCATTACACGAACCTAAAATAAAAATATTACATAAATATATACATTTAAACTACAACTTTATTATAGCTAACTAACCGCATGATGAAAAGGTAGTCCTTGAAATATCCACCAAATCCAATCCGTGTACATTTTTTCTGATTTTTTTATAGGACAATGTTTACCAATGTGCCCCGCAGCAGATTTCTATAAGTTATTATTTTTGAAATTAAAAAAACAAACTATTATAATATTAACAGTTTGATAAATTGTAGGTACGCACAACATGTTTTCTACATATATTTAATACAGTTTTCCATGTAACTTCATACAATAATTTTGTTTGTGTTACAAATACTAAGTTCTTGGACGAAACTAAGCTTGTTAGACTATTATAGCATTCCTCTTCTAAAAAATACAAAATACAAAATACAAAAAACAAATTTAAAGATAGTTTCTTAGATGAAGTATGTTATTAAAATAATTATAATATTAAATTCAAACCAGGCATAAAATGTAGCAGCAATGATGTTAACGAATATATAGCAGGGCTATAAGTGATGTCTGGACAAGCAAACCCCAGCACGCAAACAATTCTGTCAGTAATATTCTTGCCTGTTGAATCAAGATGATGTAGATGTCTGTGTTTCGACTCGACAAATGTCGGTAAGATAATTGGTTTATCTGGAAGATCTAATAAAATGCAAAGAATGTTTAAATTATTTTCAAAAATAAAAGCTTGAGTTAACAAAACATTATTTTAAATGGTAGGTATTTTAAATCAGTACTTAAATGTTTAATCATTTAAATTTCAATAGAGGTTTTTTTTTTTTTTAATTCAATTAAATGTACTAAATAGAGCCATTGAGATTGCTTTTTTGGACAGAACAGTGTACAACAAATCAGGAGGAGTTAAGTACATATTTTATTATTACTGTTTAATTTTTATGGTCGATGCAAAAAAAATATTAACCCATCTCTGATTAGTGTTGAAACTGATGTCACTATTACACAAAAAGAAAGTTACTATTTATACATCACATCTCAAAAACAAATATTGAAATAACTCAAAAAATGATTAAATTCTGTAGTTTTTTTTATGTTCAGTCAATGGAAACCTTTCAAACCGAAAACTCTGAACAATGAAAAGAAAGACAAAAGAAATTCACCGGCAATAGGTTTTTTTTAAACGACAAGACTATGGTACCTTATTAAATTTTTTTAAGGTAATGTCTAGTTTTTTAACAGTAATACAATAGGTGTGCTGACCGGTAGAGCCAAACAGTTGGCGCACGAGATCCCAGTAGAAGCCCTCTTGCATGTTGTTGCTGTTGTCGGACGCGTGCTGTCGGCAGAGCGCCGGCCACAGCTGGGCCCTGATCGGGTGGTTGGTCGGCCAGCAGTTGTCGCGCAATATCTTCTTGACGTCCTTCTGGAAGCCGGCCGCTAGCAGCGTCTGCACGTCGCCGAACGACTTGAGCGACTGCTTCTTGGCCGTCAGCGGACTGCCGGGGAACGCGGACAGAGGCGACAGCGACGCAGGCAGAGGCGGTATGCCGTCCACGTTGACGTGGGGCTGGTACACGTCGGCCGCGGACGACAGCTCCTCCTTGGCCGTCGACGACAACATGGCGCTGTCGGCCACCACCATGGGGGCTGCTGCTGTTGCTGGCTGGTGCTGGCTGGTGCTGGCTGGTGGCGGCTTAGGTGTAGTCGCTGACGGTCACGAACTTTGTTTTTCTGGCGTTGGACATATCACTGTTGCGGCGCGGACCGAGACGTGACGGCGCCCCCGGCGACGATGGACCCGCGGCGGCCGTCGGGCGTGATCATTTCGAGGAGACGCGTCGACAAACGTTCGCTGTTAGAGGGTTCGACGTCGTTCGTCACTGTGGTCGACGTCGTCGTTGTCGCTGTCGTTGTCGTTGCTGTTACCGTCGCGGCGACGACACGAACTGAACGTCATCCGACGGGGAACGTCCTCTCAAAACCCGCGGTGCATTATCACTACTCTATCGACGGCGGCGGCGTCACGCGACATTCGCTCGGCGCACACACATCTCGCGCGTGCGCGCCCGCGACCGTGCGTCGTCGTCCCGCGCGGCTGCAAAGTCGAAAAGTCGCCCGCCGCCACCAAAAAATAATAATTACGATCCAGGCGAGGAGGCGCTACTGCGAACGATATCGTCGTCGTCGTCGTCCTGGTCCTGGTCCTGGTCCTGATCCTGATCCTGGCCCTGGTCCCGGTTCTCGTCGTCGTCGCCGCCTAGGTACAATATTTTTTTATAATGGTAATTATTATTATAGATCGACGACATGGTTTTTATAATATTTTATGTGATCTCAGGACAGGTACCTAATAATAATAAAGTACTTGTAAAATACTAACGTGATTATAGCGAATATTTTTGATATCTTGCGGAGGCGGTGTTTTATCACAGACTCGACGTCGTGATAGCCGCGCGGACAATACCTTATCTCGGTTATTGATTAAAACGACGTTCCGGTTCGAGCCGAGCACTCGGCGGCGGCGGCAGGGTCAAAGGAATATTGTAGGCGCCCGTGCGGAGACCTCGGTCATGGTAGGGTGATGGGCGGGGGAGGAAAAAAAAAGGGTTAAGTCGACGACGCGAAAGCGGTGTGTGTATGTGTGCCGTCTGTGCACGCACGACCGGGCCCCGCGTTTGTACAAAGAATATTATTTTATACGCGACACGGTATTATAATAAAAATTATTGTTACTTACGAATTAGGTGGCTACCTATAGGTATATATATATATATATATATATTATGTAGTATAGGTGTACTTACGAGTTGTAATAATAATATCGACGACGCACGGCTAGACGGCAAAAGTATATGAAGGGGTAGAGGTACCTAAAGCGAAAGCTACGCCGGTACGACACACAAAAATATAATAGGTATAGGTAATTATATGATAATGATGAGTGAGTGAGTAGGTATTGTCGTCGTCGTATAAATAATAAGACGTGTTGTCGCGATTATGATATTATTATTATTATTATTATTGTAGCCAACACCGCGCCGCGACTACGAAACGACTGAAATGCAGCCATATATATTATATTATAATTCAGCGGTTCTCAAACTATTATGGTACCATCGTACCATCACTAGTGGTACGCCAAAGACCGTGTGTGATGGTACTCATGGTAGGTACACGCGCGAAAGGCCCCGCCGGTGGTAGAACGCAGAGAGGAAATAAATAAATATTTTAAATTTATAAAATATATAAATAACTTGAAAATTATAATATATTATTAATCATAATAATATTGGGTAATCTCGACAATGTATGACGTAGGTATACAATATTCCTGTGCAATCGTATAACTGACGACGAAAAAGAATCTTTGGTAGAATATTATAGCGTATGCGACGAAAGTTTGAGAATTAATTCACAAAATTAGAATATTTGACGTGTTTGGGATAAAAATTAAAAACTAATATCCAAAAGCGTTGTTATTTTTTTTATACCCAATTTACAAATAAATTACAATACTACGCTTATCTTTGAGAAATCGCGCTGGGCTCGCCACTTGGACGAGGTGCATAGATGCGACTAGGGGGGTGCTTGGGGGTGCGTGGGAGTGCATAATCATTAATCATGCACTCCCTGGCCCCCGGTTATATAAAACACCAAAATGAATGTGAAAAAGGTCGGCGAGTGGGCATACCGCTTTGCTGTACGGTATAGGTATCGATAGTGAGTCACTTTCATGGATGTGTTGAAAATTTGTATTCAATAACATAATGTCAATGTACCTACGAAAAACGATTCCGAGCGAAGACTGACTGTCAGCCTACATATAACACTAAGTGTACCTATTTTAAGATATTATATTGCTATTAAAATAAAATTCATTTTATTACTATATTAATAATACGGTTGGTCGAATACAGAAAACATTGCATTTGAAAAACTAATGAAGTGTAATAATATAATAAAATACTTTAAAAGTTTCAAGGACGATCAAAAAATATTTTTTAATTATTACAACGAAATAACAAACATCGTTATTCTTCATTTAAATATCTAATTTCGTCCAAGTTTTAACTTAAAATTTCTATAAAAAATTATTTTTTTAATTTTTTGGTTACACTTTAAACTACGTACTCAAAATATTGTTTTAATTGATTGATGAATCTGGTCAAAATTTGAACTTTAAATAGTTATAAAAAAAAAATTGTGCCTATAAAATTTTTATTAATTTTGATCTGTTATTTAAACAATGTATGAGGAATCTTGTATAAAATTTTCAACAAATTAGACTCAACAAATTTTTGTTTGATGATTTAAGAAAAACAATTTGAAAAACTAAAAATTTATTAGGCTACAATCAGCTCAAAAATTGTCAAACTATTTTTATTTTTTTGGTGTGTAGAAAATGGTAATATATACATATTTGGTGAAATTTTCAAATGTCAAAACTGTTATTTCTTTTTTGATTACATCAAAATAAGAAAATCTTTTCCGGAGAAAACGGGTGAATATCCAATGTGTAATTTCAAACGCTCATAAAAAATTAGTTTGACTTTCCAATAAACATTATTTTTTTTTAGAAAGGTAGAAAAACTTTTTGAGAATCTTGTGTTGAATTTTCAAATCTTCGATTTAAATAGAAAAATTTGTATGAATTCTCTAATTAAATAAAAATGCATATTTTCGTGATTTTTACGTATTTATACGTATTTTGTCGACATTTTAACTTTAGACGCTTATAAAAAAACTATTGGAGACTTACGCTTTTTTTTAATTTTCACGTTCAACGAAGAACTTTGTATTAAATTTCCAAATTTTTTGCCTGATCGAGATTTTTTTTATTGATAATAATAATTATGATGTCTTTTTGGAGGTGAAGTACACTCAGCCTTTGGTGGGCTTAGCCCCTCCAAAAATATGTATTTTAAATGAAGTCATAATACGAGGTAAACGCGTCGTTTGACGATATTATATTTTCTAAAGTTTAATGATTCGTTATTTGTGTGTTTTCCATAGTAGATATCGAATCCACATAATATACTGAACTCGATAATAGTATTACAAATCACAATGCAAATTGTTATTATTTGTATGAATAAAAATATTTTTCATTTTAGTAATATAATATCTAGATGCGTAATCCTCATGAGGCACAATGTCCATTATTATGGACAATATTATTATAACTGCTTTAGCGCCCAAGCTTAATTTTATTTTTGTATTTTTACAAACCCATTGTCCACCACAGTGAACATTTTCTCTTATCCCCACAAAAGCCCGCCAATTTTTTTTGTTTATATTATTATACTTCTGTCAATATAACCTTAAACTACTAACTATAGTGATCATTTGGAAGGGTAAACATGTGTTTGATAATGTCCATTATTGAAATAGACATTGGGCTTGTTATACTACAAAATGTATATACGCGTTGGGTCTCAGGAGGATATAATAATACGTATATGAAACGTAAGAAAGTGAGTGAGAAAAATAAATATATTTACTATTAGGTACTCAAATAAGTAATGTATTTTAAAGGTGTAGAGTGAGGAAGTGAGGAACATATGGTGTGTGAGAGGCAGAGCAACCAACAGGTCTGTTTAATTTTAAAATATAAGGCCCCTCCGAGTCAAAAACTGAAATCGCTCCTATGGTCAACGCAGTCAAACAAAATTAGTTGCTTAGGTACTTACTTATATTTATCGATAATTCGGGAGAAATAAAACTATGGCCGATTAACCACGAAAGCGGTGGAAACCACCCTATAGGTAACGCAATTTAATAAAATTCATGATAAACATAATATTATTGAATTCGTGTTTTATTATTTTTGTACATCGTCGTGGTATTATTATGCGGGCGAATGTAAAATATTATGTCTTATCTACACCTACCTATATTCAGATATTCTTACTGTATGGTACTCTTCTATACCTATCCGATAAATTTTAATCACAAGAATACACGATATAAATTTGTATACTATAAGTACCCTGCAGCGGCGTCGAACCCACTCGTCGCAGAAGAGGCGATTGTGTTGGTGTCAAAATGACAAATGAGGTGATGTCAAACTTATTGTGAATATTACAACACGAAACACGACTGCTGCGCTAAACCTTATAGAAAACCGAAACATTTTAAATACAGGTACCTTCTGTAGTTATAGACGTTTTTTTCGAAATCGTGGAGGAAATTGAATAGTGATTATTTTGTTTTTAGAATTTTTAGATTATATAATATGTCTATATATAGAGTCTATTATATATTTGAGGTAAAAAACTATAAATGTATTAATTATTAGTAGGATCGTATGTCGAAAGTGTAGTTCTAGTATATGCTTACACAATATTATATATTTCCTCAAAATCATAAAAATTGAAGGGCCTTACAGCACCATATGGTGGATTCAAAATAAGGAAAATATGCTTCAAATTTCGGTGTATAACAAACGGTTATGTCCGCGATTATTAGATACGGCGTGACATCAGCAAAATGGACTTGCCCTGTTTTGAAATTCGGTGCAACAATCTGCAGATATGTGCCCGGATGACACGCATGGTTTTTGCACCGAAACTGATTATGATTTTTTTTCAAAATTAATATATTATTATTCAAATTGTTTACCATATATAGGTATTTAAAATAAATCGTGTTTTAGTTTATACATTTACCGATATAAACTAATTAATTAAAAATTTTGTTTGAAAAAAGAAAAATGTATGAGCAAAAGCAAGGCAAGTCCATAATTACCTAATTGTATTGAATGATCATATTATGAATAATATCATGTTGGTTTGATATAATTTAAAAGTAATTTTAATACATATTATATCAGAAGAAGAACGCTACATGTTTTCAATATATTATAATAATTGACCAAGATTATTAATGATTTAAAATCTATTTTTGCTTTTATTGAAAATTATAAAAAAAAAAAATTATATGAGCAAGAGACCGGGTAAGTCCGTCATAATATTGATTTCTATTTAATGGTCATAATATATCATGTTATACATCATGTCTATACATCATTAGAACTGAAATATTATTTAAATACATATTATAATAGGTATTATCAATAAATAAAGAGTAATGCTATATACGCTATGTTTTCAAACGTACAATATAAATATTTAAAATAAGTATGTTAAATATTAATGATTTCACCAACAGTTGGACTGATTTTACGATCAGACGGGGGGGGGGGGAGCAAATGTCCACCTTGCCCCCCCCTCCCTCAAATTACACCACCGCAGACTATATCGAAGTCTGCGCGCACGCCTACGCGTGAAACATTTTAAACCTTTATTACCTCTATCGACCACAAAATTATAGAGTAGCTATGGGGTACCTTACCTGCCTACCAAGCTACCAATCTACCAACCTACCTACCAACCTACCTACCGACCTATCGGAATTCGAATCATCGTTCGTGCGTATACGCGACGCTTGCAGGGACGTGCGCCGGAATAACGCTAATTCGCTGGGAAATAGCGGGCAGTGCGGGCAGGAGGTTAGGTTAGGTTAGGAAAATCCGACGAAAATTGTTACCTCGCGAGGTATATACCTAATACCACCGCCGCCGCCGCCGCCGCGAGGTTACGCCGAATAACACGACAGCGCCATAACAATATGTATAATAAATTACACCAGCCACGTATATATACCGAGTGGCGGCGTAGTCACGGCAAACATTTTTTTTTTTTTTTTTAAAGCCACTGCCACGAACGATTTGAGACCGGCCAAAATTTCTCCTGTTAATATAATAATATCTCTAATAATCTCCCTTGAAAATATTTTAATATTTATTATATTTCCATTATATCTAATAATTTATTTTTCACGTTTACAAACCTTCATCACGATAAACGACTTTGTCGGAGTGCATCGATACGACGGTGTGTCAGTATATAGGTTGCATTTGAAAACCGCACACTTTTGATTTTGACCCTAAAAAGGTTGATAGTTCCTAAAAAACGTCGGCAGCCACCCAACTTTAAAAGTCTTACATTTTTTTTAAATATATAAACTTTTTTGATGAAATATGAGAATAAATTATAAATTATACACACGCATATTACACAACATACATTATAAAGTATCAGTTTTTTTGTATATCGACCTTTTTGGGGTCAAAATCAAAAGTGTGCGGGTTTTGGATATAACAATTTTTCAAATTGTGCAGTTTTAACCTATTAAATATGTATGCGGTTTTTGGAGTCAACAAGTATATTATATAGACACACAGCTGCAGGTATCGACTAAGCTATAGTTCCAGTTTCACTAAAATTCACACAACGATTTAGATTTGCCTCTATACGTAACAACTACGAGCTTGAATAATTTCCAAATCAATCGACATCTTGTAGGCAACCTTTTTCTCTTACCGATTCAAAAATCATTACAATTTGAAGTTAATTATTTTTTTTATCCATCAATTGTTATTACTTGACGACGAAGTTATAAAAAAACTGATAAATTAACTTTTAGCTCGACTTAACTTACTGATCTTAAGTCGACTTAACTCTACGGGTTGAAAAAAAAAGTTAACTTGGCCTCATCTATAGAGTATATTTTATCGTCGGAAGTTATATATGAGTTTAGTGTAATTCTAAAGTGTTTTAGAACTATTTCTTTAAGTGTATGAAAATTTTTTAAAATAAAACCAAAATGAGGTTTAAGAAATAGAATTTTCTTATATTTTGAGGCTCATTAGTATCACACAGTGCTGTAGTATTTTGTAATATGTTTTTTGAAAAAAAAAAAGCATAATAGCGAAAAGATAGTCTGATTGAAACGCATAAACAGCTTCTAATAAGCCAATTATTTTACCTACCACATGGAAATCGTACTTGTGTAACATTAACTAGAACTAGATTTAATATGTGAATACAGAAATGTATAATATGTAAGGTCTTAAAATGTCATAACATTATAAAAAAAAAAATAGAAAAAAAGGTATTTTTCAAGTTACACTCGTGTAAATAGAGGGAGAGAAGAACATGTTTAAAATTACATACCTATATATGTCTATCGTATGAATAAAAAAATTATTTATTGACTTATTGTAGTGACTAGTGCGATAGTGTCCATGGCTTTCTGAAGATGGCCTCGACCGGCTAGATCTAATCAGCTGTAATCACTAATCAATAATCATATTATACTTACCAATACCTACATTTGTGAATTATCATTAATTATCGATTATCGCTTTATTAATTCAAGTTGCAATATATAATTTCTGTACCTATTATGTATTTTTCATTTTTTTCTCAAAACGTTCAAAATAATATTATTTATCTCCAAAAAGATATGAGATAATAAGCAATAACATTTAATGTACTACCAGGTAAAAAAAAAAATGTCAATATTTCACGAGGAGTGAAATTTTCAATTTTGAAAATAATCCTAACCTTACCAGCAGGGGTGCTGCAATATTGCGTATTCATAAATGTAAATGTCGACGTAAAAACTTGTGACGTTGCGATAAACCGATTATTATTAAAAAAGTAAAATAATAAATACATAATATTATATAATTACCTGTTGCGCATTCGCACGCGTTATCAATCGATACTATAATATTCTAAGACAATATAATATTTAGTGCAGCACGCATATAGGCCAGTCTTAATTTTTAATGTCCGAGAGAGGTCGAGTGCTTCAGTATTTGCGATTATAATATACGTTAATTTATAACTACGTCACTGACCATATTGTAAGTAAAATAATTTAACATATATTATATTGTTGTAGGTAATACGCCGAGCGAACGAGGCGCAGCCGACGACGATGACTGCCTCGCCTCATCGCGTTCACGGGGATGCACACACACGCACATTATTATTGTAATATAATAATAATAATAATAATTATAATAATAATAATATTGTGATGATGTGATGTATAATAATATAATATCGTATTTCGTGTTATGCACGTCGGCGAATAACGTTAGCGTTTAGCGGTCGTACGCGTAAAATAATATCGTATCATAACATATTATAATGTATCATAATATATTATTTTATAATAATATTATTATTGTTATTGCGCGAGTAGGTAGGTGGTAGATATAAAATAACAATTATCATAATATTATACGACTCGCAGCAGTTTGCGTAATATAATATTGTTTATGACCGTGTGCGGTTAATCGCGACGGCGATATTATATTATACTATTATTTATTATTATTATTATTATTATTATCGTCGATTATATAGCGTTTCGATCAAACCTATAGCCGATACAACCTGTAGATCTGCGTTAAGACGCGTTTCAGCAGGGCCCATCGGGGGTGGTATCGGGACCAAATATCCAGTGACAAAATATCCCGTAATAATTATAATGATAATATCCGAGTTAAAATATCCAACGGACAAATGATAATATCCGGGGATAAGACAATAACCAACGTATGGGATAAAATATCCGAATAAAAAAAAAATTTAAAGCCTGTTTAAAAATAGAATAATAATATGAAAAAAAAAATGTAATAATTTTTTAGTGACATATATGCAAGGCTGGGCAAGTCAATGATATTTTTTTAACTCGGTCAAGTTAAGTATTTTTTTTTCAATTAAATTAAAAGTTAAGTTAATAGACAATTTTAAAACATCAATTAAGTTTAAACTAAGTTAACAAATATTATTAACTTAACTTCAATTAATAAATTAAGTTAATAAAAAGAAAATAATAATATTAATTATTATGTATGCAACCCATATTATATGACCTATATAAAAATTAAAACCAACGGCGTATTAGTTTTTATTAATAAAAATATATACAAAATTCTTTGTAAATACACCTTTTTGTCCTAATAATATTTTCTATAATCTATGAACTTATAAATAATATAAATATTATTTTTCTGAAAAATTTCTGACTAATTCAAACTGACTAATTTTGAAATTCAAAACTAACTTAATTGGGAATATTCAAAAAATATAAGTTAATTTTAAGTTAACTTAGATACAAATGAGTTAAGTTAATTAAAACAGTGAACTAGTAAGTTAAGTTAATAAGTTAAAATTAACTTAACTTTTAACTTAACTTTAACTTATTAACTCGTTAATGCCCAGCCTTGCGGCTATATGTGTACTTTGTTTTTAAATGAATAATAATATTACTATACTAAAACAATAGGTATGTTGTACGTATATTATAATAATAATGTAATACCTATACAGTATGGCTTTATATATTATATAGTTGTTATCGGTGTTACACTGCGATAATTACACACTTACAAAAATTGAGCACAAATAGAATATTATATCCATCACGAAAAAAACCGAAATATAAAAGGATGCGAGAAAAACTTAAACTATTTTGTCTTGAATATAATATCAATGGAAAAAAATAATTGGATATTTTTTCAACCGCAATAGCAAATATTGTATACGATATAGTTTATTACGCCTTTTTATTATATTTTTATTTTCATAATTTATTTTAACTGTCAATAACATAATATGAACTGACTTTGTACCCAACATATTATTTTTTATTATTTTACTATGTACTTACTACTAAAAAAACATTTTTTTTTTATCATTTTTTATTTTTTACTTGGATATCCTACATATATTGGTTATTTTATCCCTGGATACTTTGTCCGATGGATATTTTGACTTGGATATTTTAATACAAGATATTTTGTCCTAGATTCCACCAGGGGCGTCGAATTTCAAGAGCCCCCTCTTAATAAATCCCCCCTTCAAAATTTGTTTTTTTTTCACAGTTGTATTTGATTTGTATTACAATTTCAATATTTTACTTCCACATAATATATAAGATTCTTTCTTGCTGCTGAATTTTTTTCTACATATACTATTGTACTACCTACTCAATAACTCTCTTCTAATTATCAAACAATATATTATTCATTATTAGTCTGGTTCAGGGGTCTCCAAACTTTTTTGTTCGAGGGCCACAAAAAATATCAAAAGTTCTTAGCGGGCTCAAAGTGTGTGAGGAAACATACTAAATATATTTTTAATTTTATTGGAAATATAGTATAATATATAAATTTGTTTTTGATGCATAATTTTACATAAAATACTTACGGTTTATAAAAAAATATATTATAAATACAAGCTTATAATAAATTACAGATGTACTAAATACGTTCATAAACAGTATGAATCTTAATAATTAAACATATTTTTAGATTATTTCACGTCCTTTATTGACAGACCGTAGTTTGGAGACCCCTGGTCTAGGACTAGCGACGACTTCTAGGAGTTTGCATATTATGTTTTTCAATAATCATATTCGAAACATAGCTAAGTAATATATAGGTATATATTATATAGACATTTGTTTCATACAATACGAGTTTATATTCAAAAATGTATATACTTGCATGTTTTACATATTTGGCCATTTTTTTGGTATAAAGGTTTAAGTTTTATAAAAAAAAAAAAAAAATAGTTTTGAATAGATTTCCCGGACCTGAGATATTATTTTGATGATTTTAATTATATAAAATAATTATTAGTGTTTGTGTTATCCCTACCCAAGGCGATCACTCGCATTATTGTTACTTGTTGGTACATCGGACAAGTGATTTAGTTAAAAAAACAATCATATTATAATACAAATTATAATTATGTAAATGTTGTCTAGATATTAAAATAAAAAGGTTTTTTTAAACACTATATAGGTATTATATTTTTAAATGCATATTTTAATAGCGTACTATAGGTGATTCTTTGAGGAATAAATGCTTGCATATTTTAAGGTTTTTTTTGTGAATCATGAAGTCCATATAGCCTTAAATTTGTTACTCTATGCAAATGAAACGAGTTATGCAGGTATCTATAATATAATATAATATTAATTCGTTCGAGCGTAATAAATTACAAACATTTTTTTACTAGACTTTTCTTTATCGCAAAGGTATTAGTTAAATCACTCCGATTAACACTCTGCACATTCAGATTCCACATATTATACACACACAATAACTGATAAGCAATATTTGTTCAACAGACGTCATTACACATCTATGCACATACAGAGTGATTCACCAAGCATCGAATCGTGCTAAAACCAATTAGGTATTAGTTCGTTTAATTATAATCGATTCATTCAAAATCTGATTTTTTTTGGAAGTTTTTATAATATTATACTCGAAGACCATATTTATTTCGGTGTTGAATAGTTTAAGTTCCTACAACGAGACCGCTAGCAGGTAAACGATTACATACGTTAGTATTTCTACAAATGTGATGTGTTAATTATTTTAATTGTACTAGGTACACGAATATAAAAATGAGATGTGTAAGTTCCTTTTACACGGTAAAAAAAGTTCAAATGTCAGTAATAATGTATACTTATAAGCTATATTATATGGATTGGGCGACAAAATAATAAAAATTGGTACATTTTCATAAATAAATAGATGATGATACTAAAATATAATAAAAATGTCATTAGTTCTATAAAACAATAAAAATATTAAGCCTAATATAATATGTCAAACCCAACAATTTCCTGTAAACGTAATTGTCTCTTGTATTATATGTAACTGAATTGTAATAATTGTATCCTTTTCTCGACTTCAACCGAATGAGACATATTAATTAAAATGTAAATACATGTATAATGCTAATGACCTTTGATGTCGAAGCAGAAATGTAACAATTTCAAGATCAATAAAAAAAAATAAAAATAAAAATCACATATTAATGCATTGATGATACATTAAATAAATACCGAACAATACATTTTCATAAATAAATAGATTAAATAAATAAATAAAATAAAAATCGGATAATGCATTGATAATGTATACAGTATAATAAAAATCAAACAATACGTTTTCATAAATAAATAGAATAAATAATTTTTTTTTTTATTTAGCTTCTAGTATAGACCATTATAGCTCTACAATTAAAATAGTTCAAGATATGCCACAAATAAAATATACAAACATAATATAATAGTAGATATTAATAAGTAGTTTAGGTATACATATACGTACAATTATTGAATAAGGTGATTTGAAACAGATATAAGAATATAAATCTAATATATAGAGTTTAGCTTATAATAAATTCAAATAAAACAATAACAATATTGTCGGGAAGTCGAACGACGGTATGGATAATTATTATATTTGACATTTATTTAATGAAATCGTTAACGTGGACAAGAGAGGCTTTATGATAGCAGAGAATTCGAAGATAAAGGAAGAAAATAATATGCTTCAATGCGCGAAGAAAAATAAAGAATTAAATATAATAAAAATGGCATAATGCGTTGATAATATTATACAGTATAATAAAAATCGAATAATACACTGAACCAAAGAACTAGGTAAAATCAACAAAACTATGGGTTCAATTAATAATAAAATATTATTAAAATACGGTCAATTAACTTGATTAATACAAATCTACATTGACCTCTACAAACGTATCCATTTTTTAATAAGATTTTTATTATACTGAATAATATTATATGATCAATGCATTATGCGATTTTTATTATATTTATTTATTTATTCTATTTATTTATTTAAATGTATACCTATTTTGTCGCCTAATCCATAATATAGCATAAGTATACACTGACATTTGAACATTTTTTACCGTGTAGGAATTCTAACATATTTATTTTTTTTACCTGCTATAGGTCTCGTGTAGGAACTTAAATTCGCCCATTTCGGTATTTATAGTTACGGTGTAGAAATTTGGGGTGGAACATACAATAGGTACCCATCTCGAGAATCTACAGATTACGATGCATGGTAGATAAAGTATGGTATGCATAAAGATAATTTTAAACGAGTCAAGGTTATACATAATATACTACGGTTAACTATATTGTTTAACGAATTTAGAATATTTAATTTAAAAACACTCTACTTTAAGAACGTATATTACTTCACCTATTCAAAACTGATATAACGACGTATAAGCCACACCATATTCATATATAATACGAGATTATATAAAAACGTATAAAAGTAAACAAACGTTTTGTAACATATATAATAGGTACTGTGAATGTAGTATAGGAATACATACATTTATGTAGAAAATTTAACATTGATATCATCAAATTTAAAACAAAACACATGTTAGTTAAAATTACTTACTTATATAATATACCGTCGGCGAAAAGGCCAACTGTGGTAACCCTCAAGGCTGGGCATTAACGAGTTAATAAGTTACAAGTTAAGTTAAAAGTTAAGTTAATTTTAACTTATTAACTTAACTTACTACCTAGTTCACTGTTTTAATCAACTCAACTCATTTGTATCTACGTTAACTTAAAATCAACTTATATTTTTTGAATATTCCCAATTAAGTTAGTTTTAAATTTTCAGAAATTTTTCAGAAAAATAATATTTATATAATTTATAAGTTCATAGAATATAGAAAATATAATTAGGAAAAAAAAGTATATTTACAAAGAATTTTGTATATATTTTTATTAATAAAAACTAATATGTCGTTGGTTTTAATTTTTATATAGGTCATATAATATGGGTTGCATACATAATAATTAATATTATTATTTTCTTTTTATTAATTGAAGTTAAGTTAATAATATTTGTTAACTTAGTTAAACTTAATTGTTGTTTTAAAATTGTCTATTAACTTAACTTTTAATTTAATTGAAAAAAAATACTTAACTTAACCGAGTTAAAAAATATCATTAACTTGCCCAGCCTTGGTAACCCTCAAAAATCAAATTTTACAGGGGACACTAAAATAATTATAACTTTGTTCCAAATTAATCTTTTTTTGTTAATATTACTTATTGTAAAACTTTAAATCGTGTAATTTTATGTGTGATTTGAATATTAAAATAATTTATATTTTATATTCATAATTTAATATTACTTACCAAAGTATTGAGGTATTAGTGGGTTACATTAATATAGTGACCAGCTATTATAAAAGTCATTGCGTTGGTTACATAAATTAGGGATTTTGGGATATCTATGGGTTACACTACTTTGGAAAAATAATGAATATCGTCCAAAATATAACGTAACACCATCAGTTTTTTGGCAATATTGTTTCACGGGGGTTACGTCAATTTAATTGAAGAAAAATTGAATTTTGTATCCAGAAATACTCGATTGTGGGTTACATTACTTGGCCAAAATGTGTATATTTATGAGTTAGAAATATTTAACAATTATAACCTATCACTTTTGAAAAAAATTAGGGTTACATCAGTTGACCTTTACACCGACAAATCACTATAGATCTAAATAATTTTAAATTTTAAGCAATTTTTCACTTTTCTTTTTATAATATGTTAAAAAACTTTATATTGTTTTACGAAAAGAAGCAATAATTTCTAAGTATATTGTCTATATTGTTATTATTTATTATAATATTATACATTATAAATTACTGTTTTGAACTCACCCTCCTCATCAAGAGCTTTGCTTTTTTTTTTGGGGGGGGGGGGTGGTTAGGGGTGTCATATTATATTGTAGATTTTTATATATTATTTTGTAGTCTTTTATGACAAAATATATTACAATATTGTTATTATTATTATTATTATATACAATTCTTGAATTTTTTCGTACCACTTGAGGAGTGTCCTGTGAACGTGTACAAACTTCTGTTTTTCAAATAAAAACCTCTTTTTTGACTGAAAATAATTATTAAGTGCTGATCATTTTTCTAAAAACTCTGACATATTAAAATCAAAATTCGAACTAATAGCTTAACTTTTTGTACTATATATAAAAACAATATAGGTCCATGACGAAATAGTTCAATAATACGACTGACCTAACACGGATTTTTTTCTCCAAATTTGTTTTCGATAGAATTAAAATTAAACATGATTCTATTGCCTCGAAATAGAACTGGATTTTGTACAGAAACAAATTGATACGATATATTTCCTGTTTATCACCGATTTCTTGGTATATAAACAATATTATTTGACTGTCGTGCCGTATACACTGGCGTGATCGCAATACAAATAATGTTTTTATTGAACAGATGTTCAGTAGGTACTTTATTATGCAAGAAGAAAGTTTAGAAACTTTTTTAAAGTATATAAGTCCCGAGCCCTGCTCATGACCAGTCCATATTTTGAGCGGCCCATCGAGAATTTATAGGTGGCTCGCTACCTCGATCCGGGCCTGATCTCAATATAAACGGTTCAAAGTACCCAATAAAACAAACTCTATTATAGTAATCAGTAGCAAAAATTCGATTTTGTATAGATCCGAGTTGTTAGTAGCTTTTTTAACATCGACGAAAAAAAATAGCTAAAGGCGACTTGTCGGAAAATCGAATTATATTATGAACGTGGGTGGGTGGCTCGATGACCCAACTCCGAAAGAGAATAAATAATATTGACTTCACTTGAAGTAGAAGGGCGAAGATTATGAATCACTATGCGTAGTGAACGTTTATCATAATATTGCTGATATATGTATGAAAGCTATATGACTGTTACCGATTAGATATACTTAATGGGTAAACGGTAATGCTCATAGAAATTAGTGTGATGGATGTAATCAGTAAGTTGATGAGGTTAAAATAAATAAAAAAGAATTAAAAAAAAATTTCAAATAAAAATGACAAAAAATGACATACAATTATAAAATATAAAAATTTAATTTTGTTTTTTTTTTAAGTTCAAAAATACAAATTATAAAAACTTATAAATTACTCGAAATTATTGCATTATTAGAACATATTTATTTGGTGTTGTCAATGAACGACGACGGTTGTCGGATAATAAATATTTATAATTAGAAAAACTTTTCTCCACGTCCACTGAATTGATTGGACAAGTTTGAAATGACTAAATGAGCTAAATCTTCAGCACCCCAAAGTCATCAGAAAAACACTCACTTGAAGATTTTTACCATTTTTGAATTTGCAAAATTGTTAACAACGTTTGAAATCCCGTATTTTTTTCAATTTGTTTTTAATTTAATTTCCAATTCGCAACTGGGTTTTCAATATATTGTTATTTTTCTTTAAACTATAGTGGGAAATGAGTAAAAATGTGGAAAGATGACCTGAGTATAGGTCGACAACTGAAATGCAATCAATTGTTTGTACTCCTATAGGCAATGAACTCATAAATAAGTAAAACAATTAACAAATTCAAATTGAAAAAATTAAAAAACAAATAAATATGTACTTTTGAATTTGTAAAAATATAAGTTATAAAAATCTACAACACTATAAATTATTTTTTTTTTAACTCGACTTTTAAGTCATAATTTATATATTATTATTAATTTGTTCCATATGATTATCCTATTATATGAGTTAACCGTATTATAATAATATTGTTGTGATTTCTAAGACTGCAGACTAACATTTAATATTATCGTAATGTTTATTGGTAATTTTCGAAGACCGACTAACATTTAAAACTTTTTAACTGTACAAAAAATTATTTCTTATTATTCTTATGCCTATTTTATTAGTTATATACGTTATACGAGCTGTTTGTACAATCGGACAGGGGCAATGCCCCCCTTGCCCCCCTCAAATGACCCCACGGGAAGAATGGGATCTCCAGAGAGAGAGAGAGAGAGAGAGAGAAGTGGCGTCATTTCAGTTTTTATTAATGAAGGCAAAAGTTTTGACCAGCCTATAAAACCGCACCACCAAAAAAAACAAAACAGAAAGCTTCGCTCGCAAGCTAATTTCCACAAACATTTTTATCTCGATACAATATTCCAGTCTATTTATACGTGCAGTCCGAGGCAAAAATAGCTGTTAAGACGATAACATAACGTTTCCCGTGTTTATCAATTGTTTTTAGCGATTTGCGTATAGTGTATTGACGAGTGACGACTGACTTTATTTTTATTTTTTATCAAAACGAATCGAAGTAATTCGAGTTTATTAAATTTTGTTTTCAAATTATGTACTATATTATGCCAGTGTAGGTATCTACATCCACTCCCAAGAGATCCTTTGAAATGATTCGCATGTATATGAACCGAGTAATCGACTAAAAACCTATTTAAGAAAAACTCGATGACTGAATATAGTAAGGAGTACATATATTTTATTAACATTACTATAAGATCATATTTTTCATGATTGGACGTCATTCTTAGAATCGTCTATGAATCGACTTGACATCGTTGGCCGTCCCTAGAGAAATCCCAATATTGATGGCAAAGAAGTTCTTGATGTGATGGCTGAAAAATCCCGAAAACTCGATATAATTTTGTACATTTAATATTTTAATTACATATATAATGGTATGTAGTTCTTATATAAAAAAAATGTTGCATTCAAAAACCGCACACTTTTGATTTTGACCCTAAAACGGTCGATGGATAAATATCGCATACTTATAGTGGGTTAAAACAGCACCCTTTTTTAGTGGACGGAGATCGTATGAAGTTTTTAAAAAACGCCGGCAGTCGGTTTCAGCGGCAATCAAACTTTAAAAGTCATACATTTTTTTAAAATTAATATTTAACATTTTTGAATATAAAATTTTTTTTTGATGAAATATGAGAATAAACTATACATATTATACATACTACATAATAATAGGTATACATTATAAAGTATGCGGTTTTTTGTTTATCGATTTTTTTGTGGTCAAAATCATAAGTGTGCAGTTTTTGGATACAACAGTTTTTTTTTAAAAATTGTGAGGTTACAGGTGATAAGTAATGCTAAATAACGTTCAGCATTATGATTTGTGAATCAGCATTTCCGTGATTTGAATTAAGTAAATTTGAAAAAGTAAATTCTAGTCCAGTGCGAACACAAAAATAAAAAATTATTGTAATAAAAATACTCATTTTTTTTTTTAAGCCCGTATATAAACGGTTAACCAAAACCTTAGTAGTTGATGACCGGTTTTAAAAACCAAAAACCAAAGGTGGGCAAGTTAATGAAAATAATTAACTCAAGTTAAGTTAAGTTAAGAGGACACAAGATCGATAAGTTAAAAGTTAACAGTTAACAAATTATAAATTTAACTCGATAAGTTAAAAGTTAATATAGAAAAAAAAATTAACTTAACTCAGTTTAAAAAAAGTGACATTTTTAATTATTTTAAGTAATAATGTAATAAATAATATTAAGAAATCTGAAATATAAAATGTCTACCATATAATATTATAACAATATGTCAATATAACGAATGGACTAAATAAATATCCTACACGGTAGGTAAACGAATGACGATTATGATAAAGTACGATTACGATTTACAAACAACGTAAGGGACGGTCGATGCAAGCGCACTATAATTCATAATATTGTCTACAAGTATAGACCGGCATAATATTATCATGTATATATTATACACAACTATAACTATATACTTTAAACGATAATTTAGTTTTCAAGTTATTTTTAGAATTTTCTTTCCAATTTAAGTTTTATTTTTATTTTTATACTGATAATATCAGATAATATTTCGTTTATACGTAAATATTACTATTATAGTAATATTTACGTATAAACGAAAAATTTCAAAATGTTTTTAACTTATTGGTTTTTTTTTTAAATCAACTGAGAAAAGCTAAGTTATTTCAACTGTAAATTAAACTAGTTAAGTTCATAAGTTGATTATAAAACAAACTAACTAGATAAGTTAAAAAGTTAAAAAAAAATTAACTTTTTAACTTAACTTTAACTTTTTAACTAGTTAATGCCCACCTTTGCCAAAAACCATAACTGAAGACTTTTCATTTGGTTATTAAAACCGGCGAGCAAAACCTTTAATATAAGAAACCGAAAGCAAAACCTCAACATTTTTTTTGGTTTCCGTCCCCGGTTTTAACCTATTAAAATATGTGTGCGTGGTCTTAACCGCTAGGCGTATTACCTACCTATAAAGCGTGTGCGGTTTTGTCCTATAATTTATCAAAAGTGTGCGGTTTTCGGAGTCGACGAAAAAAAATGGTGTGCTTGGGCTCGGCCCCCGCTGCTCACCATTCAACAAATTTTCATATCCCCCCCCCCCCCGCCGAATAAAAATTTCCGAGAACGCCTCCGATCGAAAGCATTCGCTAACAATATTATTACAGCCGTCGTAATAATTATTATAATATATCGCATTATAATAATGTGTACAACAACAACAACAGCAGCAGCAGGGTTTATAATACGTGCGGCGGCGTCGAGCAGCGAGCAACGAGCGGTCGTCCCGCTGACGGATTGCCAGATTTCGTTCAGCTCGCGCACGCACACTCTGTCGTTAAAAAGTATTTGCACTGTAATAATATTACACGCTTGATGTGTGTGTGTGTGTGTGTGTGTGTGTGTGAACAATTTTGTTATTTTTTTTTTTTTATTTTTTTTTTCCCGACGAGTTTGAATTATTTACACAGCGCCGCCGCCGACGCGCGAGCAATAATAATAGCTCGCGCCCGAGCCCCACGCGCTCGCTGCGTACTATATATTATATTATTATATGTATTATAGTCATCGTCGCAGCCAGCGAGAGAAAAATAAAATAAAGGCCGCCGCCGTTTGCTCGGCGAAAACGTATGATAATAATAATAATAATAATATTCTGCGTTGTAATAATGATAATGACGATAATGACGATAATAATAATAATCGAACGGTTTCGTCGTGCGTGCGCGCGCGTGATTTATTCCGTACGCCGCCGCCGCACACGATGTTGTTTTACGTTATTTTTTTTCGTCGTTTTTATTATTATTACTATTATCGTCATTATCGTCATCGTCATCACTCTCGACTCTCTCTCCTCTCCCTCGTCGTCATCGTCGCATCTGCACCGCGGTACAGCCGGAGCGAGCGCGTTTGCCAACCGCGCGCGATTTTCTTTTGTCCGTCTGCAGAGCGTTTTTCGCGTTTTTCGCACGACCGGCGAACGACGAGCGAAAATAATAAATATTATTCGATTTCGCTCTCGTTCGCGAGCTGTCGGAACATATTTTTAGACCTACGATTTTTTTTTTTGATATTTTTTCCAATTTTTTTCCCCGTTATTTTCACGACGAGTTTTTTAATATTATGCACCACTGAGGGTTTTGAGCACGACGACGGGAGAAATAACAATTATGACGTAGTACAAGAATATTTACGGTCAATAATAATATGCAGTCGAATCCGCTTTATCGGGACACATCGGTTGCGTGTTTTTTTTGTCCCGATAAAGCGGTTGTCCCAATGATCCGAAATAAAAAACCAAACATATAAATTTGTTGAAAAACTGATTTTTATATTTTTACTATTGCAAATATTACAATTATATACAATTATAAAAATTATTTAATAATACAAAAATAAAAACATGATATTATACCTACTCTAATTATTTATAAAAATACATATATATAAATAGTAGGTACGTATACATTTTTTTTTATTTTTTTATTATTTTATCTTATTTAAAAAAATGATGAATATTACTTTGTTTCTTATATATATTATTGATATTGTTGACGAACGTAGTCCGAACAAGCATTCAAAGCACTTATGACGCTTCCCTTATTTCATTGTCGACGAAAAAATAATCTCGACGTTTCCGAAGATTTCTTCGCCTCCTGCAGTAGTCGGATTGAAGGATCTACGCTGTTCCTCTTCTGTGTCTTCATCTGAATATTATGTTGATCTTGCACGGATAGCATCATCTCGTTTTGGTCATAGAATTTCACGTTTGAATCCTGCAGATGTTCAAATTCTACGTCGTCCAGTACCTAGGTATACTTACGATGTCATATATTCTCGGAATTCGGTTCTAATTGTTGGTCGACGGCATTTTGACATTCTTCCGAAAAACCACACTATACGAATTAAAATGTCCCTGCAATTATCCGGATTCGTAGTCCGGATAAGCGGTGAACGTTTACCCTACAAGCAGGGCTTGGAACCTTTATGATTTTTTCGGTTTCGGTTCCGATTCGGTTCTTCTCCTTCAAAAAAAAAAAAATTTGGTTTCGGTTTCGGTTCTGGTACCGGTAAATACCGGTATTTAGAGGTATTTTTTTTCTTCAAAAAGTTAAAGAACAATGAAGTTTAAAATGCATACATATTATCGAAAATGATAAACTAAAATTATAGCGGCCTAATTGGGTTATGTAAATGTATCATGTACATACATAAATAGCCCTGCCCTGCCCTGGTATTTTTAATTTCAGTTCCAGCCCTGCCCTACAAGTATACATTTGTTTTCGTAATCGAAGAATTGTCCCGATTAAGCGGCTGTCTTTATTAATAACCGGTGTCTCGATTAAGCGGAATCGACTGTATATCATAATATATTTACACTCGGTGTAATAAATTAGGACTCTGTCTTAGGGGGGCGTAGACATTTTTTTACACACAAAATATTAAATTTTCCAGTACAGTAGGGAGTGTGCAGATACCTGGGAATACTATTTCATCGAAAATCCCGAAGTAGAGTACCTATAATATATACAATATTATAATAAATTCTTCAAAACGTAAATATTGAATATATTTAAATTTCATTTTACTTTTGAATCAAATAATAATAATTAAAATATTAAATTTATTTTGTTTGTAATATACTATCTAATGTAGCTATACATAGCTCTTTTTTTGTACTGTTTATAAAAGAAATTCTTGTTCTTGGCTGTTTAGCCAACTTGTCAATCATGTCATCAAGATTTAGTACAATTGATTTATATTATATAGGCTTTGGGGGGGGGGGGTCTATCCCTCTCACCCCCTTAATTACTCCCATGTCGTAACGTTCGAGGTTAAAAAAGTAATTGACTACAAATCAGACTTTCAGAGTATTGTATTTTTCGGACACGGGCGAAAGATCATATTTTTCGGTTTTGAAGAGGGTTCAGAATATTATATTGTCAGCGATCGATGTACTATAGGTATTTTGGCAAAATAAATATTATTATAACCGTGTTCGCGTAATCGGTGCTTTGTACACGAATTATTGCTCCGAGCGATCAACATAATAATGTACACCGAAAAAATCGTTTTAATCGTTTGCAAACACTATACAAATTTCGCAACAAAGTTTTGTAACTCTATACGATTTTATTGTTAATCATAAATTTTATTTTTGCCTTATATTTAAATATTAGGCTCCTGTAATTATTATTAAATTAGCATATTATAATGGAACAACAACAAGTTATGTGCAAAACTATAAATACACACTTCAATATTATGTCATTTTTAATATATCTAACTGTATGCGACTACGTCGTGTGATTTTATTTCCGGTTTATGTATCCATATTCGCTTATTATTGTAAAATATATTTAAATTTTTCCTTGGAATTTGTTTTCTTTTAGAAAGAGTGTAGGAATAATATTAAATACTTAAGAATGTACGTATTGAACACAGACTTAAATTTGTGGATCATATTATATTATTTATTCGGTAAATAATTTGATAAGAAAATTATCTTGAAAATTTCAAATACTCCTCGGTGATGATGTCTTAGATTCAAAAACGTCGAGGGTGGTCTACTTTAGCACAATCAGTCTCGTGGGCATCCGGAGGTGGATTTGACGCCCCCCCCCACCCCCGGAATTCAAATAGAATGTTGAACGTTTTAACTTTTGTTTTGATTTAAATAAACATCTCATCGATATTTTGTTGATGTGGGGTTGTCGATCGTAATAACAATATATTTTAAGGCGTACAAAATAACAAGGTTTGCAACGGAACAACCACGAAGAATTCAGTTTTATTCAATAACGAATAAATAGCATTTCTAACACATTTTTTAGTTTCCAAGGAATAAACTTTTTTCAATGTATTTTTTGGCGATTGATTTAATTATGCCCCCCCCTGATAAATTTCCTGCGGGCGACCATGATCAGTCTACTTATAATAATATGGTTCTCTGGTCTGGATTCGTACATATACCCTATAGCCACATATTAATGTATTATGTACAACAACTATTAATTATCTTTAATAAAAATTATTTTAAATAAACCGAGATATTTTTCGACAAATTTAATATATTATATTATAATACTGATCTTAATGTCCAAACTTTTAAAGCTACCATTTTAATATGAACGTCAAACATTATTATTTATGTATAAAATTAAACCCATATCATCAAGATTTATCTGCAACTATATTTTACTATACAAGTGATTAAAAAATAATAACAATCCAATTAATGTTCCAATCAGTGACTCCCATTTCGTTGATCAAAGCCCTATCTATCAAAGGTATCTATTATTATTACGCTTAAGTACAGCAATATAAAATATATTTTTTCTTTTGTTAATTTTATTCAGTATAAAAATTATGTACTTATTGTGTTCTGTCTTAGAAAATTTGTTTTATATAATTTTCCATATTATATACTCTCTAGTTTTATCTAAATTGTATTGAAACATTTTTATTTATTTGGTTATATAAATATATATAACATGTTCTCTCAGGCGTTTCTCGAGGAGACCATCTACCACCCATATTGTTTTTATTATTTATAAACGATATAAATACGATTATAAAACACCTCATTTATTTTATTATTTGCAGATGAATGTAAAAAAAATATAAAAAAAATTGATTCTATTCACGATTGTATTAAATTACAAGATGATTCAGATAATTTAAATGATTGGTGTTGTTTAAATGGTTTGAGCCTCAATATCGACAAACGCAAAATATATTATATTTTATTATTTTATTATTTTATTATATTATATATTATCTTTTAACATTATAAAAAATCTCATATTTATTTTGATTATAAATTTAGCAATGTTTCTACATTGAACTAGTAAAATCATTTACCGACTTAGGAACTACGTTTGATTCCAAACTATGTTTTAATGAACACATCGATCAAAATAACCAATAAAGCGTTTCAAAATCGCATATTTCATTACACGAACTTGGATAAATTTTAAAAAAATAAATGCCTTTAAAGATATTTATTTTCCATTTGTCAGATCCCAATTATAGAATACGCATCCCTTATTCGGTGTTCAATAACGACATAATATAGGGGTAACTCATAATCTAGAAACTGTTGTTCAGAATCGTTTTCTTCGTTTTTTTGGCATTTCAATATTTAAAATCCAACGTCCACGACACTCAGATCATATAACGGAGTATTATCTCATTTCAGTATACAATCGTTAAATAGGTACAAGGAGAAGTAATACCTTTATCGTTATACATTTTTATTAAAACTATTAAATAACTCTATATATATATATATATAGATTGACATTATTTATTGGAACGATTAAATGTTCGAATTATGACCAAATCCACCAGAAATCGCAAGAAAGTTTTTTAATTAATAATGTTTCTAAGACATATAGGTACTATTAAAATCATCTCCTACGATTATATTATACTGATGAATATTATAGGAAACACTATATATTATGGTTATTAATTTTAGTTAATAGTTAATTATGTAAATGCAAATTATATACCACATAATATGTAGGTACTTTTTTTATATTAATGGAATGTGAATTTTATATTATTGTACATAATTTTACTGTATCAGATGTGTCTCTACCCGATTTTTTTATATATTTATTGTTTTGTAAATGGAGTTTTTCCGTCAACATAAAGACAAAGATATACATAAAGAGATATTTTTTTGTCTTTATGATTGTGAGTGGTTTTTTGTTATAACTTATATTTAACACATCCGCATTCAAGATTTTTGCTTACAGGATGAGTTTGCAACCTTATAGTAACCTACATACTACCTAATCATGTATATTTTTGTTGTGCGATAAATATTATTATTATATTATAGGTATAGTGATGTCAATCCGCGGGCCTGCAGTGCCTGCGCCTGAGCGATATACTACTTTAAAAATGTCGCCGAAAAGTTCTGTACCTATGAAATGTTATTTAAACGTGATATATATACTACAAAACTTATTGTCAATCCCCTTTTGTTTTATATTTAAATATTAGTCAGAATTAGTATTAAAAAAAGGCCTACGATAGTGATGTCTAGAGAGCGGATCTTTGGGTTTTTACATATTTTTATTGACTTTATGCAACTTTACGAAGATGAAAAATGTGGACGATTTATCCATCGCAGAGTTCATAGGAAAAAATTTATTTCGCATATTGAAGCATATTTTGGACATTCGAGAATATATTTTAGACTATTTTTCATATTTTAGAATAATATATTATACTCTATTATTGTTCATCAAAATCATATTCTCGAGTTGTAATTTTTTCTAGGAAAAAAAAATAATTTGATTCAAGAACGATAAAAATTAAAAACCACTCAATTATCTATACTAGTTGTTTGTAATCAAATCGGTAACACGTTGGTCTTTCTGTTACTCTCAGTCCGCGATTGTAGGCATTAGATTATCGTAAATTTGATAACTGCAGATGAGAATGATTTTGTAATAATAAATTTGTTTTTATTTTTATCTTTAAACAATATTGTCCGGTTAAGGTGGGGCATATTAACAGTTATTTATTGTATTTATTGAATTATTTTCGAAAAAAAAAATAATCATAATATTATCTGCATATCTACAAGTTTAAGGAATATTTAGAGAATATTTTAGGAGAACATAATATTATTAGGATCGCATATTTTAAGCTTTTTAGAACCTAAAAATTCACTCTTTAGTTCGATGTCAATGTGTCAAACTATTTTAGAAAAAAAAATCATAGTGTTATCTGCATATTAATGCAAGCTTAGCGAATATTTAGAGAATATTTTAGGGTTTTTTTGTTAGAACATAATAATATTATTAGCGTGATATTTTTTTAAGCTTTTGAGAACCTAAAAATTCGCTATTTAGTGTGCGATATGTCAATATAGCGTCGAGCGATAATATTATATTATTATTTTTTACTCGTTTCGGCTGTGTTACAACTACAGCAGCAGCAGCTGACGTCGTCGTACAACAGGTATGTGGCGTCGGCCCAACCTTTTTTTTTTTTTCAAGACAACACTTATTTCGGGCCTGTCCAGTGCAGCAACACGCGCGCTGACGACGGACACGCCGCGGACCGATCAAGATCATCGACGTCGGAGGTACACGCCGCCGCCGTCAGGGCCGTCGCCCGACCGTGGCATTGGATTTATTTTAGTCGATACGATAATAATAATAATAACGTATAGGTACATATTATTATATTATAGGTTAGGCCTACCTACTATTATAATCATTACTATTATAAACATTAACTATATTGTTAAACGGTTTATATTAACTCTTTGACTTAACTATATATGTATATAGTTAGTTTATTTTCTAATAGACTTTTGAACTTGACTATATAGTTTAATATTGGCAGTGTATAAATAACTTGGCTTTTCACAGTTGTCTGAAAAAAGTTTTGAAATTTTTCATTTAAATACTAGTGGGTTTTTTTTATTTTATTAAAATCAGCTAAATTTACAATCTATACAAACGAGCACAATAAGTAAATGAGTTGAAGATGAATGTATAATATGACTTGAATGACTCGAGGGGGGGGGGCGTTCAGCTACAATACCTCCTACTTTAATGGGCTTTGGTAAACCGTTTTTTTTTATTTATTGTTTTTATTATTATTTAAACAAGGGCATCTCTTGGCAATTTTCAAATACTAGTTTAAAAATAAAAATAATCCGAATAATAATGATAAGAAATTTAACTATAAAGAGATGATTAATAAATACGATAGTGAGTAGCCCCCTTGATGTACCTACAATGTCATAGTATTTTTCAAACACTTAATCGTTAAAAAAATTGATTATTATATTTTAGAAATATTTTAGATCTTTCTCAAGAACGCAGTCACTCTTTACGACGTGATCTACATTAATTACTAATTAAAAAAAGTAGATTAACTTTTTTCAAACCGAGTCGAGTTAATATTTTTTTCCGTATTGACTATTTTAACTTATTGAGTTAAATTAATAATTTGCGTATTAACTGTAACTTTTAACTATTATCGACAAGGCTCATAAGTTCTTGCATTTGCATATCAATCTTGTTAAGTTGTATTTAATACTGGATGACATAGAAATCCATTTCGGTCAAATACGGTTAAATATGTGAAGTCTTATTTTGCACGTTTTTCCATATTACTTAGAGGTTTTTTTGCCTGTTTGGCACTTTTCTATTTTATCGGGCATATTATACATGATTTTTTAAATTCCTATTTATATTATTATATCAATATGCATTTTTTTATGGAAATATACTATGAAAGAATCAACATTTGCGAAAAAAAAACCTCGATTGTTTTTAATTTTTCATTATAATATTAATATATTATATATTTATACAAAATATTTGGGAATTCGGTCGCAACATAAAATGATTAAAATTAAATAGCTATATAGCAGTAATTATTACTTCATTCAGTTTAACAGCGTTTCAGTCTAAAAATAATATATTATATAAAATTAAAATTCAATGCATATTTTGCCGATATTTAGTGCACGAATTAATGCTTATATTTAGGCATTTTTTAGGGCGTATACTTACGAGCCCTGATAATTTACCGATATAGGGTTCTCTTAATACTCGACTTAATAAATCGAGTCAATTGTTTTCATTTACTCGCCCACCTTTGATTATATAACAGTATTTTGTTGATTTTTTGTTCGTGAATCATTATAATACGAAAATAAAACACTAAAACACGTATTACCTCGTTGCTTATAAAAAACAATATTATAATAATGGTTATAATCTTTTTAATGGGTATATTATGCGCCCAATATTATAGGCATGTACAACCCATCAGCTATATTGTCTAAAACGACGACGGCCGTATAATATTATTATTATAATATAATATAATTATATTATATTATATTATAGTCATTGTTCGTTTTGACTTTTCATTGTTTATAGTGATGTGTACACACGTCGATGTTCGATTTTAATACAATTTTATTATTTATTTTACGGTCGGACTTGAGCTGTGATGTTTGTTTGCTTGTTTTTTTTTTCAACAGGATTTATTTATTTATTTTCTAAAGTATCGGCTGCTATTAATGTTTGATAGTCTAATCCGTTTAATGGTTCATGATATAATAATTGCATAGTACCCATATAATATTATGTCTATATATATGTCCATATACACAATTTATTGTATCGCATTGTGTGTCATCGTCGTGTTCAGATTTTGTAGAATAATATTGGTTTTGTTTTTATGTAATACAATTTTTTTAAATTTATTTGAACATTACAACATTTTTGAACGGCGTACGAGGATTTTGTATTTTTAGCAAAGTAATGTGTTTATTTTTTCAACGAATTTATAAAATATTAATTCTGTATATATTACCTACGTTTTCGTTCTCGTCAAATTACAATAGTCTTAATATGTAAAGAAAATTACACAGTTTTTATATTTATGAACTTATAATATGAAAGATATCTATATCAAAATATTGAAATTGCGTTTCGAATATTATTTGTCTCAGCGCCTGCAGCTACTATATAAGTTCGTTTTCGGTTTTAAAAATAATGAAGAATTTATTATTAACGATCGACTATGCTATGTCGCAAGAAAGATTAAATTCCTCCACAATAATATATGTTAATACTATACTATATAGAGATAGTGACTTGACGTCGTCATTAGATTACGAAGACGGCGTCGTTATCGATTACTTCTCCAGAACGAACGCTATGGGAAAAAACCTGTAAACTTTAAAATCATTAAAATCGTTTATAACATTTTTTCTATTTCGGTTAAATGTTTTTCTCGTAATATAAATTTTTATTCACGAAACAAGCAACCTTATCGGGACAAGTCTATATAGGCTCAATAATCCTGTCAACGAGAGCAAGACAGTAGAGTTCTTTAAAACAATAACAATATTAAACCTAATATAAGTATTACTACGTAATATAAGATTATAAGAATGTATGATTTGACTGGTAAATTTGCGAATAAATCTTTTGGTCAGCGTTTCAGGGTCCGACTTTTTTCAATTATATGCCTTGCGAATTTAGAAAAAAGATACACGGAGGTGAAATAGCAAATATCAAAGGATTGATATACAAATATTTATTTTTGGAATTAGATAATCATTTCCGTTAACATAAACCAGTTTGTTTCAATTATTTGTTGTACCAGTACCTATTTAGCACATCATTTAATTTATTTTAATTGTTTATATTTTATCGATAACATATTTTTCTATATAAAATAAGACTTTTTTTCTCTTTTAAGACTATTTTTTTTCGTAATCTCAAATTTAAGTTTTTAGATTTTTAGATTTGTTCGATTTGTAGTCTAGAATTTTAAAATTCATATATATTTATATAATATTATATGTACTTATTTATTATATTTAGCAGTAATCATATAGCTACCTATCTCCAACACAAGCTGCATAAGCTTAAAGAAGGTAGGTTTATCAAATCTTAACAAAATTAATGTTGATGTATAATATATGTTTTGATTTTTGATTTCTAATAAAAAAAAAAAATACATATATTTCAAACCCGACAATTTCAAAACTATAATAATTATTTAAATAAAAATGTATTAACTAATACTTTTATTTTTTGTTCAAGATCAATAAAAAAAAAAAAAAATTTACTCGATAAAAATTGACAGTCGATATTCTATGCATTTAAAAGCGTATTGTTTTTGATTGACTTAAATAAAAAATAATTATTGCTTATTAGATGTATCGAGAGAAAAAAATTATTTTTAGGGATATTTTTTTATGATAATATGTAGAAGTTACTTTTTTCTAGATAGGGGCTGCAAATTGAATAATTTTACACGGGGGCGGAAAATCGTTAAATCATCCGCTGGTCGTGCGCAGTGACGGATTTATAAAACAGGTGCCGCCCTAGGCCCTTTCAAATATGCCGCCTCTGCCCCGAGAAAAAAAATTGTAATATTTATTACTAATATAAATTCATTTCATTATAAACAAATCAGCGGTCAGTAGTGATTATACGGAAAACGAGTAATAATAATATACATTTTTAATCTTATAATATGTATTGGTCTAATTCTAGATAAGCGACTAACCTGGAGCCCACACATTAAACATAAACGTAAAACTGTTAACTCTAGACTTCATATCCTTAGACCACTCTTAAAATCCAAACTTTCCCTATCCAATAAACTTACTTATTATACATAAATCAATAATCCGACCAGTTTGGACGTACGGTATTCAGTTAGTTATGGGGCACTACAAAGCCATCCAATATCAAAACGCTTCAGGCCTTCCAATCCATCTGCCTACGAGTGATAACATCCTGCAGCCCTTGGTACTTCACAAACAATAATCTTCATAAAGACCTAAAAATGTCTACACTCAATCAATTAGCAAAATTATATTACTCTAAATTTCACAACAACTTAAACTCTCGCAGTAATCCATTAAATTAAACAACTATCCTCCAATTCACTTCCTGGTAATGTACGCAGAAGACTCAAAAGACAGTGGCCTAGAGACCTACTAAAATAAAAAAAAATAAAAAAATAATAATAATATTTAAAATGTACCCGGCCGGGTGGTACTGCTGAGTGCCTGCCCATAAATGTTAAACTCCTGTCACTAACCATTATATTAAGATATCAAATTTGCTTATTGTACTAATTTTTGTATAGATTGTAAATATTATTTTAAATTAAATAAAAAAAAAATAATAATAATAATAATAATAATATGTATTATTATTGCATTAACCTAACATTTTACGACTTTTTTGATGCGAAATCGTTTGTATATTGCGAAATGTGTCAAATTCATGGATTTACTACTATGTTTTTTAAATATATTTATATACTAAATATTATACATTTATTAATTATTTACAAAAAGTTACACAAAATATTTATTTGATTTTTCGATTTTTCGTCTCCGCTGGTCGTGCGCATAAAATTATAAAAACGGTTTGTCATCGTCTAGGGGAGGGGGTTTTAGCCCTCACCCCCCCAACCTCTCGGATCCCTCGACATAAATATTATTATTAATCTCCGAACACGCGCGTGTCGTAATGTCAATAATACGCGAGAAGCGAATAAATAATAATAATAATAATAATTAATAACATTGCGCAGCACAGCAGTAAAATTCTGCACGCGACACACATAACATCACATTCGTCGGCCGATGCCAACGATATCACTGCAATACACACATAATAATAATATATAATCTGTACACTTTACTCGTTTAATAATATTATGTTCTGTAAACCGCATAATATATACCTATATGTATATTATACAGGACGTAACAGAAACAAAACTGGACTATAATGAAAATGACTTTTGTCGCGATCGAAATTTTAAAATTTTAATTTTTCTCATATACGCCGGGTGATTCTTTTATCAAACAACAGTAACAATAACACTCTTTATTTCAAAAAGTGTAAATATTTTTGAAAATATTTTTTTACACGGTTTCAAGTGATTTATACAAAACAACTTTTTTACTAAAAAATTATATTTTTTAATATATTATATATTTTTATCCTTATAATTTTTTAAGTTTTTTACTTTTTCGAACGACGACTGCATATTGTAGTTTCGATTTGATATTCCAAAGCTTCATATTTTTCTAAGAATTTTGAAGATTAAAAATCGAATTTAGGACGATTAGTTTATGATGAGTTATATAAGTATTTAAAGCTTAGATGAGCACTCACTTTTTGAAACGATGAGTGTTGTTTGATAAAAAAATCGCCCTGTATAATTTATAGACACTATTGCTCTAAATTTAAAGTATAACAATTTTTATTTTATTTCAAAACAGCCAATTCGTAAAACTGTTAATGAGAAAAATCATTTTTCTAATTCAATATAGTGGTTTGTTTTATACGATTTTTTAAAATATCAATATTTTTTGGAATATACATTTTTTTGAACTGTTATATTACTTTTTTTAAAAATATTATTTTTGGGAATTTTCAAACACGATTAAACATTAAATTATTTTGTATCCATATGATTTTCAAAATTTTTTTCACGCGTTAAATCAATTTTCTATTTTTGTTCATCGGGCTTTATACACCGTGTATAAATTATATTTGTGTTTATAGTCGTCTATATAGTCTTATATGATTCTATTTCATCGCCGTTAACGGTCTTCAATAGTACTGCAGGTCTTACCAAACGTAACACATTTTTAAAAAATTCACTTTAATGATATTCATCATACCTATATCATAGTATATTGTGACTCGTATTTATTTACATTATTACGTCGAGGAAAACACTCGAAACGAGAAGCGTATAATATATAATAGTCGAATTTTTCGCAGAACTATTACTATAATACATACGCTTTCGCTCGCGTATAATATAACGATAAAACGAAGAAAAAAACGAAACCGGAGTAAAAATAATTGTTATTTTTAATTTTTTTTAAAACACATAAATACAGTCAATGAGAATAGCGAGGGGGTGGTGGGGGGTGGGGAGGGCAAAGCTCTTCGTCGGGCGATATACTTTATTTAGGACGATTTATGTGGCAGGTCTTCGCGCCGCGGCTAATATGCGAACAGTGTGCTGTTTGTTTTCGGCGTGTATTAAAGTCGAAAAATTATTATATATACGCACAAACAGTCTAAAAATAAGCGCACACATTTTTACTCTCCGCCGCCGCACCTCCCCCGTCGAGTGCTCGCGCCTGCCAAGGGAGGCGCGACTCGCGGTTTGGGAACCACTGCCGCCCGGCGTTTTTGTGTTGCGAAATAATCGTATATATTATATATTAGCACTCGAGTATAGGTTACTATATTATATATATATGACGGCCAGTGCGATATTATAATATAATTTAATATTTTATTTTAAATATTAACAATAATTATTATTAAAATATGTGCCCTAGACCGCGGATTGTGATGTGCAGTGAAAAAAGTCTATTAAAGTATGTAGAGGTATACATATATTATGCAAATATATAGTATGCGACATAAAAGATTGAAATGTGCACTAAAAATGAAATTACAAAAAAAAAACACGCGCGACGAATATTTATGACGACGAAATTAATTATTAATAAAAATATTTTATTATGTTACATATTTTTATCTTTATATTTAGAATATTTATCTGGAAAAATATTATTATTATTTGATTTATTATTATTAGAGCTCGGACGTTAATGACCAAAATGTATATAATATGCAAAAAAGGGTTATTAGTAAAAAAAAAAAATTATATATAGCAGGTACCTACTCATTTGAATGCGTATTTAAAATTACTTTATTACAAAACACACGCGGCCATATTCAATACACGAAAAAAATTATTAATTAGCTTAAAGTATCGAGATTATACACTCTGTACAACGATTACCCGCATTGCTAATATTTTCAAATTTGAAAGACTTTCGTCGATCCGACGCAATATGTTTTAGATTCAGCTGAGAGGAGCGAAAAATAATTTAATAAACGTTGACTGCCACGCCTATTTCAGTGTATTGTCCATTGAGGCCACAATATTTTTTCAAAACTTTTAACTTATTTCTTTTATAATTTATTTATTATTTATACCTATATAAGAAATGCAAATAATATTTAAATGACTATCAAATTCATATTGTCCGTTCTTCTTACTTTCTGTAGATAACAGAGAATCTGCAGATTGTGCGTTTTTTGACGGTCACTGAGGGGCTATTTGATCCCACGAGTCGACAAAGACGACATAGCTTTGAGGGACAAATTGACCCCTCGTGGGCCACTTGAACATTTTACTGAGCGGAAAAAATGACCCCCGTGGCAGTCAACGTGTTTTAAATAAAAATTATATTCATATTGCTATTATTCATATTAATTAATATTATAGTCTTAAAAACGAATTACTCAGACAGGATAGACTTGCGATAGGTACTAACATTAATAGTTATTTTCTTCAATCAGTAATATTATCATATTATATTATATTCGACAAAAAGCTGACTTATTATTAATCGATCTGTCTATATTATATTAGGTAGGTTCCTGCTAGGTACTTTAATCGATGCGTTAATGGAGACAAACATTCATATCCGAAGGAAAAAGTTTCACGACCGATAAGACTTTAGCGAAAACATCAGTATAAATATTTTCAAGCGATTTCAATCGAGATGGACTTTAGGATTATAATTTATATTATTTCCGATATGTACGTTTGTATCGGTTCCCGGTCAAAATATCTCCCTAGAAATATCTCTAATTGAAATATCTCTCGTGAAAATATTTTAATACTTATTACATTTTAAATTAATGTTAATGTTTTTATAACAACAATTTTAAAAATGTTTATTATATTACTGAAGTAAGTATACCTACATTTTCTAGTTACAAAAAATATTTATCAGATTACAATAATTTAAGGTTGTATAAAATCCAACCGAGATAATATATAAATATTTTATATTTATTTATTTATTTAATTTTTTTTTTAATGTTATTACATTAGTTACCTACTCAATTTATTTAATTTTTGTTTAATTTTAATTACATAACTCGACCTTTCACAACCTTAAATAGTGTAATTTGATATATATTTTTTGTAACTAGAAAATGTACTTACTTCAATACTATTTTAATTATAGCATCTTAATAATAATTGTTGTTAAAAAAACATTAATATTAATATATTATATTAAAATACTCTCATGGAGATATCTTGAAACTCTGGCCAACACCGTTCTGCACGACCTCGTCTATATTTTTATCCTTGAACTCTGCAGATACGTATATTTCGCCGCTTCTTCGGTCTTAGATAATCTCGAACTTTAGAGACGATTATAAGACTTAAGACAATAATATTATACGCAGAATAAACCACAAGACTCGTGTAACGGATCGTCGTGTGCAGGTTGGCTTTTTGGATATATATTTATTATAGAAATTAAATTAAAAACGTGAGATTTTCGGTAAAACGTAGTCATCCGACAATATTATAATAAATTGACAAAATATATACGTCATACGAACCTAAGTTTTTCCAAACACGTGGGGAAAATGGAATTTTTTTCAATATCACGTACAAATAATATATGATGACGTGTTTACGATAAGACATGACGTAATATTAAGCGTATTGTATGGCTCATCTAATTAATGTGAATCATTTGAAACGCGACTTAATACGAGATAATAATATCACTTGCCCAAATCGATTCATCGAGTCACAGCAAGAATGAGCACATTTCAGGGGCTTGCATTTGAAATTGAATTGTCGTTTTACGTTAAGAACGTATTAAACATAATATTTTGAATTTTATTTTATCGTTTAAGTCTTTAAAAATAATAACGTGACGTGACATAGTAATAAATTATCTAAAGAGCTGAATAATTCTGCCCGGATACGGAAAGTAATTAATTTTTAGATTGATTATATGCCAAGTCGGGTGGAATAATAACTGTTTTGACGAAACCGATATATTATTATAACTTTTAAGTACATATTTTATTTTTAATTATTTCCCGTTTTGCGTTATTTTTTGTTCAGAGATATTCTATAAAATATTACGTTTCGCATTAATTATGTTTTGATTAATATTATGATAAATCATAATAATATAATATTTTATTAATCGCTATGTTTTGTTTAGTAGTGTATTTAATTATTTAATTATTATTTCCGTTTTAATTACGTTTACAAATAATTTCAACCGTTTTTTGTCATATACCTATAACGTTATATAATTAGGACTGGGACTTGAATGCCCTAAAAAATTCTAAATAATACACTAAAATATTTTTTTATTCTTAATAATTTCGGTATAAATGCGATAATTTATTGATAAACTGTTAAATAACTTTTAAAGGACTATCGGAGAGTTTTACGGACATAATTTAAATTTATATAAAAGGTCGGCAAGTGGACACAGCTTTGCTTTACAGTAGGTGTCGAGTGGGTCACTGCAATGGATGGTATTAAATTTAAATTCAATGATAAAATATCATTGAATACGAAAAACTATTTTGATCGGAGACCGTCCGTCAGATATTTTATATTATATTTATATTGCCATTATTAATAATTATTTCAAACACTCATCAAAAATTAGTTAGAGTTTCCGGTAAATTATTTTTTTGGAAAGTTCGAAAAACCTATAAAGATCCTTCTGTTGAATTTTTAAATCTTAGATTTGAATAGAACATTTTTTTACAAATTTACTAATCAAAAAACACTGAAAATGTCGTGATTTTTAGGTATTTTTTGAAAATTTCAACTTTAGATGCTTATAAAAAAACGATAAGAGACTTACGCTTTACTTTTTTTTTAATTACCACTTACAAAATAGCTTATGAGGGACCTTGTATTAAATTTTTAAACCTTAAGTATAAATTCTCAAAATGTTATACATTTTTCACTACAAATTTGTATATTTTCTTGATTTTGACGGATTTTATAAGAATTTTAACTTATAATTTGTTTTAACTGTTTTTGTATCAAAATTGTTTTCATGGTTGTCGTAATTAGGAACAATAATGTATTACAAGAAATAATATTTATTACAAATGATTTATACATTTTATCATTTTTTACAATATTTTAGGGTGTTTTGCGGGGAGGGCTGGGCAGTCGACTTTAGACATTTATTAAAACTTTAAATATCTCTCGAGCATATAATTTTGTATTAATTAACGTCGTCCGATAGCACTAAAATGTATTAAAAAAAAGTCTTTAACTGTTATTTTTGCGCAAAACATAAGTATAGGTTCCCACTTCCCATTTGAATTTCTAAAGTCGACCCCCTATAAAACCTTTCCATTGTATATTGTATAAGATTTTAAAATGTACAAATCGTTTTAGAAAAAACTCTCGTAACTCTCAAAAAAACTTTCGTATCGTATATTTTTCCGTATTTTGAATATCTATGCTTGATAAAATGGCCTGTAACATAAACTTTGTATCGCCCTACATATAATACATTTTATAGTCTAAAACACTCTCCAGAGATTCGATGGCTGTTTCGGACTTTTATTTCGGGTTGACTAATATTTTAGTGGGATTCGATAATATACAAAAACAATTCGTATGGCGCTTCAGTAATAGTTAGAGTAAATCGTTGTTGCGGAAATCAGTTTTTAGCGATCGATAGACTATACTCACCGGGGCTTAGTAAGTTTCCACAAGAAACATATTATTACACTGGTACGTAAGTTCCGACAAAATATCAGATTATGACTTAAAAATATTTACACGCAGTATGCGAAGTGTTTGATGAAGATTTGTTTTTTTCTATACATTTCTTTGTAAAAATATGTTTATGTCATATTCCTATACTAGTTATAATAGTCATAAGATAATAATATGTAAGTATGTAACCATTGACAGCCTAACCACATTGACCCTATAAATAAACAGAGATTATTCATATACATAATATCTCATCGAAAATAGCACTTTAAGTTTTTCCAGAAATGTTCAGTGATATATTAATCTTTTGTTTAAAAAAAAAATTAAGACAATATTGGTTGAGTAGTTTTCGAGAACATTATTAGCATCAAAAGTTTCAATTTTCGGTTTTATATATTAAGACTATATACAGGCTGGATTCAATTAAAAATTGAATTGGACTTTTTTTATGTGATACGAAAACAAACAAATTTTAACTACACCTGCAACTACGCGTTTAAGTTGTCAATCCCAAGTCTGAATAAAGTGCGAAGGAAGTTTGTATTCGATATAATTTTTTTTCGTGTGTGAACTCACGGAAGGGGTGTAATATTTATCTCGTGTGGGAACTTACATTCGCCCAGGTGTCTTCAACCCGCGGTCCGCCTCGGTTACGTTTGAAATATTTAGCAAATAATAATATATCTTTTCTATTTCGATAAAATTTTAACAACTAAGTCGTCGCTATCGGAAAATATGCGATGCGATAAGAAAAATTAAATCAATTAAATATACCTAGATATAATTAATGTTGGCCGTTGCAACCTGTTGCCTGTTGGTATTAACTATACAGTTTGATTCGAGGTTCTTAAGATTCAATGCTAATATAAAAATAGTTTAATTTGTTTTCAATTCCGTTTTCATTATCAGTCGAAGATATCCCAGAAATGAAATACAAAATAGAGATCATTATTATATGATTTATAGAACAATAATATATTTAAAAAAGAATAGTACAATAACGTTGAACTTTCAATTTTTTATTCGAAATATTATATTGACACGCGAGGAGACGTCATGTCCTATAATCTTTGAAAGAATAACGCATTGAGAATGATGTATCTTTACTTACACTATTAAAATACAGGTAGGTACCTATATTTAAATTACAATGGCTATTAAAAATTATTTTTTTAATATATTTTTTTTGATTTTTTGGTTACACTATAAAATACTTACGAAAAATATTGTTTTCAATTTTTATTCCTTAGCTATAAGAACTGAATGTTTTATAAGTTTTTGACTACAAATCGATTTGCAAATGCTCGATGATGAATTTCAGTCAATATTTGAAGTTTATGTTTATGTTTAAGTTTAAGTTTATGTTTATATAAAAAAAAAAATTTGCCTATTATATAAAGTTGTTTATTCGAAATATATTAACACGGAGACGCATATCCCTAAAACAAAGCATTAAGAATGATGTCTCTTTACAGAACTCCTTACAGTCTCTTTGGCAGTACTTACAGTATTTTGAGAATGTTTTTAACGAACGAAAATTCTCAAATCGAAAACTAGAGCTCGGTTAACTGCGACATTCACTTGGAAAATTCATTCGGGATTGCATCGTCTCAGCGATCCAACCAAATATTTTTTTAATTTTTAATCTAGAGAATTGTACAATCTGTAAAGTAAGGTTTACAATAAGCACACGTGAAAAGAAAATTGATATAGAAAAGACAAAATAACTGATAATGTAACAAACAATAAGTCAAATTAAATTACAATTATTTACATCAATTCGGACGGGGGGCTTGGGTGAAGAGACCCTACTACGGCCCTCAAGATATTTAAAAAATATAATATACGTGACCCGGTGCTTAAAAAGGTTGAAGACCCCTGGACGGCTGGACTTTGCGTCCTACAGACACGCGTAATTACCACTAATATAGGTAGACGTGTATAATTAAGTATAGTGGAAATAATAGTTTTTAAATGTATATTTTTAACGATCGTTTTACGGCCTAAAATTCCTACCGTAAATCGCGTCGTTTGTGCAGACAGAAGAATCTCATTAACACAACGCCTAATGCTTTTACGCATTGTTATCGAAAATATCCAAAAACGCCTTTTCGACGCCAATAACTACGCCCTTGAACGACGTCACGAATTGTTTTCGATAGGTTTATGCGTCATCATCAGGGCTCTTGAGTTCGTGCCCTAAAAAATGCCTAAAAAAGATTGCATATTTATGCACTCAAAATTGGTAAGATATGCCTTTAAAAGCTAAAAAAAAAAATATGCATTTATATGCATCTATAAGCACTAAATATCTAAAATTATGCACTTAAAAAAATCGTAAACAATTTTTGAAAATTTCTATTTTTAATTTTGTATATATTATTTCTAGACTGAAACGCTGATAAACCGAATGAAGTAATTACTACTATAAATTATAATATAGCTATTTGATTTTAGCTATTTGTTTAGAGTGTATAGCAGGGATGTCCAACGTTTTGGGAGGACCGGGCCACATTAAGTAAGTAGAAGTTATAGTGGGCCACATACATTTTTATCGTAATACATTTTATTTTTTTGCCATCGCCATCGTTGTAATTACCATAACACATTCACATATTATTTAATCAATATAATAGGTGTGGGCACCTCATATTAATAAGTTTTGTTTTTAATAATTTTTTTTTTCTTATTTTATACATAAATAATTTATGGTTTTGAAATGTACGACAGGGCCACATCAAAACCTATCATGGGCCGCGGGTTGGACACCCCTGGTGTATAGTATGTAGAAATAGAAACTTCACTAAAAAGTATTATATCTGTATAATTTCGTTGAAGGGTAAAAAATATACATTTTTTTTTAACATTTTATATCACTCTGTATAATGTTTTGTAATTTGTTTTAATATTTGTAGGTCATCGAGTTTCGGGCCCTACAGTCATAGGTAGGGTTCGGGACTTGTTAGACATAAATTGTAGGAAATATGCGCATGCAAATGAGCACTCAAGATAACCATAATATGTAACTGAATATGTTTTTTGAATAGCAATTAAAAAATCGATTTACTTCGTTTCTGTTTAGTAATTTGTTGACAACAACGCGACTCTGTACGGTCAATTTAATTTCCTTATTTTTTTCTTTTATATACTATCAAATTGATTTGGGATAATCCATATAGAATTAGTCAACAAATAAACAGAGCTATACGCAGGAATAATAGGGATTTCCCTAGTAATGTTGTCCTGTCCGATGACGCCATAGGTTTATCGATCGACGCAGGGTACTGAAAAAACAAAATGTTTAACCTTTAAAATAAAATATGTGCTTAACGTAAAACGTAAATAGACGTATGCTATAAAAAAAAACAATTAAATTTCCAAAATTTGCCAAATTTGCCAAATATTCGCAAATAACTGAAAAAATGAAAAATATGCAATTAAAATATTCTTGTCCTAAAACAAATTTGTATCTAACTTAGATTATTATCTACAACAGTCGTTATTAAAGAATAATAATATGCAAATGCAACAAGTCCCGAACCCTATTTATATAATAGTATTTAATAGTAATATTTATTAGTGATCGAAAGTTGTTGTAGGAGTTGCAATCAGAACTCGAAAATTCATATTTTGCGTATTTCGTCAGTTTTAGGGAAAAGTGCATTATAGTGTTCTTGATGTTTACACACATATCGTGAGCAGGGCTTTAAATTTGAAATATTTCAAAATTGAAAATTTCACTCCTCTTGAAATATTTCAATGAAATAAGTTATATCGAAAAGGCCTATATATTTGTTTTACACATGCAGTATAGAGGGACGTATCTATATGATATTATTATTATTACTTTATTAGTATTTATTAATTATTATTTATTAGTTATTACTAGGGCTAGGATTTATATGCAATACGAAATGGTAAAATTTGATTTATTAAAAATATGCAAAAACAAAGAAAATATGTGATTAATTAACATGACACAAAATACAAAAACGAAATTTTAAAATTCTAAAATATTAAAAATATTACTATAAACTATAAAATATGTTATTTAAAAGTATAACACGAAACAATGATGTGGTGTTTAAAATGTTCAAAAACAAAAGACCTTCTTTCAGATTTTAGTATGTTTTTATACTTGCTAAGACTACGTTCAACTTAATCACATGAAGTAATTTTTGCGTTTTCGATTTTCGAGTGGAGTTAGATTGTAATGAAAATCTTCATCCAGATTACCTTTTTCCATTTTTACACTTTACATGCCTACTACACCTATATATTTACTTGAGTATTTTTTTTTTAGATTTTTCATATTCTATTTTCGTTTTTTACCAACCACCGCGGCTAAAATATACCATAAAACATGCATTTTAGGTGTTTATTGAGTTGAAATTTCCAATAATATGCATTTTATTCAAAATATATGCAAAAATATGCAAAATAAAATAACCACCGTTCGCTTAGTTATGACGTGATTCGTGGACGTTTCAAACAAAAGTATAATAGTGATCAGAAGTTGCAAAAATGCATATAAATCCTAGCCCTAGTATTATTACTCATATCTTATTTTGTAAAAGAAACCTAAAGTACCCGGTAGTAAATCAAGTATTATTGTATTATTTCATATCTGTATTTGTTTGGAGACGAATAATACGATTGTCGGAAAATTGGTAGGGTCGTTAAAAATCAGGGTTTCTTAAACTATAAAAAAAAAAACAATCATAAAGCATCTACACGACATTAGATAAGTAGGAAGAAGCAATCCATATTTTTGGTTAGTTCTTCAATGCATTCTACAAGATGAATGTACGATGCGAATTGAAAGTATACGGCACGAACAACTTAATAATAAATTTAACATTTCGAAAAAAAAATTTAAAAAATATGCTTCACTTCAATACAAACTTTATGAAATAATTACCAGTTACGTAAATAGAGAAATTACAATGGACATTTATTTAAATACCATAGCGAAACTATTGTGAATTTACATTTAATATTGTGAACTATTGTCAGTTTATATATTTTAATTTGAACTATTATGAATTATTGTGAACTATTTTTATTGTAATTATAGGTACATATTAATTTTTGACACATATATTTATTTTTATTTAATTTTTTGAACCACTGAAAATAATATATTTTATAGTACCTACCAATATTTCGCCTATTGCATTTCTCTTGTTCAAAACTCAATAACCGTATTAATTTTCCGTTTACCGAATAATATTATATTAATATTATTTTGAACGTTTCGAGAAAAAAAACAAAAGTACATAACAGAGAAATATTGTATTGTAATGTGAATTATTAAAGTAACGATAGTAAATTAATAAATAATAATTCACAAATGTTTTGGTAAGTATGTGATTAGTGATTATATTGATTAGGTCTAGCCGGTCTAGGTCATCTTTAGTAAGTATAATGGACACTATTTGCAGTCACCATTTAATAAACAATTATTTGTGTATTCGAACAAAGACATAAGTAATTTAAAACACGTTTTTCCGTCACCCTAATTATCAGGGTTTACTTCAAGTTCACGCCCTAAAAATGCCTAAATAAGCATGCATTTATGCACTCTGCAAAATCGGCAAAATATGCATTGAAAAGTTAAAAAATATGCATTTATACGCACTAAACATCTAATATTATGCACTTACAAATGCTTACTTAAAAAAATCATAAACAATTTTTAAAAATTTCTATTTTTAATTTTATATATATTATTTTTAGACTGAAACGCTGATAAACCGAATGAAGTAATTACTACTATATATAGTAAGTTATAGAATTTTAATCATTATTTATGTTGCGACAGATTTCCCAAACATTTCATATAAATATTATATAATATAATATTAAAATTTGTTTAAAATAAAAATTATAAAAGCATTTTATAAGTGCATTGTTTTAAATGTTTAGGGCATGAAATCACTATTTTTAAGGGCATTTTTGAGTTTTTTCTGGGCATTATGCATTCTCAGCCATGTATGCGTATCGGACGCAATCGGGATATTTATTCAGTTTTGATAACCACTTAAATAGTATTTCCTATAATCAGGGCTTAAAACCGGTAACCGGTTTGTAACAAAACCAGGTAAAAAACCGTAAATTTGAGAACCGAAAACCGATAATCACTTTTAGTTTTGGAACACTGGAAGCTGTTATTGATTATCGGTAATCAAGGTAAATATCTAAATATTAACATCAAAGCGATTACCTAGTATCAGTAGTATAGTAGAGTAGTATTATTATTTCAATCCCGGTTTTATAACCAAAACCTATTCCCGACCAAAATAACTAACGAGTTTTTCGTGATATTTAATACTTGAATTATGTCATGATTACATTATACCAGATATTTTTAAATATTTTTCCTCAATTAGTCCACCACTTACTATAGATAGGGGATCTAGCCCGGAACTTTCAAGTTTAATTTTAAGCAATTTGTTTAAAAATGTTTAGGTTTTTATCACATTATACTTTGTTTTGTACCTATACATTTAAAAATAGTTTAGTATTAAATTATAACTCCCAGAGCCCAAACCCAGTATACTGGTTCTGCTCTTGTTATTTGTAGTGTTTGCTACAAGGGTCGGTCCGAATGCTAGTGTTGGGTACAAATAGTACAACACTATCAACGGCATTACATAATCTCCATAATCGCCAAACTGGTGGTTGTACGATGTCCAACGCCACGCCACAAGCAGTGTTGTATGGTACTCCGACGACGACGTCGTTTCGTACCTACTCGCCAATAAAATAATATTATAAAATACACCTATACTATATCTCCGTCGGAGCCGTGTTTTTTTATGTTTTTCCTTTGCCCGAAACCTTGTAATAGTGACCGTGTCTGGCCGGTGGCTTGGCGAATATTGGGCATTGTCCCGCCGTACAACGTACAACCGAAGATACACCGGAGTACCCCCCCCCCCCCCCCCCGATTGCCTTCGACGAATTTGCAGTTACTTTGGCATCACCGGAACCATTCCTCTGGGTCATGTGAGTAGGGAATATATAAAGTTGTCACTATCTACTCGATAATTATTATTATTTACCATTGTTCGTATTATTATTTATGGTATTATGTCATATTGTTAGTAGGCTATCATAGCGCCGAGCGTCGCTCAATATTTAATATTTATATGTATTACCTTGATTTTTTTATTATTAATTGTATATTACGTCTTTTGCGTTGCAATTATTATATTTGTTTAACAGCACATTTAGAACTGTTCTTTTACATTATTTTGAACCTTATATATTTATATTTATTTAAAACTTAACGAGGTCAATCTCCCTGCTATTGCTTAGGGTTTGGTCCGTTACAGCTAGCTTAGAATGCTCGATATGTTCATCCAGGTTTTGGGGTACTGTATTTATACAATATAACCAAAAATTTCTGTGTCAATGTATCACTCTTAGTGTCATCTTAGAAAATTATTATATTTAATTTCGGTTTTTACAGTTATAAATAAAAAATTATAACAATACAATTTTTTATGCAATTTAGTTTTTTGATTTCTTAAGATCGCCATTATCTTGATCATATGTTTTAAACTTTAAAGCAGTTTGAAAAAACAAATATTGAAATTGAGTGAAATCGACCACATTAAAGCATATTAAGTTTTTGATTTTGTAATAATAATAGGTACATTATCAACCCACGAATCGCCTAAATAAACAGTTTTAAAAAATATGATTTTTAAAAACCGGTTTTAACCGGTAACCGATTACCAAAAAACCTTATTAATGGTTTTTAAACAATTGACGGTTATTATAGTGTTTGAAATATCCTTAAAGAAACGGTTACCGGTTACCGTAATATCAAAATTAAACAATAACCGATTACCGGTTTTAAAAATTTTTCGGCTCCTGCCGGAACCGATTATCAACTTTATTAGGAACGGTTTAAGCCCTGCCTATAATATTATATATTGCTGACGTATAACAAATTTATCGTGAGCTGTTGCTGTCGCATCACAACAGTGTACAATTATTATTAAACTTGCAGTGACCGATGAGGTTTCGAGCACGCACAAAATTATATACCTACGCGGCACGCATTCGATCATCGAGTGTATATTTTATTAATAAAAATAATAATATTAATAGTTGTCATATTATTATTATCGTCATCCACCCCGATAGGTATTGTATGGGTACTAATGCGCGCTTTATCGTCGTATTCGAACCGTAAACGTTTTTTTATGTATTATAGAAAAAAAATACACATTGGCTATATTTAATTTATAGTCCATACAAAGGAAGACGCGGAGACTGTGCACTCGTTTTTTTGTGTAATAATAATTATTATTAATATTATGTGCGCTCGCCCAGCCGTGTCGGGTAATAGGACGTCATCGTCATCATCGTATGGCCGTCAATATTATTAAAAAAAAAAAATACACTGAAGGTGGTAGAGAAAGAATAAAAAACAAATTTTTTTTAGAAATTATTGAATAATATATATGCATAATTATTGAGGTTTTAAAATGGCGTGAAATTTATTTTCTTGAAATAATACGTTCGCGTGAAAAATAAAAATATACCAAAAATTATAAAAAAAAAAATGGAAAAAAGTTTTTTTCGAGTTATTAATACATACCAGAATATAATTAGCAGGTGCTCGTGAGTTCATGTATTTGCATATCAAATATAAACTTGGTCCGAGGTTACCTTTTTGGTTGTAAACTCGGCCCGGAAATTTAAGATAGTAAAAAATGTCGATTGTTAACTCGGCCCAATGTAAATACATGTTGCATATATTTTTACACTTACAATTTTACATATTAAATACATTTTACTTATACTTTTTGCACTAAATTATCAAATGAAATCCAATACTGAAACATTTTACTCACATTTTACATTTTTATAACAAACTTCATACTATGAATAATAATTTGAAAATAATTTTTGGATTATAATTAGAATCGCCTCGTGGTGTCCTTTTGGGTAATGCTATATGATTCTTAAAAATATTGTAAGAAAATTATGTGTACATTTTTATTATGGCCAAGTTTACACCTAAATCATTTTTACCTGGAAAAAACATGGGCCGAGTTTACCGGCGATTGTAAACTGCGCCCAAAATACAGGTAAACACAAAATCACACATGTAAACTGCGCCCGAGTTTTTATCAAGTGTAAAAAGGTGACATTTAAACTGCGCCCGGGTAAAATTACAGGTAAAATACTATTAATTCGTTACAGACATAGGTATAATATTATGAATAATTAAAAATAAAATATAATTTAAAAAGCAAAATAAATACAAATATTACAATTAATAATAACGTCATATTGTTACAACATATTAGGAATTATTAAAAAAAATATAATTTTAATAATTAAAATAATTATAAATATTACAAACAATAACATATGGTGGATACATATTCATCAATTGGAATTTGACCACTATTATATTTATTAATTAATTTTTCTAACTTTTCGCGAAAATAAAATTTCTGTGATATACTTGAAAAAGTACACAATCGTCAAACATAGAGACTTTAATAAGTCAAAATTTAATAAGTTAATAAGTCGGGCGCAGTTTACACTATACCTTTTTAACAAAGATAAAATTTCGGGCGCACTTTACAAAAAAAAAGATCATTTGGGCGCAGTTTACGTATGCCCGAGTTTACAATAATAGACCTTTTGAACATTTTTTTCCTCGGGCCGAGTATACAATAGCACCAATCTTGCTAAGTTGTATTTAATGTTAGATGCCATAGAAATCCATTTCAAGATGCCTGCACGGTTAAATATGTGAAGTATTATTTTGCACGTTTTTGCATATTATTTAGAGGTTTTTTGCCTATTTATGTATATTTCTATTTTATCGGGCATATTATAAGTGATTTTAATATTCCTATATTGATATTATCATATCAATTTGCATTTTTTTTATGGAAACTTTATGAATGAATCAAAATTCGACGAAAAAAATAACGCGATCGTTTATAATATTAAACCAACGATTTTTTAAAAATTTATTTTATTCATGAAAATATTTGCAAGTACTGCATATTATGGTGTTTAATCTTCTACTTGGACTTTTTAAACGCAGGAAAAAGAATTATTCTCATTTAATTGCATAAAAAAATGCAAGTATAAAACTTCTTATTATGATTTAAAAGTACATAAAACGTATATTATATTATTATATGCTCTAAAACGAGCGTCGGTCATCAAGTTTTAGAAAATAATAATATCCAAAGTTCATCGAAATCTCAGCCCTATATTTACGAGTCATAACAATAGAGTCGAAATAAACCTGTAGAAAATAAACAACAATCACTTAATCACAGCCTTCAAACAAAAAAATCATCTTTTTTTCACACATTCCTTTACGTAAAATGTCTAATGTTCAATTCCGATTGTTTCTTGAAAAATATACTCTTAATGACATCGCCCTATAATATGTGTCTGCGTTAAGGAAAACTAATATACAAACAATTGCTATTTAGAAGCTAACCTAGCCATAATACTGGCTGCTGACAATCGGAGCGATCATTCGACGAAGAAAACATTTTAAAAAAACATTAGTATTGTGCAATGCAATGATTTATTTTATATTATACAAAAAAAAAAAAAAATGGGTATAGGTAAAATGTGTCCCAAAAGTCCCGTATCACCCATAGTATCTCCATGGAAAATCAATATATTATTTAAATGAGGTTGTTTTTACAGTAATAAGTAAAGAAACTCCAATTAAATAGCATAAATTTCATTTATTTTTTTCAAAAATTCAAAAATTTTCATAAATATTTTATGAATAATATAATATTGTACATACAGTAAAAAAATTTAAATTTTAGAGATAGACATGTTTTTAATCATATTTTTCTAAAAAAAAAAAATATTAAAATTGAGCAAAAATCGACTAAGTTAGAGCAAATTAAGTTTTTGGTTTTCTAAGAATAGTTATAGTTTAAATTTAATAAAATATTTTTGTTTTTGTGTATGTAAATCAATTTTTTTTCAATCAACAATAAAGGGTTTTTAATCTTTTAATCTTTATTTATCTTAATTATTTTGAATTGTAATTTTGATATATTAATTAAAAGCTCCAATAATAAATAAGTATTTATAGATTGTCATAAAAAAAATCATTGTTCTAATCGATATTGATTAAAGCATACGATTCGAGTGTTGTGCCAACATAACTATTATTCTTAGAAAATCAAAAATTTGCTTTAACTCGGTCGATATTTTCACTCAATTTTAATAATTTTTTTTTGAACCGTTTTAAAATATATGATTAAAAAAATGATTATCTCAAAAATTTAAAAAACTAAAGTGTATAAAATATACAAATTATATAACAATTTGAATTTTCGAAAAACATAGTTGAAATTTATGCCATTTAATTGGAAATTCTTTACTTATTACTGTTAGAAAAACCGCATTTAAATATATTGATTTTCCACGGAGATACTATAGTATGGATGATACAGGACTTTTGGGACCCACTGTATATCAAATTTTTTTATTTCACGAAACAATATATTTTTTATGCATATTATTTTGCATTTTTAATACATTTGAAATTTGAATGGATATTTTCAATTATTCGTGTTATGCGTTTTTCCAATTTCACCTCCTCTATGATTTTTCTACCCTATTTATGTCATATTATATTTTAGTTTCGTGTTGTACGATTCATAAGATATATGAACTCAAAATATATCTAGATAGAGATAGATAATGATAAATTAAAATATATCTAGATAAAGATACAGATAAAATCAATTTTATCTAGATAAAAATGAGATAATTTTTTATACATTTTATTCTTAAATTTCAAAATTCTTAGAAATTTGTAAAATTTTATATTTTTTATACAAATATGATTATATATAATTATAGTTTAAATTACTAATAATTATTTGTAAAATGTGTTAAATAATTAAATTGATAATTTCAACAACAACAATGTCAATACTTACTCCATTTTCTGAAAAGGAAGACTAGTTGTGGATATAGAGGCCAACTATCAGGCAGGATACTTTGTATAGAGGTATATAATTATTAAAATATAATCTTGAATTATAATACATATACATTTATTTTATGATACATATCAAATAGTGGAGCTGGTGGTTTATTTTTATTAGTTATTGGTATTATTATAGTTTAAAAATAACAATATTCCCAACGTACTATCTGGTTATTCTTAGACCTTCGACTTGAATTATTTAATATTATTATATAACGCTTATCTGTTGTCGACGATCAAAGAAACAATTTATTATTATTATTAATTTCTTAAAACTGGTGCACATTAGCGACAATAATAATACTAGATACCCAAATATATACGTATAATTCATTTCATAATAAACAAATTTATAAATAATATCTGAAAATATGATGTTCGTATATTTTTCAGACTATATCAGACTAACAATCTAGATAAATTAATTTAGATGACGAACTTTTCCATCTTAGATGTGTAATTTATCTAGATAAGATAAAAGATACGATTGTTTTATCTAACTAAATTTAGCTATTGCACAACACTGAAGATTATAATGTTATTTTTAAATTATTGAGATTTTTTCGTATATTATACTAGGAGTGTCCCGCGGAGACACATTAAACTTCTGTTTTTCCAAATGAGAATTCCCCTCTCCTACTGCGGACGGCTGTGCGGGTGAGTTGCAGACCGAGTAAAAATTGATTAAATGTTAATCATTTTTCATCGCAAACGATTGACTTGACACTTTTATCGCCAAAGTTCGAAATAATAACGTCATTCCGCATAATTATATTACACTGTATTTTGGACTATTTCGTTATTTATTCTATACATTTACACTGCTGTCAGCCCGACGTCGTCAGCTTAGTTATCGTATTCCCATAATCAGTATACAAATTATTATTTTGGTGGTTTGTGTCATCTGGAGTTTGTTAAAAGTGAAAAATCAAAGTCACTTTTTATATTATACAAAAGCTACAAATTTCGTTTCCACAATATTATATTAAAAAACGATGTCATAATGACATTGTCATCGCAGGTTCAAAATTGTTTTCAAGTGCTTTTTAAGGTCGTCTCCTTCAAATCCTTCTTTCTATTTATTTTGTTTTCAAATATTAATAGCCGCTTAATACTAGAGATCTCAAACACCTTTTTATCCATTTTTTTTCGACTAAAAATTATATCTCGAACTCTCCTGCTTACCTTCTTATGGCTATTATAATATTATGCTCTATAATACTTATGTCTTTGATTATATTTTGAATTTTTTTAAATTATATTCGATTTGTATATAGTCTATATTACTTCTAAGTCTCCTTATTACATACAATCAATAATAATCGAGTAAAAATTATAATTTATTGTATTACGTTTGATTTTAATTATAATTAATTTAAAGGGTGATCTTGTTTGCAATTTTTAAATTTTAAATTAAATTAATATAATATGTATTTATAAGCACTAGATACATAAATATACAGTTTTCTAATTTTTTTTTTTTAAATGTTTATATTTTAGAGGTTGTTCCACGTGCAGTTTGCTTGTACATTGCGCTTCTCATTCTTTGAATTTGGCTGTAGGAAGTATTCATGTTAAATCGTATCAATTAGAAACTGTATTGGAACGCTATATGTATCTTCGGTAAAAACATTTTTGAATCATTTTTTTTTTCGATGAATCACAAAGAACAAAAACACTGATTGAATGTGTTTAAATGAATATGTCCCACAAAGTCGAAAAAACTCTAATAAAAATGTGTGAAACCCGATGGGTAAATCGACATGAAAGTTTGATTCGATTTAAAGAATATATTATTTAAAGCTTTTTATTATGTTTTAAAAAAATTCGAAGAGTGTTCAAGTATAATATAGTGTTTCTATACAGTGTCATGTACAGCTTTTCAGCTTTCAAATTCCATTAATAACTGAGTTTTTATCATAGCTTTACATGTGATTGAGAAGTTTTTTTCTTTGACTTTACCACTATCTATAGCACTATTATTATTTCAATATACTTACTTCTGAACAAATTACAAACTTATACAATTTGGATATTTAGCATAATAATCGTCACATTAAAAAATAACGAGTGATGAAGAAATCACAGTTTTATAATATTGCTCGTCAATTTGCTATATTTTGTGACCTCCCCCCCACCCCCGAAATTTTATTTTATACACGTGCCTGTATGTTTGTCATTTTCCGCACTCAATGACGTTTGTATAATATTATGTTTTAGGACTCAAGTCCGTTTATATTAAATAAATGAATAAAATATAATAGTCAAGAGTGCCACTGATCACAACAACGGTAAAACTGACGAGAAAATCTTAAATATAGGCAATTCATGTCGACTGTCGAGTAATTCTCTGAAAAGAAAAGCGTTAGAAGACATTTTTTTGGAAACCGTCAAAACTTATTCGTTTGGAATCAAAACTAAGCACAACACTGGTCACGGTGCATTGTATCGAACGGATATTTCAAGTGGGTGCATATGTTTAAAATTTATCTCGCATTACCCGTTTGTCGAGCTTTAACGTAGTCGCAACAGAGTCGAAGCCGCAAGGGGCCAGCGTTCGGTGTGAACTGCAGCGCAGAAGCCCATCAAAAATTAATTGATAAACGCGACGAGCCGAAAACGTCTGCCTCCCGGCAAACTCGCTTAGACGTAGGTATAGATATAGTGATTACAAACACGAATGATTAAACGTCGGCGAAATAATAATAAAATATGTAGTATACGATTTTCCGATAACTCAGCTCTCCGTGTTTACCGTTTATGCGGGTTTTTGCCATTGATTTAGAAGTTATAACCTGTGTGACGTACGACGCGTATTTCAATATTGTTTATAGACTGTCCGTCATCCGTGTTATATGTACACCTAATACTTACCTATAATATGCATTATTTAATCGAGTTGACCAATTTTTTTAATTCGTCAAGTCAACTATTGATATGGAAAAATGTAAGTCGAGATTTAAAGTTAAAAATAACTTTTCTTTTATTATTTAACTAAAAGTTGTTTTCAAGAAAAAGTAACTCGACTTGGTTAAAGATAAGTAAGTTACTTTTTTTGTTTCGTGTAAAATGTATTATCATACTTTTTTATTAAAACTCAACAAATAACATAATATCACGGAGGTCTTACTATTTTTTTAGATTCTGAGCGAAGCGATGAATGTATTGATTCTACAATGATGTGTGTGTGTTTTTTTTATTGCCAATAAAAAAATTTTCAGTTGGTCAAAAAATTTGAAAATATAATACAATATTCTACATAACTTGCTGTACGTGAAAATTAAAAAAATGTTGAGCGTATATCTCTAATAGTTTTTTGTAAGCGTCTAAAGTTAAAATTTCGACAAAATACGTAAAAATTACAAAATTATGCAGTTTTTTTCAATTCAAACTAATTGTTTATAAGCGTTTGAAATTAGACATTGGATGTTCACCAGTTTTCTCCGGGAACGACTTATACTTATTTTAATATAATTAAAAAAGGAATTACCTTAGACATTTGAAAATGCCACCAAATGTCCAGATTACCAATTTATATACACTAAAAAAATTAAAAAATATTTTGTTAATTTTTGAGCTAATTATAGGCCTAAGAAATTTTTGGTTTTTTCAAATTTTTTTTCTTTTAATATTGATAAAAAAAATGTTGTTTTGACAACTTTTTTGAAAATTTAATACAAGATTTTTCATAAGTTGTTTCAATAATAGACCAAAAATAATAAAAATACATGGCCGAAATTCATCATCGAACATTTGCAAATTGTTTTGTAGTTAAAAATGTATAAAATGTTCAGTTTTTATAACTAAGGTTTGAAAATTTAAAACAAGGTTTTGCGTAAGAAGCTTATAGTGTAACCAAAAAATCAAAAAGATATATTATAATTATAATTTTTTATAGACATTTTAAGTCAACATTTGGTCATCAGAATAACGAACATTTGAAAACTGTTTTGTGGTTAAAAATTCATAAACAATTTTGTATTCATATTTAAGGTTTGAAAACACTAAATTTGAAATAAGTTTTTCTTACGACAACCGTCAAAAAAATTAGAAATGGAAACACTTAAAAAAATGTATAAGCGTTTAAAATTAAAATTCTTACAAAATCCATCAAAATCAAGAAAATATACAAACTAATTTGTATACCGTCCTCACCCTTAATAAACGAGAAAATATATTAAAACTATGAATGCGAAAATGTTCAATAAAGAAATTCAATCGAAAATATCCACCAGCAAAGTACATTATTTGTTATGAAATAGAATTTTTTTTATTAAAATTGCATTTTTCTATCTTTTTCTGCAAATCGGTTAAGAATATATCAACGTTTTTAATTGTGTTTGATGATTCTCGCTCAATGTTAAGAATATTTAAATTCGTAAGCCCGTTTTGTGCCATAATATTTGAACTTAAATAAGTGTAAATTCTTATTCTCGTCGAGGAGAACGATCGTCCACACGAAGCAGAACTAATTTAGGAATAATAGACGATGCGTGTTGCAATATATTCGCGCTACATTTTAAATACTTAGGATCCATAATAACACAAGATAGTGACCTTAAGATAGAGGTGGACACTAGGATTCAAATGGGAAATAGGTGTTATTTTAGCTTAGGAAGTATGTTTGGCCCAAAGATCTTATAGACAAAATTAAAAATACAATTGTACATGATCCTGATAAGACCAGTAGTTGTATATGGCTCTGAGACGTGGACTCTGAGAAAGGTAGAGGAAACAAGACTTGCGGTGTTTGAACGAAAAATTCTAAGAAGAATTTACGGACCATGTATCGATTCTGACACTGGGGAATGGAGAATACGCCACAATGGTGAACTGAAGAACTTGTTTCAAAAACCAGATATTATAGCAGAAATTACCAGGAGAAGATTAATGTGGGCTGGATATGCTTGGAGGAAAGAGGGTTCTTTTATTAAAGCGCAGGCGGTTATTAAAGACAATCCGATTGGGAAAAGACCGTTAGGAAGACCACGTTTACGATTGGAGGATCGTATTAAAAAGGATGTTAAGGCAGTAGAACCAAATATACAGTGGAGAGAAGTTGCAGAGGATAGGGAAAGATGGCGGCAAATTTGTTTGCAGGAATGGTCTTGAAGGCCGTAACCCACAAGAAGAATAAGAAGAAGAATATAATTTGTAGACATTTGGATATTTTGGATGACTTTTTTTTCGTGTCACACATATGTTTGTGTTCTATTGTGCGATATAATGTGGTCCATTGAAAAACGGGAAAGGAAAATATCGATTTCGCAAAAATATACAATTTACCCGGACCGAAATTTACACAAAAAGTTTAAAATGAGACTCGATTTACAGCGACTCAGTACAAAATATTCAGAGACCAATACACACGAGTTTACGAAAATTGTTTGAACATTTTTCGCGTAAACGGAATTTAATAGTTCGAGTGGTGGTGGTGGCATAATATTATCGGATTTTGGTGTACAACAATTGCGCGGCGCGTTGCACAATATCGATTAAATCTAGCTCAGGGGGTCTAGGACGCTATAATGAGTATACAAAAATCTAATCACTCTAATCGAAAATCGTTACAATCCGCATCCCGAATAGCGAAACGGAAGACCCGAACACGATAATTATTTCCAGGCGATCGATGGGGTTGACTGCCCCGCCTTAAAGTATCTATATTTCTATAAAAAATATATTATTTTACATCATAAAATGTTATTTCGGAATATTATTTAATATATAAAATAAGTGTTCATATTAAAATTAATATTACGAATTCGTTTCAACGGGCTCCCGTACTAGTCCAGGTCCAACAGCCCCCACTCCGCTTATCGATATTTAAGGTTTAATATTTTTTTCGTTTTAAAGAACTCTACTGTTTTGCTTTTGTTGACAGGATTTGAACCTAGACGTCTGGTTCCGAGAAACGATGCAATTGACTTTGTCGAGTTTCTCTGTTTGTTTTTCGTACTGGATGCGCGCGCACTCCTCGAAGATAATATGCTCGAACGTGAGACACTCACACACTGTTTTTCGAAATTAATCTCTTGGGTCTAGCTTGTAGACATCGTGTATTTGAAATAATAATCAGAAAATTTAATTCTTTTCCAATTGAACATCAATCTTTTAAAACATTTTCGAAATCCTGGAAAAATATAAATAATAAAGAAGGTTATGAAAGTGCAATGTCGGACGACTCTATTTCTTTTAATATAAAACTTGTAAAAAATGACATTGTCAATTTTATTCGAAATCAATTATCACAGTTTATCAGTTTGATATTTCTTGGCGAAAATATACCTATAGGTATAGGTGAACAAGTTACAATTTAAACACCCGGAGCTCTCCGCAGATCGAGGTGGATGTCTAAAATAATTTACTGTTGGAAAATGTGTCTGTTTCGATCACAGTTTGAATTAAACTGGGAAACTAATAAAGAATTTCTATAAGTGGAAAGAAAACAGTGGAATCTTCAAAAGTCGTGAATGACATAGCAGAGCGAGGAATGTCTTTAATTAAATCTTTTAATTCAGTTTTGACCAATCAAGAGGAGCAAAAACAGTGTTTACTGCAAGTCGTTGAAAAACATCGTCAACTGCAGTATCCTGTTGAAAAAAAACGCTTAAAAATCTCTACATTTCTAATATTTTTTTCTTTATATCGTTACTTTTATAACTATTTTATATCTGACGTAATGCAAATTTATTAAAAATATTCACATTTATGTATTAAGATGACGGAAAATAATTAATTATTAATTTTCAATATTTATATATTTATTACTACCTATATCTATATATTTTTTAAATACACGAGCGACCGGTAAAACTTGACTCAAAATTCTAAAACTTCATTAAAATAGTTTTTATGGTAAATAGAACCTGATAATAAATTAAGACATGTAAAAAAAAAAAAAATTTGATTGGCATCCTATCGGTGGGTGACATTTTGCCATCAAATATCCGTGTGCAATTCTTGTGTGTCCGATTATTGGTCTGGCACGATTTAGTTTTTTTTCCTTTAGTCGTACTATAATATTTGGGTTTCTTTTCCGTCTGTTTGCTGCGTTTGCTCAATTCGATAATTATAGGTTTTAATTAAAAATAAAACGTCTATATTAATTCTATATTATATTAAAATGTATTGTAATGGATACATAATGGAACATATTACAGTTTTCATATTTTTATAACATTATAATAATATTATGATAAGTATTATATACTAATATAGATATATTATCACAGACGCACGTGTCATCTTTCATTCATTCTGTAATATCACCGAGTCCCGCCATAATTTAATATACAGTAGAGCCTCGATTGTCCGGACACCCGATAATCCGGCGAACGCGGTAATCCGGACGGCATATAAATCCATTTGTTCGTAAATATATAGCTTTTTCGGAATTCACGGAACCTAATATTAATCTATACAATATTGTTATCGACAATTTTTTTTTTCGTAATTCATGATGTTAAAGTTATATATTATTTTTGTAGTGCAATAAATATAAAAATAAAAATCTTAGTCACTTGAGTAGGTAATATTGAAAGACCTCCGATAATCCGGACCAATTGGTAATCCAGACGATGCTCGGTCTGAATATTTGTCCGGACTATCAAGGCTATACTGTATAGGTATAACCATTATTTTGATTAGTAAACATAATTGCTATTATGATAATCATTCGGCCTGCTAGACATACGCCGAACTAGTCTCGTTTCAACGCTCGTATTTTTGCTGCCAGGTGTCCTCGAAATAAGCGCCAATCCCGGGGGTGCTAAGGGTGCTTAGCATCCCCAAAGCCAAAATAAGCACCCCCGCATTAAATATAATAATGCATATGTTGTATTTTATATTTATATCGTTTTTAATACTCAAAATACTCGGTGGGATACTTGAGTACCCCCCGAGTAGTCGGTGGATTTGCCCCTATGATCATAGGGAAAGTAAAACAATCTATATTACATTTATTTTTATTTTTAAGTATGCGTTAAACACTGTACTCGGTATAACTAACTGCAGTCTTGTCTAACATCCAAATCCTCTCACACACACCCCCGTTTGGCAATTGAATCGATCACTATATTATAAGTATACACAATTACATACCGTATATACCAGCTGCAGTGATAGACAACAATTGAATCGTTGTTACGCCACGCGTAACGAGATTATTTATTGAACTTTTTGTTTTATTCGAAAAGCGAGAATAGGCCGAAAAGTGAATAGGGTGCGCGATTTTGATCGAACCGGCTATGGCGGTTTTTCGACGGCAAAGTTTTCGGCAGCGATAAGCGATTTTCTCACAGAGGAGGCGGCCTTTGCAGGCAGGTTTATTGCAAAATAAAAACGCGTTTCTTTATGTTTTTTTTTTTTATAATATTAAATTCCGGAGAACGTATAGATAAAATCTACCTCGTTTTATTTAAAACCGAGCGGTTTAGGTGCACGCAGGTACACGCCCGACCTAACCTCACCAATCCGTATACTGCAATATATAGCTATTATAGCTGCAGTTATCTAAACCCATATCTAAAACGAATTAATTAATATATTTATTTTGTCCGATCACGCTATATATGCAAAAAAAAAAAACCAAAAATCGTCGTGGTCGCATAAAAATCAAAGATTACACGTAATGCCTACACGGTTTTATATAGGTTGGGCTAACGATTCAATATTTTGAAAAACGTTCTCAGATATTAACGATAATATTATACTATATTATAATAATACGCTTTGGTCCTCGCGCGCATTATTAAAAAATTTCGAAAATTCGCTTCGTCGAAAGGATGAAGAACTTTCGTTTCCAAACTTTTCAAAGTTTCGAAGCGGCGGCGTCGGTGCGTGTAACTTACCTATTAATATGCCGAGAGAACTGAGCTTTTATCGCATGTCGACATGTACCTACCTATTCCATAATAATAATAATAATAATAATAATAATTTCGTATAGTTTTAATACACCCTCGTCGTGTATACCGCGGTACACATATACATATTATATACCACGGTGCCCATAAACGAGCAGTATATTATATACAACGGTGGAGTGCGCGGGGGGACCCACGAGGATTTTCCGACATGTTTCCGTAACTACCTACATATACGTATATATTATTATATCATCCCATATAGTTTTATTATACGAATTTAACAGAAAGAAAAAAAATTAATTACTATATTATATAGCTTGTTATTATATAGCGGTTACTCGATAATATAATATATAGGAAGGAACTCACGTGATTTACCGAAAACAATATAATATGTAATAATAATAACAATAAAATAAACCTATAAATAACAGTTCGATAACGTCGTTATTTTATTACCCGAAAAGAGATAGAACCACTATACACGTCTATGTCGCACCATTGTACGCTTGCGTGGTTGAGTGGGTAATTTCAGTTTTCAATAAAAAGGGGACAAACGTTTTTACCAGAACATATTATAACATACCTATAACCGAACGAAAAAAACAAATACTTCGCTCGAGAGCTGATTTCCACTTACACTTTTATCTCGATACGATTCCCGTCTTACATATATTATATTATTATAACTTTATACGCGTGTCTGAGGCAAAAATAGTCTCGTTTTATAATATGGTAAAAAGACGTGGAGGAGCTAAAATAATATAACCGCGGTACCTATTATACCCATCATAGCTCGCAGTGACGTGATTTCATATTTTTACCGAACAAATTAAATTACAATATTAATATGAGACCACTAAAAAGTATTGTTGAAAAAGCAAACAGTTTTAAATGAGCACCTGCCTGATATTCTGTTATATTGTTATAGAGGTTTTTCGATCGTGGATAAATTTAAGAGTGATGGTTTTATAATTTCTATATAGGTTAGCATCGGCGTCCGACTAGAAAACTAGAAATATTAATCGGTAAAGCACGATTCCGTACGTTTTACCTTTTTGGGAACACGATTCCGTACGATTTTGATCAAACAATAGATTGCCAAAAAGAGCCCAAAAACAACACGATTACGTAATCGATAATCGATGATCTATTACGTCTGTGCAATGTTGCCATTTAATATTTATTGTCAATTTGTTTAAAATACAAGTATAAAAAAAAAATATTAAAAAATTAAAAAAATAATAAATTATAATTTAATACCTTGGTATTTGTAACACATACTTGACAATAATATTTTATTTTATTTTTATGAATCAAATATTTGTCATATTCGTTATTACTTATTTGTGTAATTGTGTGGTCTAACCGTTGTTTGTCAGCAAATGCCATTTTATTGAAACGCCCTTTAGATGCGGATCTTATTTTTGTGCAGGTCTCTTAACTTGTGTTTCCTTCAGAACTCTTTAAGTTCACCCAGTACGCCGGGCGCCGGCTTCGGCATACTGTAGGTACTTAGAGGAACACGGCGACCGGCCGACAAAATATAATCGTCGGTTTGGCTTTGGACCCTTACTTACAGTGGTGGATTTACGGGGGGGGGTCCATGGGGTCTGGACCCCCCCAGACACTAATATATACATATATAATTAAATAATGCATACACAGAGTCTGACCCTGCAGTAGGTATACCGTATAACATAATAATATATGTATATATTTCAAATATAAGTATAGGTTGATTATCAAGAATCTACTGAAATAATAATAATAATATAATAAAATATTTTACAATCGTATTTTTGATAAAATCGTCCGTATCGTAACGTTAATTCCCGTAATAGTCGATATACAGTAAATCATAAGTGAGTACAAAGTTATTTTTCAATAAAATAAAATGTCGTCTAAAAACCAAACATCCATTAAAAATTTTTTTTTAAAACCTATTCAAACTTCAAATTTTATTCAAACTAGTACCTTAAAAGAAAATGTATCAATTAAAAGACCGTTTTCACCTAATGATGTTACTGATATTAGTACAAAAAAATGTATGAATGATTTAGCAACTCCGTCTTCGTCCTTAACTCATAATAATTATGATATCAGTTTATTCTGCAACAAAATACTTTCACAAAATGAAATTGATGACATATTAAATAAAGTTTGGACACCAGGAATAAATTATAAATTTCCGATAACATCAATTACTTCTAGAAAAGACCAAAAAGTAAGAAATCTTAAATTTCAATATGCATAGTTAGTGCGATTTCCTCGGTTGTTGTATTCAGGAATACAAGATGGTGCATTTTGTAAATTTTGTGTATAGCGTTTTCGAAATCTCATGGTGGACACAATTCTTAATTGTTAGGTAGTCTTGTGTTAAAAAAATGTAATAACTGGAAACATGAGGTTGAAATATTTACCAAACACTCATCTCTAGAATATCACCAATGTTTTCTTGATGCTACTAATTTTTCAAACGTTTTAAAAAATCCAAGAATGTCTATTGAACAACAATTAGATACCGGGAAGGTTAAACAGATTACAGAAAATAGAAACAAAATTAAACCAATAATTGAAGCTATTATTTTGTGTGGGCGTTAGAACATTTCTCTACGAGGGCATCGTGATGATGGTCGTTTAGTTATCACTAAATCTGATGACAATGACTTAAAAAATAATGAAGGAAACTTTCGAGAAATTCTTCGTTATAGAGCTCAAGGAGATTTAAATTTGAAAATGTGTTTAGAAAGTGATGGTACAATTAAATATACGAGTAAAACAAGTCAAAATTCTATTATTGAAGCCTGTAATTTAGTTTTACTCAAAAACATTGTAGCACGTGTAAATGCTGCAAAATGTTTCTCAATACTCGCTGACGAAACAGACGATGTATCGGGCGTGGAACAAATGTCTCTCTGTGTCACATATTATTTTTTTAGGACCCCCCACCCCCCAGAAAAATTTTGAAAATCCGCCACTGCTTACTTATAATAGTTAAGTATACGTGAGACGTACGTAAAACGCTATAACTAAGTCAAATAGTCAAATACCTACGTAACCTTATGGAAATCTGGCAACATTGCAGTATTGCACTAAACTCTTGGGTACAAAACGTACGGAATCGTTTGTCTTAAAATGTGCACGATTCCGTACGCTGATAAGGACCGTACGGAATCGTGTTCTACAAATATTAATTACTATAATATTTTATAAGTGACTATATAATTTTCCAATGATATTACACAATATTATATTATTTAATCAAAATTAGAAAAATTATGGGCTGGAACCCGATTGAGAACCCTAACCCTAACCTTTTTCACAACCAGCTATTGAGCACGGCGGGAGGGCCGTGTTTGCGCCTAAATAGCGTATATGCGCCTATATGCAAAAACCTCGATTGCGCTTAATAAAATTAAAATACTTTAAATACTGGCAACAAATAAATTTGGCAACATTGCAGTAAAACTTAAATTTCTCGTCCCACTTTTTTCAGACTTCGAACTGACAGAATAACATTTATTGAATTATTCTGGTGTGGTTAAAAATTTTGTCTTTACTGTTCTGTTGCGTCGTTGTTATTTCTTATTACATTACATATCTATTGTATTTTTAATAAAATAAAATTTAAATTTTTCGCGTTACTTTGACTTTGTTACTTATATTTTTTATGAAGTTAATTGTTGATGTTGAAGTATCTCTTAATTCGTTGATAACCTGGTGTTTTTTTATAACTGCTTTATTTTTTATTTGTTTTATTGTTGTTTTAGCAAGATTTATTTTTAAATATGTATCTGTTTGAAATTCAACTAGAACTACCACAAATTTTATGATTGATGGATGAGCGTTAAAAAAATATGAATTAAAATGTTTATGAAATGATTCACATGCGTTTGTTGTCTGTGTTAGATTATTACATCCTTTTGCCCATAATTCATGGGAAAATAGACTACCTTCGCTTACGAAATTGTCAACTAAATAATCAGCAAATGATTGTATTTTTTTTTCTTCTGGAATTTCAGACATAAGTTCCAAAAAGCAATCTGATACTTCTTGTGGATGTAAAAATGGAAGACCGAAGCAATATTGTAACCATTTTCCTTCTGGACTATTAGATTTATACATATTAGTTAATCCAAGACTTTGAATTTTTCTGTACCAACATTGCCCCAAGTGAAATCTGCAGGTGGAAAGTTTTATATCCGGCCAAATATTAGATGCAGAGTTTAAAATGCTTTTTTCAAAGTCAGAATATATTTCAACAGGACAAAACTCAAAGTTTAAATTTGAACATAAACGCTTAATATTTTCGAATACATATTCATAGACATCACAACATTTTGATGGTAACAAACAAAACACTAGAGGTATGTAATGATTATTATAAAATCCATGAATTGTGAAAAGTTGACAAAAAAATTTTGTGCAATAAGTAAATGTACCATCGGCGTATATAGTATTAACCAAACTTAAAAATTGCAAATTTGCGGTACACGTAAAAATTACAATATTTTTTTCTATGTCATTTACTGCAATCATTGATTCTCCTTTAGATGATAACATATTATATTTGATATTAAAAATTCTTGAACTTCAACAATATTTTTTGGAATATATGTTTGTGTGTTTCTACACGGGTACATTCTGTCACGAATTAATTTAACGTCACCGTAAACTAACGTGTCAAAATTATTTTTTGTAATTTCAGAACGTATAATTTTAATTGGACGATCAGTCATGTCTTTGGCTCTTTTTTTACACGCACTTCGAATAATTTGACGATTTAATTTTTTTTCGTCAATATTATGGTTATGATTTAAATTGCTACTTACAGTTACATTTCCATTTTTAATTAGTCTTGCTAAACACGATTTCATTGTACAACGCCAAGTTACATTACCAGATATACTTTCATAAACTTTCCTGAATTTAAAACTGTCAATTATAAGTAAATCTTTAAAATTGTTACTCGCACCTTTTGCTAATATAATTTTATTTTCTGTCATTTTTGAAACAAAAATACACCAAACTGAAATGTGTAATTAAATGAAGTACAGCGATGACTGACTATCTGCGATCGAGATTTTAGAAATACCGCCGTAAAATGCCGTATATCGACTATATAGGTAATAAAAATTATCTATAGCAAAGATAAAAAGTTAGATATGATTAAAGACATGAAGGTATATCGAGTCACGACTGATATAGAAATTAAATTTCCCAATATTTCACAGTGGTTCAAAAATGAAAAGAGTTGGGAAAACGCTGTTGCCAAATTTATTGATTTGTAACGTAATGGGAGCAAACAAGTATTTTAACGTATTTTAAGCGCAATCGAGGTTTTCGCGTATAGGCGCAAATACGGCATTTAGGCGCAAAAACAGTCCACCCAGCACGCCTGCAATGAAACAATAGGATGCCCAAAAAAAACCCAAAAACAATACACGATTGAGCACGAAAATAAGTGCGACGTTGGCACTTTGCACCATAGAATATTATCATTAAAAAACGAAATACATTTGAACACTTCATAAATATTTATAAATAAAAATCTTCTGTTGTTATTTTATTAGAACGATATTTTTCTCTTGCCCGGAATAGATTGTTGCTGTACAATCATTTTTTTTCCTTCTCCATTTCAACAGTTCACCTTTTTTTTCTTGCCCCAATAATCCTGTATACTTGAAAGCTCCAACATTTGCCAACTCTTTGCCTCTCTCAGATAATATAATTTGTATTTCATTATCCATCATAAAAGTCTTAAAAATTTGCAAAAAAAAAAACACTAGCACGATACAACAGAACAGACCACCTGTGAAATAAGTCTTAGGTATATACAATAACAGTTCATCACAATTTAATCATCAATCGTTGTAGATAAAATTCTGCTTTACTATCTATCCCATAGTTATTTTAAACTTTCGTGGGTACCCATCGATCGAAAGCAAAATCATTTTCTACTTTCGACGTTAGTTACCTTTTTTTTTTTTTTTTTTTTTTTTTATTGTGGTATCGAGGACTGGAGGAGGAACTATGGTGCCAGTACTTCTCCTCCAGCCCCCATCGTTTATTGTTAGAGACAAACACAAGACAATTAACAGCGGCGGGACAATCCCCCACCCGCTGTTCTTACAAGCAAATGGTTATGATACAACGGTAACTCAGGTCTTTACTAAAGAATATTTCGCCGGTTCGCGGCCTGTCGCACTCGTTCCTCATCTTCCTTTATTGAGAGGATGTTTTCCACCATGCCGTAGAACAGCCTGAACCGCTCTTCGGCCTCTCTCAGGATCACATCCTTCCCTTGTGCGTCCACCGGCAGGAGCTCGAACGCCGGTCCACAAATTATGTCCGGAACGTCATCGGTGGTCGGTTGGTGGCCGATCCTGGCTCTCAGGGCTGCACGAAGGCCGTCCCAGTAGGGGCAATCGAACAGGGTGTGTTCAACGGTGTCTGATTCGCCCGAGCACTGCCAGCAACGGGTGCTGGCGGCCTTGCCCATACGGTGGAGGTACCACTCGAAGCAGCCGTGGCCCGTGAGTGCCTGAGTCATGTGATACGTCAGAGGCACCCACGGAACGGTCCTTCCTAGCCATCTTGCCAGGTCAGGGATGACTCGGCGCGTCCACTCTGCCTTAGGGGAGGCGTGCCATCTTGCCTGCCAGGCGACGATCGTGATTCCTCTTGCCTCACGTTTCACTGCCGCCTTGGAAGGCCGTTGTTCGCCTGGCTCCGTTGCAGCACGCAGACGGGATCCGATGTACTGCCTCTCCAGTCCAAGCAGATCAACGGGTGGCATGCAGGCCAAGACCAGGGCGGCCTCGTCCGACACGGTGCGGTAGGACCGAATTACCCTTAAGGCGGCGGTTCTCTGCGGACGGATCAAGATAGCCCTAGTTCTGGCGACTTCTGTGACGGAAGGGATCCAGACGGGAGCAGCATACAGCAACTGGCTTTCCACAACGGTCGCGAGCAGCCTCCTCTTCCACTGAGCCGATCCGCCCGTGTTAGGCATGAGCCTGGATAACGCGGCAGCTGTGCGGGCCGCCTTCGCAGCGACAGAGCTCGCGTGTGCAGCAAAGGTTAGACTCTTGTCCAGGATCACGCCGAGGTACCTGATCTCATTCCGCAATGGAATCAGGTGGCCGCCGACCGTCAAGCGTGGTGGGACAAACGCCCGCCTCCGGGAAAGCACCACCGCCTCGCTCTTCTGATGAGCCAGCTCTAGGCCCCTGCTCCGCATCCAGACATCTATGGCCGCCAGTGTGGGATTGATTGCATCTTCGAGCTGCTGTCCGGTCACGGCTGTGCCCACAACCGCGAGGTCGTCCGCAAAACCGACTAGCTGCACCCCGGGCGGCGTTTCCATCTTCAGGAGGGAGTCGTAAGCGACGTTCCACAAGGTGGGGCCAAGGACGGAACCCTGTGGCACTCCGCATGTCACCGGTCTCTCTGCCAATTCCTCGCCAGTCAGAAGTGTTCTGTCAGTCAGCCAGGACCGGAGCATCTCTACCAGGTACTCCGGGTGTTAATGCCCCTCAGAGCTGCGTCGATGACCGGCCACCCCAGAGAATTGAAGGCGTTCCTGACGTCCAGCGTCACCAGAACGCAGAGGCTCTTCAATCTCGGGGTGGTGGCCGCCTGAGCAGCGATGCTGAGAACGGTGCCGATAGCTGACTCCGTGCTAACTCCCCTCCTGAAGCCAAACTGATTCGGGGCTCTTCTCCGCCCCCCGTGAGCGTCCAGGTGATCATCTAGCCTCTGAAGAAGGAGCCTCTCGAGCAGCTTCCCAGGGGCGTCCAGCATGCAGATCGGCCTGTAGCTCGACGGGGCGTCCGGAGGTTTGTCCGGACCCTTACGAAGTAGCACTAGACGAGCCCTCTTCCAACGTGGTGGGAACGTCGACGCGTTGAGGCAATCATTGAAGACGCGGAGGACTGCGCAGGGCTGGGCGAGCGCGGCAGCCCTAAGGATCTCATTGGGGATCCCCGAAGGACCGGCCGCCTTGCCCGATGCGAGTCTCTTAGCTGCTCTGCTGAGTTCTTCCGGCCTGAATTCTGGGATGACCCTGGTGAACTCAAGCGTGTTCAGGACCGGGTCGAAAGCCTGAAAGATGTTGTGCACCGCCGGGGACGGAGCCAAACCCCAATCCGTGACGGGGGCCGCTGGGAACAGAGCGTCGGCGATGACGGCCTCCCTGCCCTTGGAGCTCGCGGCCGGGTTCTGACCGCCGAGCTTCTTCATTACCAACTTGTACGGTCTGCCCCATGGGTCTGTGTCAACCTGGGCGCACAAGTCGGCCCAGCACTTGTTTTTCGCCTCCCGGATGGCTATGCGTAGCTCCCTCTTGGCGGCGATGTAGGAAAACCTAGCTTCTTGGACTCCGGGCTGGTTGACGCGTCTGATACAGGCTTGGTATCGCCTACGGAGGGCAAGGGACTGGCGCCGCAGATCGGCGATCTTCTCCGACCACCAGAACACCGGCCGTCTGCCCCGAGGGCCTTTTCTTTTCCTGGGCATGGAAGCTTCGCAGGCGCCGAACAAGAACGCGTCAAATGACTCAGCCGAGGACAATGCAGTCTCGGCACACGCGGCACCGACGGTTACTCCTAGGTGTGTGATGCTCAGATGACGGCACAGGGCGTCTGGGTCGAGCTTCTTGGTTGACCAGCCGGAGGGGACGCTAGCGGGTACATCGGCGACCGGGGCCAGGGCCGGGTCGGCCGTGTTGAAACAGACGTAGTTGTGGTCGCTCAATGTCTCTAGGTCGGGTACCTGCCAGTCAGTGAGGTCCACTCCTCGATAGAACGTGAGATCGATGATTGATGTGGCCGCCCCTCTCACGAAGGTAGGGGAGGTGCCCGAGTTGGCCAAGATCAGCCCCAGACTTATGGCGAGATCGGACAGCGGTGCGCCCCTGGGGTTGCTGGTTCTCGAACCCCACTCCACGTTCCAAGCGTTGAAGTCGCCGGCCAGGACGATCGATGAGTCCCCTCTAGCGCGGATAGCCGCCTCAAGGTCGCCCAGAAACAGTATATACTCCGGCAGCGAGACCCCGGGCCTGCAGTAACAGCTGAAGACGGTCAACCCCTGAAATGATAGCCAGGCGAAACCGCTGCCGGAGCCCCGACCATCGTGACTGAGCTCTGAGCGCAGTGATGTCCCCACAGCAGCCTTGCGATCCGTACTAAAGCACCACCGGTCCTCGTGGCCATAGGGGGTGGCCGGCTCGGATACGATGAAGATGTCAGCCCCGATCTCTTCCGCCGTCTGTGCCATAAGCTGCTCTGCTGCCCAATTCGCATTCAGATTTATCTGCAGGAATTTAATCATCTGAACTCTTGGCTGCTCCCGACTTTCTTCTAGCGGCGCACGCCCCGGAGCCTGGTTTGTGCGCGACCTTCGGCAGACCAGCGGTTTCGCAGGCCACGCAGCGGTCATCGCCCTCGTCGCAGTCCTTCATTAGGTGACCTGCCACTCCGCACTTCCAACAGGCGCCCGTCCTGTCCTCCGCGGTGCAGGATCTGGAGTTGTGTCCGAAGGCCTGACACCTGAAGCACCTCTCCGGTGGCAGCGTTCTTGGCCGGACGCGGCACATGGTCCACCCGATCGGGACCCTGGCGATGCTGGCAGCAATACTCCTGGGCATTTTTGCCGTAGCGATCTGTTGTCCGGATCGGGTGCCCCATATCCTGACGTCGCTGACTACGTCCCTGTCGATCCTGGCTGCCGGATCGTCCTGGCCGGGAATCGCGTCGCGAAGCGCCTCCAGGACTTCCGAGGCGGTGGCGGTTGCGTCGATGTCCAACACTTCGACTTCCACCTGGACCCCAAGCTGGACCACCTTCCCAACGGAGTCACCGAGCTTGCTTGACATGGCTGAAGCGATGGTCTTGGCAGCTTTCGTTGAGCTGCTTCCCTTGGGTAGCTCCAGGAGGAGACATCCGTCCCGTGTCTGCCTCATAGTGACGCTAGTGCCTATCTCCTCCCTGGTCAACCCGCAGTTCCGCACTGCCAGAATGGTGTCCCGGTAGGACTTTCCGACCGCGTTTTGGATTAGGATCGCCGGCGGTTTATTGGAGAAGACTGGCGGGCGGTGGCGTGTCCCTGCGGCGGGTGGGGGTGCAGCAACCGTCGTTTTTCTCCCTTGCCTGGATCGTCTGCCGACGACTTTTGACCACTCTTCGCTGTCCGTTTCCATGGCATCCGTTTCGGCGTCCCGGGCGGTCTGTTTACCTGCTACCTTCGGTTTCCTTGACCTGCGTGCCGAGGCTGCCTTGGACTCGATGACCGCGTCACTGTCCCAGAAGCCCGGGGTCAGGATCATATCCGTGGAGGCGTCAGATGTAGATGCAGGGGGAGCGCTAAAGTTGGGCGCGTTAAGCAGTTCCCCATCCATACTTAGTAACGAATTTAAGCATTCATACGCCTTGTTGTTATGCTCTAGAATCCGCCCCATTGCGGCCCGCAGCGCCTCGTCCGACGCGCGGTCGTTTATCATCCTGGCATCCCTGTGTACGTTGATGAGGTGCGACGTGACTCCCTTAAGTGACGTCCAAAGGTCTTGCAACCAGGTTGCTGAGGACTTCGGGGACGTTGCGATCTTCATTTTCTTGACCGAGGGTCCGTTGGTTGAGTTTGGCTCAGACGATTCGTGCGCGTCGGCCATTGGTCGAGCGATCGGTTCTGAGTCCGGTTGAAGCGTGGCGTCGCCGGGGGCCGGGCCCCTGGCGCTGGGGGTAGACGGCTTCTCTTCCTCCTGCGGTTCGGGTCCGGAGCCGCGGTTTCGGAGTCCCTCTATCTTCGCCCCTGGGGGTGATAGGGGGTCCAAGTTTGCGGGGTCTGGACGGGCGTCGCCGGTGGTGATGGGGGGGGGGTGCTCTAGGGGGGGGGAAATTTTTCTCCCCGAGCCTCTACGACCACTCCCGGCCGAGATATCCGCGAAAACGCGAGAACGGGGTATCCGCGAGGAGCGCTAGCGTGGGCGGGCGTGGTGGTTCGGGTCTGAGGGGGCGTGGCTGCTATCGGTTCCGGCGATGCGGTTTGGTGCGCAGGCACGTGACTTATCTGGATGGGTGCGTCGAAGGCGCGTGCGCACACGGGGACAGAGGTTGCTGCGATAACGGAGCGACCTGCTGCGGTGTACGTCCTTACGGATCGGCGTACCCAACTCGACTATGGCGGCGTACCCAACTCGACTATGCGACGTTAGTTACCTATCAGTAATCTACACAACATACTTACTAGTGAAAATATGACAACGTTCTATACAATATTTATTTTTTTTTATCGTGCTCAAACGGGTTGTCAAAAAAGTCGGCCGATAACGACCGTGCCCAATCGGGTATCACCGAAATTAAGGTTCTGTTATTTTACCAAAAACCGGCCCAACAGTTCGACTGCTTTTACAATCAGACGGGGGCAAATGTCCATTGGTTAGTATGAAAAGGTTCGATAAATCCCTAACAATTGTACAATATTATTGTACGATAATATTATTATGGTGAAAAAAAATTAATTTTATGATAGTTTTATTTGTATTACGGATCCAAATACTTTTTTCAAGCTACTTTTTACTCCTTATATCCGTTGTGCAAATTGTTTCTGTTCCGTCCAAAGTGAATAGTGACCGCTGAATGTTTATTGCGGCTTATATTGTAATTTTCGAAGTGTTAACAATAATAATAATTTTTTTGAAAAAAAAAAATAAAAAAAATAATAAATTGAAAAACAAAATAAATATTCAAGTAGGGGTAAATAAGTTGAAATAATTTAATAATTATTACATAAACGTACCTACATACGTGTTAAAAGGTCGGCAGCGATGATAATGCATTATTGTATAAAGGATTTAGCCAACGATAGTAAAAAAAAAAAGAATAAATAATAATGAAAAAGTTCTAACCAAATAGTTTTTTTTTATTTTACGATAAAAAGGTTCTAATTTTAGAGCTTTTTCATACTAAACAATTTATAATTTAATTGATTTTCATACTGACTAATGTATGGAATTTTCACTATCATTTTGTAAAATAATCTATACAATTGTCACTCCATATGCCTTTTCGAACTCCGAGTGTGAAAAAAGTTTGTTCGAGGAGAAAAATATTATTTGAACTCGAACCTTAAAATATTGCTCTTACGGAGAATTTCATAAAAACGATTTAAAACCTTTTCGTTGTAGACACACGAATATTATGATGGCTATATATATACGTATATGGCAATCCAGAAAAAGAAACTCCGTTAAATCACCGTTGTACGAAAAAAAAAAAAAATAAAGTAATGGTATTAACACAGATTTCACGTGTCAATAATCATTAAACTTGAAAACTTTTTTCGGGAAACAACAATCTAATCCATCAAAAACTTTCCCCGACGTTTTAATAGTATATACACCGAAAACATGCGACTGCAGCGAGTGAGTATTTTTTTTTTTTAATATAATTTGTTTTGAACTGCAGGAAGGAAAGTACGTTGAAGAGTAAAAGGTTGGCAAGTGGAGTACCTCTCTAAAGCGCAAATTCGTTTTGAGATGTTGTACCGTATAGTGGTGGGACGAAAGCGGGAAAATAAATTTATTATCCAATACAGAATCGTAACCGTCACACTATATATAGGTTTTAGTTTAAAATTTGAAGTTTGTTATATATTTTATTTCTGAAATAGTGTTTTTATATTTCCAACAGTAATCGAATTTGATGAAAAATCTGACGACAGTGATCGAAAAATTGAAGTTTAGTACTGTCGTATCGTATTTTATTTCTAAACTAAATGTTTGTATAAGCAATTTCTAAACTCAATAAAATCGTCAATATGTTTTGACAATTTTTGAGTTATTCATGGGCAAAATACATTTTCGAATTTTTTATTACCATTGACGATAACGTTTTTTTCAATCAGCCAATAAACTTGAAAATTCAATACAAGGTTCTCCGTGACTCGTTTGTAAGTAAAAAGTAAAAAAAGTTGATCTTAAGTCTCTAATAGTTTTTTATTAACGTCTGAACCATACTGTAATGATCGACAAAATATGTAAAAATCCTGTGCGTTTTCGGTTTTTTTTTTTAATTAAGAAATTCATTCAGAAAGTCAAACAAACCCGTAGACAAACCGATTTCATATTTTATTGTAATTCGAAAATAAATAACTGTACATTCTTGACATTTTTACTGGATTTTAAAAAATTGTCATTTTCTGTAAACCATTAAATTTTAAAAATATTTTGACACTTTGTAGAACAATTATTGGCATAAGAAATTTTCGATTGTTTTGTTGATTTTCTATAAATTTCGATAAAAAAAAAAAAAGTTTGAAAATTCAATACAATACGTTCTATTGTACCTAACCTACACAGGATGTGTGATGAGTTTAGAGCTAGGATTTGTATTATGCATTAGCATAGTTTTTTTTGCAACTTCTGATTACTGAATTTGTCTGAAAAGTCCACGAATTTTATTTTGAATAAAATGCATATTATTGCATATTATAATACAAATTTACAACGCAATAAACACATAAACTTTTGGTGTACATTTTTATACCTTAGTGATTAGTAAAAAATAAAAACCAAATACGATCAATCCAAAACAAAAACACCGAAGCATTTATATATATATAGTAGGTACCTATATAAAATGTAAAATTGGATGTAATCTGGATGAAGATTTTCATTGCGATCTAACTCCACGGGGAAATCGAAAAATTAAAAACACAAAAATTACGTCACGTGATGTCGGAGTTCTATCGAGTATAGGACTGTATAATAACTCGATAATTCGAAATTCAGGAAGCCGAGATAAAAATTCGATTTATAGGGGTTTTCGATTCAACGAGTGTCCGAATAATGGAGGGAAAAAAATTATTACATATTACATTTATTTTTTCATTTATTTATTATACATATTATTATTATATTTTACATAGGTATTATTAAAGAAATCTGTTTTATTTTTTTTTTCGTGATAAATTGTTGGCTACGATCTGGTCCATAGCGTTATATAAATAAATTACTGATAGCATTGAAAATAGATAATTATAAACGTCATATAGATTGTACATATAATCATTATACATAATATTATAATCGAGTTAAAAGAAATTCGATTTATATAGAAGTTGGGGACAGTGGCGTGCTCAGCTTTTTTGAAAGGGGGGGGGGGATATTCATTTTATTCAAGCAATATTCCATTTGAAAATACATTATATACATACAAGTATAATATATTAATTTAAATATACAATAAATTAATTCGTTTTTAACTAAATGAGAATATCTAGCTTTACTATATTATTCGAATATTGTTTTTTACTCAAATAATGTTTGAAAATTATTCGAATAATTTCTTACTCGAATAATAATGTTTGAATATTATTCGATTTTTTACTCAAATAATAAAGCTAAGACTATGTACTATGTAGTACTGAAACTGGACTATTTACTAAGTACAATAATAACGTCTTCAATATTGATAAATCAAGTAATAATAAACAATAGTTACTACTGAGGTACATATTATATACATATAGAGTGTAGACATACTAGAAGAACTATAATCATTCTATAAAAGGTACATATTTTATTCAAGTATAATTATGTTTGAAAATTATTTAAATACATTTTTATTCAAAATATTATAAAAAAAATAATTCGAATAATTTTTTATTCGAATAATAATATTTTAAAATTATTCAAAAAATGTTTTAATTGAATACATATTTATTTGATTAATTTTCTAGATAAAATTTTGCCCATTTTTGCCGCCCGGTCGACTATGGGTCGACATCGGCCACCGTCGCTCTGCTTTATTATTTTTATAATTAGACATGCATTCGAGTATTCGACTATAATATTAATATATTATATCATGCTATAAACATGTATATCATTGTAGAACCTATTCATATATTTGCTTATAATTTATAAATAATATTTTAATTGAAAACTTCTATATTTAATTTAGTATAATTTATTATAGACGATAATAAGCAAATTAATGCAAATGCAATATAAATATGTTATAAATACTAATAGTAATAAAATCAGCTCCGTCTCAACATTTCCGGAAAAATTGAAATAACAATTAACAGGACGTTTATTTTTAGAACATCATATTGATACGGGCCTTATAAGTTATGCTGAGTGCGGAGACAATAAACATGACGCACTTAAATATCGAATTTATAATACAAGAACGCGATCTTATTTACAACCAAAATCTTGAATTTTAAACCTAAATTTTTTTTTCATGTAGATAATAAATCATTACAAAAAAATCCAATGGGGGGGGGATATGACACCCTGATCCCCCCCGTTAGCACACCACTGGTTGGGGAAAAAAAATTCGAATAATTGTAGAGTGTGTCCCTCCGACGACAGACACTTCGAATCATCGAGGGAATACATGATATTAGGTATTTTCTTCTGATTATAGATAGGTTTTCTCGGGGGGGACTAAGCGCGTTTAGTTCGATTAATGGAGTTTTTCGAATTATATCTAGGTTCGAATTATCGAGTGACTTCGACGAGGTCTTTTATTTTTGAACATTTTTAACACCAAATCGTTGTAATACTTTCGAATTATAACATTATATAATAATCATAAATCGTGACTGGGAGTAAGCAACGCCCGCAACTACTAGCTCCCGGATGGGTGACCGTTGGGGGTGTTGTAGTGGTTAAAACATTGCCACACATACACACAAGCGTCCAAACGTACAGTATCCTCCCCTATATACGGTTCCACGGGCCAATATGATGACCAATGTTGTCGAAGCCACAATAAAAAAAATAAATAATTAAATATAACATTTTTAATATTTTAGAATTTAAAATTGCAATTTTTGTACTTCGCTTCATTTTTTTAAAATCAAATGCATATTTTATCTCTGTTTGTTGCATATAAAATATAAATCATAGCCCTACAGCGATGACGGCGGGACGGCGATTTTTTCGTTTTCCCGCTTCCGACTTGCGGGCGACGACCCACCCGCTGTATTTATTATTTCACTCGCCCGCACGCATAATACGAATTATATGGAGGTACCTATATATATATATATATATATTATATGCTCTGTCGCGAAAATTCGATACAATATTATAGTGTAAGGTTCGTGTGTAAACCTCGAACCGGGGTCAACTCGAGTCGCGTACAATATTATTATCTACCTATAGGTATATATATTATATACAATTATTATGTATATATTATATACGTATAGCTAGGTTTTTGCCGCAGTCGCGACGAAAACACTAAAAGTATAATTATATTTATTTATTTAACGGACATCATTTTACATTTGAAAACGGTTAATTTATTAGAGACGTACAATAATATTAATATATAGGTAGGTATATAGATACGTCACGACGAAGACGCTAAAACATATTTTGTTAAACGACAAAACGAAAGAAAGATGAAATATAAGTAAGTATATTAGTTAACTAGGGATGGAAATGCCGGAAAATTTCTGGGGGGGAAACGGTTTTTTCCCCAGATTTTCGGAAAAAATGGAAAAATTAGAGAATATTCAAATAATATGTAATACATTTAAAAAAAAAATAGAAGTTCTCTTAAAATCGAAATGAGCACTGAAAGATGAAATATGCTATTAAAATATTGTAAAATAAGCCCTTAAAATACAAAAAAAATGTATAACAAATCAGGTGAGGTTTGTAAAACCTTAAAAATAATGAATCCATTTTTTTTTATCTACAGTGTCGTAATAAAATAGTGGTAGTAAAAAAAAGTTTCGAGTCGACGATGAGCTCGTTGACATCGCCATTCATCGCGGGAAAAATATTCAAGAAATATTCTAGAAATATTTTTGAAAGCTCCTTATAGAATTCATTTCAATTCAATTCAATCATAATAATATAATGAATGCACCTAATGAACCATATTACCCGTCTCGACCTATATTATAATGACACGGTGGACAATATTTATTAACATCGGCAATATATTATTTTATGCAGATAATTTCGAACGTTTAAAAATGTCATTTAAAGTCTACAAGAAGACCGTCGTCAAAAGCATTAAAAACTGTAAACAAATTTCAACCCAATCAAATGTATAATTAACGATTTAACTTAAATTAAAACCGATTTTTCGATTATTATTGTTGAAAGTATTAAAAAACTTGAGACTTCTGGTTTCCTACGTCTTATAGATGATGCTTTAGAACTAGAGAATTATGCTTAACTTTTTTTAACTGCCACTTACACAACTGCAGCTTATGAGGAACCTATTGAGTTACATTTTTAACCCTTAGGTTTAAATTCTCAAAATATTATATATTTTTCACTACAAAATAGTTTGTATATTTTGTTGATTTTGTAAGAGTTTTAACTTTAAAAGCTTATAAAAAAATTCCGACTAACGATTTTCAATTTCAATATATACTACTTATGGTTAACCTTAAATTACATTTTCAAAAATGTTGATCAATTCTATGGTTATAATCGCCATTCTTATAAAAAAAAACATAAAAAAATCGAATATTTTAATTTTCTATAAATAGCTCAAGAAACGTCAAAATATTTTAAAAATTATAAAATTTTTAGATAATGTTTATGTTAATTGATTGGTTTAAATTTAAAATTTCTAAAGTTTTTAGTTTTTGAGTTACAGCAAAATAAAGAAATCAGTTTTGTCGAAAAGTGGTTTTGCGTAAAAATTCACGTTTTTCCCTAATTTTTGGTTGGGTTTTCCTGACTCTTATGAAAATTATTGTTAATTTTCAACTTTTCACCCCTAAAGTACTAACTAGATGCGATTTGCGACCGAAAGCTATGGGCGAAGTTATAATCGGATCATTTTTACTGCTCCAAAACACGATGACAGACACAAAAAAAATTAAAATAAATTTAAAAAAAATTAAAAAAAAAACACACACAATATTGTAAATTCAATACGTTCATCGCTCCGCTCAGAATCTAAAATGTAATACTCTTTTTAAAGCTAATTACGTTCGTAGTTGATGCTTAGCCAATAAAAAAAATAAAAATGTTTGTTTGTTTTTAAAGTGATATTTTTTATAAGGGAAGAATCGTCTATTTTATTGTCAGGGAGTTTGAATAAGAAAGTTGTACAGAACGGGTTTTCCCGTCTTTTAATGGCTTCAAATTTAAAAAGTTGAGAATGTCTTCTTATCCTGCAGAGTGAGGAGTGGTTTAAATAGATTGCTTTTATAACAAATACAACGAAACATAATATTGTTAAGGATTTTATATTTTTTTACCATCGCGTATTTGTGAAACCGTATTTACATATTATATACATACATATTCTTTGTTTGATAGAGTTGATCATCAATTAGTATTAATATTAATAAAAAAATTAGAATCAATCGGGTTTTGAGCAATCGTTCTCGTCGTTCTCGTGGTTAAACTGTTTTTTAACAAATCGTAAAATATGAAAACTACTCTTCAGACGCATTCTAAATTCCTAACATAAAACGCGTAAGTATACAATTAATCTATCGAGTTGTATTACTATATTTTTTATTTATTTTATTCGTTTAAAAAAATGTAGGTGTACAAAAAGTAAAGTAAAGTCGAAAATTTGAAAAATAATTCATAATAGATTGTGTGTAAAAAGTTTCAATTCACAGGAACCGTAACAAAACATTGTTTAATATCAAAACAAAAAAAATTGAAAAAATGAAATATTATTAGAAACGCCAAAAAGACCTAAAAATTAAAAATTGCATAAAATGCGAAATAAAAGATTTAAAACTATTAAGTTTGTACCTAACAAGTTTTACGAAATTTGTTCAAACTCTGTACAAAGCGAAAGCAATGTTTTACAATGAACTAAAAAGAATGAATTTTCTTACAAATTCACAGTCTTATATATTAATAGTGATTTAACTCTACGATTTATTTTACAGAGAGACATCAATATCGTTAAGGACAAAGAAGACGATGAATGAATTATAATATATATGAGTGACCTAACACCTCACGACTTTGTTTTATCTGGAAATTTGTTTGATGCTCGAGCTGAACAAATATTTTATGATGGCCTATGATTTACTGCACTGTACTATATTACACAGTGTTGAGGAGTCACTCGACTCAAGTTAGAATATAGTTACTGCAGCTATGAAATTGCTTTCCCAAGCAGTTTGATGATAATTTAATTACATTTGTTGTGAGTATATTATAATAATTTATATACGTAAATTAAATTACTTTTTTGTGTTAAAATGTCCAATAATTACTCGTTACTGCGCAGTATAGTTTCTTTTGAACTCATTGTATAAGCCAATTGACGATAAGACATGTAAATACATTATTAATATAAGTTGCAATTTTTGGAAAATGCGTAGTCGTTTAAAATTAATTTAAAAAATAATAATAAAATGTGTTAAACAATTATTGTTGTTTTCTTGGTATTCTTAAATATAAATATGTATTATATAATTTCATATTTTGCATGCGTCATTACTATATTATTATTTTATGTTTTGCGACCACATAATAATTAAGTTTCAGTGATATTTTTGAAAACAAAAGTAACTTTAATTATTGAAATTGAATATAACTTGTTAAACCCGGACTCCGGAGGAATAATTATATTTAATATATAATAATATTTTGGTAACTTGATCAAAAAAAAAAACAACTTAAGAATTTTATTACAATTATTTCGAAAGGTTCAATTATTAATTGTAATTAAATTTGATAACCGAAAAAATGTGACTTTCTAACACTGCAGAAAATATATATCTCCCTGTATATTATATTCACATAAACTTAACCTAAAAGTGCCACCCCCCCCCCCCAACTCCACACGATAATGTTTCCAGAAGAAAAATGAACAAATAAAAGCATCGAAATCCAAATAGTTTTTCAATGAAATCATAACAAATATTATTATTTTTCTTTTAAACGTACTCGCGGTAATAGCAGATGGTTAGAAATGATGGTTACGATTACACACAGAAAACATCGATAATGATGAATGACTGTAAATAATAATATCGACCAAGGTGTAAACCAATTATTACTATATTATTATAATATGTTATAAATTAGGTATAAATATGATTATATTATAGTATATTATCGATTATCGCTTATCAATTAGGTCACTGTTGGCTATTATTTATTTACTTATTTATTAGTTATAATAGTTATAACATTATTGACGTATTATTCGATACGACAGACTAACTTTAATATCAAAGGTGGGCAAGTTAATGAAAAAAATTAACTCAAGTTAAGTTAAATTAAGAGGACACAAGATCGATAAGTTAAAAGTTAACAGTTAACAAATTATAAATTTAACTCGATAAGTTAAAAGTTAATATAGAAAAAAAAATTAACTTAACTCAGTTTAAAAAAAGTTGATCTATTTTTTTTAAATTATTATGTTAATCAAATAAAGAGTAAATGTGTCCTCCTATTTTCTAATTTATAAATTATAAAAACAATTTGATTGACCTTTAACATAATGTACACTGTATACCCTTTTACTTTTCTATTACCTATTTATTAATTTAAACTATGCGTTCACTACTCGTTACCGTACTTAATGACATTTTTAATTATTTTAAGTAATAATGTAATAAATAATATTACGAAATCTGAAATATAAAATGTCTACCATATAATATTATAACAATATGTCAATATAATGAATGGACTAAATAAATATCGCACACGGTAGGTAAACGAATGACGATTATGATAAAGTACGATTACGATTTACAAACAACGTAAGGGACTGGTCGATGCAAGCGCACTATAATTCATACTATTGTCTACTAGTATAGACCGGCATAATATTATCATGTATATATTATACATAACTATAACTATATACTTTAAACGATAATTTAGTTTTCAAGTTATTTTTAGAATTTTCTTTCCAATTTAAGTTTTATTTTTATTTTTTTACTGATAATATCAGATAATATTTCGATTATACGTAAATATTACTATAATAGTAATATTTCAAAATTTCAAAATATTTTTAACTTATTGTTTTTTTTTTTAAATCAACTGAGAAAAGCTAAGTTATTTCAACTGTAAATTAAACTAATTAAGTTCATAAGTTGATTATAAAACAAACTAACTAGATAAGTTAAAAAGTTAAAAAAAATTAACTTTTTAACTTAACTTTAACTTTTTAACTAGTTAATGCCCACCTTTGTTTAATATATTATTTTGTGTTCTATTGCCATAGACGTAAATAAGGGTGGTTTGGGGGGGGGGCTTTGGTGGGTAAGGTGATATTTTGTTCCTTTTTTGGGACATTTTGTTTCATTTTTAGATTCTTTGTTCTTCTTTGGAGAAATGTTGATCCTTTTTAATATTTTATTAAAAATAATGTAAGATATTTTGTTTCTTTAATTAAAAACCAAAAGTAGAACAAAATATCCTAAAAACGGAACAAAATGTCCTAGTGCGAGATATTATTTTGTTACATTTGGTAGACTTTTTGTTCCGTTTTGTGAATAATTTGATACTTCCAAAAAAATTAATATCTGAACAAAAAATTCTTAAACGGAACAAAATGTCCTAAAAAGGAACAAATTATGAACTAAATGGTCGCACTAAGACATTTTGTTCCCTTTCAGGATTTTTTGTTCTGTTATTATTTTTTTGAAAGCATTAAATTTCTCACAAAATGGAACAAAGTCCAACTAGTGGAACAAAATATCCTCGCGGAACAAAATTTGGGACTTAGACATTTTGATCCCTTTTAGGATTTTAAGTTCCTCGATTGATTATATTGAAAAAGGAACAAAATATCCAAACACCGCTTGTATGGGCTTAGCCAACCCTTCAGCCCACCTCAAGCCCACCTAAAATGAAATATGAATTGAAAATTTGAAAAAAAGTGAGTTATTTTTTTTTTATTAAATAAATAATAGAAATACAGAATACTTTCATTATTTAATTTACCCCATTAAGCAAAGCTTGTGGCGAAGTAAATGAGTTGTTAGAAATACAACAAAGCCTATATAATATGTTAAAATACAATATTTAAGATACTTATTTCGCTTTTTTTTAATGAGCGTTATCAATAAAGCACTTTATGTCAGTGTTGGTCTCACCACTGCTCGTTTTAAAATAAGTGTGCATGATCATATAATGTCGAATAGTTGTTTATTTTTATGACTAAAATGTATTATTGTTAGAATATTTTTAGGTGCTATGTGTGAGTGGATTTTTTGTACGTTTCAATATGTTTAGCTCTGAGAGTGATTTCTGGTAGTGCGAATCGGATATTACGTATTATTGTTACTTTGGAAAGTCAAGAGTTCCCTGTAAGTAAATACTCTTCAATAAATGTCCATAAAAAGTCCAAAAAATGAACATAAAATATGACCAACAAATCTACTTTATTAAATAAAAAAAAATTTAATTTAAAAATAATAATCATTATTAGAGATATGACTGTGATAAACGGTGTCAGAAAAATGTTAAATATGAATTGTAAAATAATAGACAATAGTAAACGTTTCGATTGTAAGTAGAACACGCAACGGCGGTAAACCGCGGGTATCGGCTGTTCGGTTCGCGATTAATTTAATTGCAACAATAACCCCCTAATAATAATGATAAAATAATTTTTTTGAATATTTAAATTTTCGTCGAAATACCACACATTGTACAACAATTACAAAAAATATATGTCCTATTATGATATGAAAAATATGATTTAAAAATATAAAAATTTGAACGAAATTAGATATTTAAATGAAAAACAACCATGTTTGTTATTCCGTCGTAATTTAAAAATGTTTTTTGTGGATGCTCGAATCTTTTAAAGTATATTATTATATTTTATACACTTAATTATTTTTGCAAATGCAAAGTTTTCTGCAAAAATGAATTAAACCTACCGTATTATTTTAATATAGTAATAAAATGAATTATTTTAATAATAGCGATAATATCTTAATATAGGTACACTCAGTTATATCATGAAGGCTGACAGACCGTCTTCGGCCAGAACCGTTTTTCGTACACAATGATTTATATCATTTGTTTTTTCATATTTTCACGACACTTTTCAATTAAATGGTCATTTTTTTTTTCATGTAAAATTAATTATCATACCTTTTTATTAAAGCTTAACAAGTAACATAATATTATAATGAAGGTGTGGAGGTCTTACTATTTTTTTTAAATGTATGTTCCTGATTGTATTAATTACAGCATATAGGTATTAGGTACTTACATACTTCAATCAATTATAAAATTTAACAAAACCTCTATGATCACCACTATATTATAGTCCTAATATTATACAAACATATTATTTTCTGTGAATTAGCAATTAAAATATATTAGTTTATTACTCATAACAACTCAATACTATATACAGTATACATCAAGGCTGGGCAAGTTAATGATATTTTTTAACTCAGTTAAGTTAAGTTAAGTTAAGTATTTTTTTTTCAATTAAATTAAAAGTTAAGTTAATAGACAATTTTAAAACATCAATTAAGTTTAAACTAAGTTAACAAATATTATTAACTTAACTTCAATTAATAAATTAAGTTAATAAAAAGAAAATAATAATATTAATTATTATGTATGCAACCCATATTATATGACCTATATAAAAATTAAAACTAACGACATATTAGTTTTCATTAATAAAAATATATACAAAATTCTTTATAAATACACCTTTTTTCCTAATAATATTTTTTATATTCTATGAACTTATAAATTATATAAATATTATTTTTCTGAAAAATTTCTGAAAATTAAAAACTAACTTAATTGGAAATATTCAAATAATATAAGTTAATTTTAACTTTTAAGTTAACTTAGATACAAATGAGTTAAGTTAAAGTTAATTTAATTAAAACAGTGAACTAGTAAGTTAAGTTAATAAGTTAAAATTAACTTAACTTGTAACTTATTAACTCGTTAATGCCCAGCCTTGCGCATAACTCGCTTTAAAATTAAAACATAATAAAAAGCCATTGAGAAGCCCTCGATAATAATGTTACCTTTAATTTTTATAAGAGGTAAATTCACTCTAGATTTTAAATTCATGGAGCTTCGCGTGATCTGCTGAGCGTAAAATTTGCTATGTTACGCACTTGTAAGACGGAGACAACACATGACGTCCTCTTAAGCAACAATGGTTATTAATTTATTATTGTTATTAATATTATTCTTATCGGGGATCGACGTCGTCGTATTTTCGGGGAAAAATAAATACCCACACTGCCACACTAAATTACTAATTATACAATCCTATAATATGCTGTTATTACGAACTTATGGAACATGTAACGATATTCGATAATAATAATCAAAAACTTGATTATTAATAGGTTTGCCGACTGCTAACGGTAAACGTCCGAATTCGCGTAAATTAAACTTAAAAAATTAATATACACTGCACTTGTACAATCGATTGTTTCCTATGGTATTTCATTGATAATTTATTACTTATAACTACTAGGGACCGGATTTATATGCAAATGCATATACCTAATATTACCTATGTATTGAAATAAGCTTTTTGAAATCTGATGAAAATTGTTCCCGATTTAGATCACTCTTATTAAAATAACACTAATTTTATTTTGCATATTTTGCATATTTCAACGTTTTTACCTATTAAATTCATATTGAATGCATATTTGTAGTTTTAAAGTGCATATTATTAGTTATAACACATATATATTCGTTTTTCGTCGTATTTTCACGTCCACAGCCACATAATATCGATACAATTGACACCGGTCGTTATATATCCAAAGATAAGATTACATACGTCATAGTCATATGCAACATATTATGTAATATATATATATATATAGATACCTATATAGATAAATTCGTTGCTCATATAATAGAATTCAAGTGTTCGACGGTCAGTTTTCGATGTCAGTCCGTGTCTTGCGTTTTATGTTTAAAATTGTGCCCGAGTGCGTCAAGTGATTTTTGATACAATTTTAATTCGGAACTTTAAAATGCCTAAAGTAAAAACACCAATTATTAGGAGTCGTTTACAGACATATTACGTAAACGATCATAAAGATATTTTTAAAACCGATGGTTCAATTTTGTATTGCAATATTTGTGAAATTCCAGTTAACGCGACTAGAAAGTTTTGTTAATTTAAGTTAAGTTAATAGACAATTTTAAAACATCAATTACGTTTGAACTAAGTTAACAAATATTGATAACTTAACTCTTCAATTAATAAATTAAGTTAATAAAAAGAAAAAAATAATATTAATTATTATGTATGCAACCCATATTATATGACCTATATACAAATTAAAACTATCGACATATTAGTTTTTATTAATAAAAATATATACAAAATTCTTTGTAAATACACCTTTTTTTCCTAATAATATTTTCTATATTCTATGAACTTATAAATTATATAAATATTATTTTTTTGAACAATTTGTGAAAATTCAAAACTAACTTAATTGGGAATATTCAAATAATATAAATTAATTTTAAGTTCATTTAGATACAAATGAGTTAAGTTAAAGTTAAGTTAATTAAAACAGTGAACTAGTAAGTTAACCTAACTTAACTTTTAACTTAACTTGCAACTTATTAACTCGTTAATGCTCAGCCTTGGTATACATTATATATATATTAAACCTTTTTGTTATTTACTCTTGACTCAGTACTTATTGCGTTATTTCAATATCTGTTTAAATCTCAAATACAGAAACACTAGCGACAGTTTACAATAATTTAGAACTTATTTCAAATACATAATAAAAAAACACAAATAGTATTTGATTTTTCAGACAACTATTATTATATGTTTTTTATATAAAAATCAAAACATAATTTTAAATCTATGAAATTTATACTAGGAAAAATAAATAAATTAACGTGATTTAAAAAAAAAAAAAACTCGTCGTGTTAAAAGTTACCTATGAAAATAAAAGTGGTAACTCGTTAAGTGACTTGGTTAAAAGTAACTTATAACTTTAACTTTTTGACTCGTTAATGACCGGCCTTAATTATAATAACCATCATATATCAAAAATATATACGTCGCATATTTAAACGGTCGCCTTGCTTGAGCACTATTAAAATGATAAAGATAATATCATAATATTGTAATATGTTTATTATATGATTAAACGCGCATTACATATTATAATATAGTGTCGTAGTTATTATAGTCAGTGTTTTGTGTAAAACGTCAGATTTAGCTCAAAAACCCGAGGAATAAAGAAAAAAAAACACTTTTTTTCACTCGTTGGCCGGAAAAAAAAATTCCGTTTTTCCGTTGCCAACAAGACGTGGGCACACGCGACGATGATTTAAACGTACGCTCTGCTCGCGCGCAAACACATAATAATATATGCTCCGGAGTTAAAATTCACCCATAAAACATTCGCGTTGACTAGGTACCTATATATGCAGTGTGTATCGAGGGACGCGAGAAACGTTATAAATCAAAATTTTCGTCTACTCGTCGTTTCTAAATATTATTTTACGAGCGCGTCGTTTGTTTTACCGGGAAAACTGAAGGATACGCGCGGTCGGGGCGCGGACCGATCGTAATAAATAACCGCAACGATGCGTTATCGTACCAGCCTCGCATAATATTTTATACGACGTAATCCCTTAAAACGTACGCCCTTGTATTATAGGCATATTGTGCATAATATACTATCTGATTGACGGGCAACGATATTGATAATTCGATACGATATCGATATTATATCCCGCAGTGCCGTGGCCGGGATTTATTTTCGGGAGGGGAGGGGCTTAATTGTTGATGGCCAATGAGGACAATATACAAATCAAGTTTGCACTATGCAGTATTGCAGACAATATAATTCATATAATAATTAGCCATAATATTATTATCAAATCAACGTCATATAACAAAAAAGGTGGCAAGTGGATGTCGCTCTGCTGTACAATAGATTACAACTGCAGTGTTGAGCATTATCTAGATAAATGATCTAAATAAATTATCTAGATAAGTAATTGATTATCTTTTATCTTATCTAGATAATAAAAAAATTAATTATCTGATGAATTATCTTAGATGGATAATTGTGTTTTTTAACCCAAATCCAAGGCCTTGCCAAAGTTAATTATTTTCATTAACTTGTCCACCTTTGGGACATGTTCAACATTAACGATTGGACCAGCCTATATAGTAAGGTTTAAAATAATAATATAAAAATGTTTATTGATTAACTCGTATCACTTTAGCCCTGCAGATATGTAACATAATATACATATATAGCCAAGTCCTGGGGTGATGTATTACAAATAGTTTTTTTTTTTTTTAATGAAGTTTTTAACTTAGGAATATTTTTTTTTTTACTAGTCATCGTAGCGTTATTTTATTATAAATGTGTATCGTCCAGCCCCCCGTCTTAAAACTTTATATTCTTCAATAGTTAGACCAATACTAGAGTACTGTTCACAATCATTCGGAATCCCTTTCAAAAAGGTCTAATTTATTGAAGCGATTGAATTCGAATTCAAAGAAGATTTTTACGTCTCGTTGCTTATATAAACGCGCGTAATACACTTTTTAACATCAAGCCACCCCCATATTATATGACCTCTGTCTTCAGTTCAGGCTATCCTTAATTTAGATTAATTTCTAGTAAATATGCGTAGGTATAATAATATTGATTGTTTTTTATCAAAAATATTATTAATATTAAATTCGATACCTCGTCCTGTATTATTTACAGTCACTTGACTATCATAAAATTCCGCGATATCAATCACGACACTGTCCCGCGTTTGAAATTCCTCTTCAGAATGTAATAAGTTTTAAACATTTCGATTCGTTTGATATGAGAAATTTATATCCGTCAAACTCTTGTTTTTCAGCTATTTAACGTAACTAAAATGTATATCTATAAGTTCTTTTTTATATTTATATTTCGTTTATTTGACACGTGGTATTCGGCGGGCCATTCCCCGAGTAGTTAGCTGATATTGTTTTTAAAATAAACGAAAAAATCGTATAACGTTAAGAATTTTAGATTATAAATAACAAAAATGTAATTTGTTTTTCAAATGAAAATGTCCTGCTCGTTACCGTAGTGTTTTTCTTTACCTGAGAGAGAGAGAGAGAAGAATCAAATATTACTCATGATGGTATATTATGTATATGTTATACCGGTTTCCTGTTGACAATTAATTCGAAAACGTTATAATAATAATGTTGTTCACGACGAAAAATGATTGAAATTTGTAAACGCAATTTAAACGGAAAACGGTAAACAAAACTAATTAAATATCACAAAACAAAACACGACGGTTAACAAAATAATATATATAATATACTATTAAATAAAACATGACGCAAAACGGAATAATTTAAAGTCCATTTATTTAAAAAATGATAATATTGGTTTCGTAGAAACATTTATTCTCGACGTTAAATATTATTTTAGCGACAAAACGATAAATGCAAATGTTATAAATGCTCTTTAAATGCTGCGAATAACTATAAGCGCAAAAGTCGTATAATTCACTGTTCAGTGCGTTGGGAGTAGATAAGTTCTTTTTTTTTATCTAGATCGAGATAAATATTTTTTTATTTCGATAAAAAAAAAATGACAATTTTTTTAAATATATTTCAATCTAACTTGTTAAGTGTATGCATTACCACTTTAGCTACTGCAGCTTGAATACGATTTAAAGACACGATAATTATCGCATAATAATAATTATTATAAATAAAAGAACACTTTCGTTAAATAATATTATTGTAATAATTTATACATAATATACGAATTTATAATAGTAAAATATGATTATTTACACGGACAAATTATTGATCTAGATCGGTGAATTTTGTATCTAAAATTAGTTACCCAGCCAGACGCCTCGAATGGCCCTCGGAGATCTTCTCAACGCACATCAAACTTAAAGTGTTACCATACTATCTCTCCCTAAATTACCGTCCAAGTAGGCATTGCTAATCTGAATCTCGTCCTATATTCGTTATCTTTTTCTCGCAGCCTCGTTTTATATTCTTTCATTCACATTTACTATTATTGTATAGATTGTAAATTATCACTAAATAAACAGAATTTAAAAAAAAAAAGACACAATTACTAAATAGTAGAAAACCAAAATAATCATCCAAGTCTACAAGATATTATTGAATAGCACAAGAAATAATCGATGCCCAGCGACAGTATCGTTATCGTGGTTTTACTTCTGTAATATTAAAGTATATGCTATACCTTATAATATATAAAACCGAAAATTGAAACCTTCGATGGTAATGTTCTCGGAAATTACTAAACCCCGAATGTCTTAATTTTTTTTTTTAAATGAAAGATTAGGTACATCACTGAGAAGGTTCCTATAACAAAAAAGTATAATTTAAAGAAGTGCTCGCACAAGGATTTTGGAATTCGTGATGAAAATCGCAAATTACATACTCCCAAAAATAAACTTGAATCGAATTCGCAGTAGTGGGGTCAAAACAAGACTGGAAATATACGAAAAACGAGAATTTTCAAGAAAACAAAAAATGATTAAATACGACATGAACGAAATAACGAGCGCTTTAAACGATAAAATTATCTAGATAATTCCAAAACACTGCTTGGGACGCAATTGGTTTGATTCAATATTGTGATGGCGATAATAACGAGAAATATTGTACACATAATATTCTTCTTATTTTATAAATAATTTATATTGTATTATAATTTTAGTAACCGCGATTTTTATTCATAATCATAAGTCAAAACACGATTAAGATTAATAATTAATTATGTCTTGTATAGTTGATGTTTGTAAAATAATACACTCCAATCGATTTCCCTTCGCATTATCACGTCCGCTCCTTGGTATGTCTCAAATCGTACCCTACACAAAGACCTAAACATCGCATCAGTTGATAATTTAGTTAACTATACAAAATTCCACTCAAAATTACTTCTACATCATAATCCACTAATTGCTCAACAACATACGGTCACAATCCCTGACAACCCACCTCTCCGTCTTTAAAGACGTAGTTGGTGCCGTGACCTTTTAACATAAAATAAGATCTTGTCAAATCTAGCCGAGACATGTCTAAAGGGTCCTCTCACTGGACAGCTTCCCTTCTCAACGCCACAATGTCCAGTATAATATGTCCACCTATTTGCTTCTTGTAACTTTTTTTCATTGTACAGATTGTAAATATTACTTATTTATTTAATAAAAAAATTATAATAATACAGTTATTAAAAAAAAGTGTATAATTATTCATTAATATAATTTTTGTAAGGGCAATATAATATAATATAAAAAAATATCTGGATAAGCTCATTTTTTTATCTAAGTCAAAAATTAGATAAATCGTAACACAATAATTATCTAGATACTTTAAAAGATGATTTAAGTGAAAACACTGCTCGGGGCGCAATTCGTTTACCGCGTGTTTATTACACATAATATTATTATAATGTACTGGAAAACGGTAACTTAAGGACACGTCATAGACACATACAATATACAGGAGGTAAGGTATTCTGCGAACTCGTGTCTAGAAACTTAAAATTCAATACCAAACTTCCAGGGCACGCACGCGGTAAATATAAACAGCAGCAGTACACTGGAAATAAATGCGATCGATAAGACCACCGTATCTCCGACCCGACCATCAAATCGATATTGTTATATTTTGTTGATGGGTATAAGACACTACGCAGCTGCACGTCTCTGCTGGAGACGGATAAAGACGTCATTATATCGTCGTTTTCGTTGATCGCGGAAAGATTGACATCATTTGGTAGGACGAAAAAAACCTACCTATATGTATAAACCGAGTTAGAGCAAAATAAATACTATATACAGTGCAGGGATTGGAACCTTTATGATTTTATCGGTTTAGGTTCTCAAAAATCCAAAGTTTCGGTTCTGGTTTTGGTTTTCAAAAATATCAAATTTCGGTTTCGGTTTCGGGTAATACCGGTTTTAACCCTTATTATTTGAATTTTGCTTTTTCAAACAATCTATTTGTCCTAACTAGTAATTGTTCTTCTAAGTGTTCAGGTATTATATTGCATCTATAAGGCGATATTATAAATATAAAGCTGAAGAAAGGCGCTCGGCGCTAACCTGGGTTGCCGGAACAGAAAACACTATTTTTGTCAGCTGATAAATTTTATTGTCTTCCAATACTCTAGAATATTTGTTTTAGTACTACAATAATTGTTTTTGAAAATAGTATTAGTTTATTTTAATAATGGATAGAGGGAGTATCTTGCTCAGATGTATAATAACAAATAACAATAAGTGTATAATATGTTCGCACTATAAAATATATATTGGTTTTTTGAACCGAAAATAACCGAAAAAACCGTAAGAACCTCTACATCAAAATATAGGTTTGGGTTTGGGTTTCGGTCCAAAACCGGTCAATTTCGGTACGGTCCCAGTCCCTGATACAGTGTGTCCCAGATCTCCTGTTTCACCCATAGTATTTCGGTGGAAAATCTGCAATATATTTAAATGCTGTTTTTTTACAGTAACGTGTATAGAAATTCCAATTAAATGGCATGAATTTCAATTTTTTTTTTCAAAAATTCAAAAATTATTTTTTATACAGTTAAGTTTTAAAACTTTTGAGATAGCTATTTTTTTAATCATATTTTTTAAAACCGTTCGAAAAAAAATATTCTAAAATCGAAAGAAAATCAATCAAGTCAGAGCAAATTAAGTTTTTGGTTTTGGGTTATTTTTTTTGTAACATTCTATGACGATTTGCTTACTTCAACTCCCGTGTTCCGATGATGCACGGATAATTTTGGATAGCTACAACACTGCACATAATTCCAATATTGTGAGAGGTTGGCTGGATGAGCACTTCCCGGGAAGATGGATGGAAACAAGAGGTCTAGTACTTTGGCCACCTCAAGGTCTCCCGACTTAACACCGATGGATTTTTTTTATGGAGTTATTTAAAAAACCTTGTGTATCCATCGTGTTCATTACCTGATCTCCTTCGTGAAATTGAACAAAATATTCAAAATATCTCACCTGAGATATAAGAAAATGTTAAGAATGATCGAGTTCAAAAACTTTAAAGTCTGTGTGACAAATAATGGAGGTCACATCAAACATTTATAAAAAAAAAAATTAATAAATTATTTTTGTTTTTGTGTATTTAAATCAATTTTTTTTTAATTAACAATAAAGATTAAAAATATTATTTTGAGTTGTAATTTTGATGTTGACTAAAATCTCCAATAATAAATATATATTTACAGATTGTCATAAAAAAATCATTGTTCTAATCGATATTGTTACAGCATACAATTCGTGTTGTGCTAACATAACTATAATTATTTTTAAAAAACCAAAAACTAAATTTGCTTCAACTTGGTTGATTTTTGCTCAATTTAAGTTTTTTTTTTGAACTGTAAAAAATATGATAAAAAAAATGACTATCTCAAAAATTTAAAAACTTTACTTTATAAAAAATAATTTTTGAAAAAAAAAATTTTAATTTATGGTATTCAATTTTAATTATTATTATTATTAATATTCTTATCACTATAAAAAAACCGCATTTAAATATATTGATTTTCCACGGAGATACTATGGGTGATATGGGACTTTTGGGACCTACTGTATATTGTGAAAACGATATTTCTCGATATAATATCAAAATATTAGATACATTTCTCGATTTACACCCAAAGCTCGTATAGGTACCAGCTCCTGCGCCAGTGCTTCTCAAACTGGCTGCCGTGAAATATTTTTAAATTATTTTTATTTGTATTTATACATGTTGAATTTTAATACTAAATTATGAATTCAAAAGTATATCGAAAACATTAATTCACTGTACGTTTTTATTATTTATCTGTGTGAAATAGTACATGTCATTTTGGTATATAGGTAAATAAGAAAAAAGAATTAATAATTTTAATTAAGGGGGCCTCGAAAGTCTTACATCAAATTTACGGGACCCGTGACAAAACAGTTGAGAAACACTGTCCTACGCGATGTACTAACAATTAATAATAAAGTGACCTGGAAACGCCAAGAAAATGCAAAATAAAAGTAGTTTTTCCTTTGAAATTTCAAATGCGTTATAAACGCGTAACGAATTATACGCTTGGAATGCATCGCATCCAAGAGCACCTAAAAATTAATGCACTTTGAATATTGAAATCTGCAGGTGCCCTACTCGTATATAACGCATTACATTTTTTATAAAAAAATGCTGAAAAGAAGTATACAACTCACGAGTACCTACCTGTACTGCGAATGGTGGTAAACGAGTTTATTGTTTTATTATATTTTGTCGTCTATTGTGTGCTTTAAATCGTGTTATTACTTTTTAAATTCAATGTTTTTTTAAACTTGTAAAAGTTACGAGAGAGAGTTAACTAGAAAATACAAGTAATTTAACCGAGTAAAAAAAAAAAAAACATAAAGTAATAATTATTATACTTTTTTTTAAGCAAGCGAATAACGCGGTAATTTAATAAAGGTCTTACAGTTTTACATAAATGTATAAATTGTATTAGAATAAATCGCTACGAGTACGTCATCTTATATAGGTAGTACTTAAACATTATTTAAATCGATAATAAAACCCAACAAAATGATTAAATCGTTTTTATGTAATTGTATTGCATTATATTTCTGGTCCGAGACTAAACCAAATTATAATACTCAGATTCATTATTAGAATAAAATCCAATTAATATTACCTACTCCTCCCGTATAATATAAAACACTATTAAATTCAGCTGTAATTCTACAAACGAATAAAAAAATAATGATTTTTTTTTTTATTTATTGAATAATAATAATAGAAATACCGAGTATTATATAATATTATTATTTAATTCACCCCATTAAGCAGAGCTCGTGGCTGGGTAAAATGCAGGATACAATAAAACCTATAATATAACAATATATGTTAAATAACAATATTTTAAGATACTCATTTCCCAAACGGAATGATAAGACGTAAGTAATAACTATTGATTATAATAATCAGGGCCCGGATAGTTATATGCACTAAAAATGCACGAAATATGCATGCATATATTTTATGCACTTAAAATATGAAAAAATGCAATTTAATTAAATCGTTATAGTCTAAAAATGTATATAATTCACTATAACAGTTAATATAGAACAAAAAACTGTAATATTTTCCCAGTTGAAATAATTCAACTGTATTTACTATTTTGTATGATGTATATTCTGCAACTCCGTGTTGCATTTTGAACATTCACTCGTCTAAATAAAAAGTCATGAACGAAAATCGATTAAAACAAATCGAGCAATGAGTATATTTTATAATATTTTAAAGTTGCATTTGACTACTAAAGATTTTGATAAATTTTCAAATAAAAATGCACTTCGGTTTTCAGCAAACTTAGAGCTAACTATAATAGTTTGCTGTCGTAGCGAATATACGTGTAATTGTAATAAAATTGTAATAGTTGTAACATAATATAACACGATTTTTTTTCTTTCCACATTTATTTTCAGGGTTCACGTAAGTTCACATTTAACTTAATACTACTTTTTTTTCGTAAATATGCATTGTATTTTAGAAAAATGCTCAAATAATAATTAAAAATGTTCGAAATAATGCAAAAATATGCAATATTTAATTTTGCAAACCAACTCATTGGGTTAAGATTCAAATTATTGTGTCTTGCCTAACTACTTTTTAGTTTAATAAATACAAATATGCAAATTCATAAAATTCCGGACCATAATTATAATTTATAATAATGATTAGGGACTTATACGTATATGAGTTGGCGTGTTTTCTAATATTCATTCGAAAACATAGTTTAGTGATATAAAAAATTGTTTCTTAACGCTAGGACTCTAGGAGTCTTCTACTGCAATAGGTAACTATTTTTTTTATTGACATATTTTGCATATTATTTTACTATTTTTCATGCGCATAATTTGTCGTATTCTCGTTTTAAGTGCATATTTTACATATTTTATACTTAAATTATGATTTAAATTGTCTTTAAATTGGTAAACAAAAATTCAATACGGGCACACCTAAGGGAATATTCAAAAAATGTGTTGTGGGTCGTGTTTTTCTCGTCTGCGGAACCGCGTGTTTTATTCTTGAAATTATAATCCTTTGATAATATAATATGGTTTTATCCACACACGGACTGCATACCTACGAGGTTAGGTTAGGTTAGGTAAGGTTAGGTAACCTATCATATATTGTATGATTCTTATACTGGTTTTGACCAAAATTCATCATCAAACATTTGCAAATATTGTTCTGTAGTAAAAAATGTATAAAATATTCAGTTTTTATAGCTAAGAGTTGAAAATTTAATCAATGACCTTATTTGAATTTTTTTTTTGAACCCTCTTAACCCGGAAAGATTGTACGGTCCCCAGCGATTCCGTCCCATCGAGGTTTTACTATGTATATAGCTTTTAGCAGGAGAAGAATAACGCTCTGTAGAGCTCGTCGATATAATATTATAACAATAATCATAATATTTATCTAAAAACTGCAATAATTTTGAAATTTTTATGACTTTATTTATATCATGTATCCATTTTGTAATCGTAGTCAATATGATTATAATTTTTTTTAAACACTTTCGTTCATTTTCGTCAAACAATAAACTTATAAAAAATGTTTAATGCATATTTTTCAATTTTTTCGTTCAGCTATTTTTTAGTGCATTTATTTTATTCATTTTTTAGTACATATTATAAACGTCCGAACCCGCTATACTGATGTGTCAATAATGGATCGCCTTCTGAAAATAATTACGACGGAGATAAAAATAGATTTATATATGGTACACATTTTTTATGGATAATTATATTGTAAATCATTATTGTTTTTTTTAATGACGTGTCGGTCGAGAACTAAGGAGCAGTGTATGAGCAACGTTTTAGTATATTATGTTTATTGACTGATTGAGTAATGAATACTTTTTATTATTATTATTTTTTTTTTTTTTTGAGATTTACATCTTTGGAAAACATGGTTTATACTCGACACAAAACACATTATCCGCTGTCTATAGCTAGACAGCGGATTTTTAGGGTTTTACATATTTATTGTCCGTATGCAGCGCAACGAGGATGACAAATGTGAGCGATTTATCTATCAAATAGTTCTTGGGAAATAATTTATTTTGCAGATTAAAGCATATTTTGTAGTCTGGAGAATATTCGGCCCATTTTTCATATTTTGGAATAATATATCACATTATTGTTCATAAAAAAAAACACATATATTTTGTCGATTTCTCGCGTTGTAATTTTCTCATCGCAGGAAAAAAATGCCAAGTTTATATTTCTAAAATAGCTACAAAAATTAAAATCAAGTATTTAAATCACGCATATCATCGTATTGCAACTTTCTCGATAAAAGACAGGTTTGGTTAATGTATCTAAAATAAATATTATACATTAAAAAGGACTTTACTGGTTTAGACGAATAATTTAAAAGGGAAATTAAGTTATATATTTTAATTTCCATGGAAATCCTGGTGCAGCGGAGCTTCGGAATGTGTTGATTTTAAAATGTCGTGTGTTGTTTTCTTTTTGTGTCTGCCATTGACTTTCGGGGCTGTAAAAATGCATTGATGTTCTTTATCAGCATCTTTTCTAGTAAAAAAACGAATTTGGTTGGAAAATTAAAAAAAAAATTTCAACGAAGAATAGAACAATATAACAATATATTATGTTAGTACATTATTTCGTTGCAGTATAATATAAATATTGTTCTCGAGTGCTCGAAACGACCTCTTGTGTTTGTATAGTGGCTTTGCAAGACCCCATTTAAAATTACCGAGAAAGTGACAACCCCCCCCCCTAAGCCCACACCACCACCCCCTTAATTATTAGCTGGAAGACGCTGCCGCGTACATCGCCCTCGAATCGTCATATGACATGACGTATATAATATTATACGATTTACACGCCGCCGAACCGCCGTGACGAGGGTCGTGACTCTCGAATATAATACGTACCTATTATATGTTTTATGTTTTTTTTTTTTTTTGGCAAAAGTGTACGACAATAATAATATATATTATTATTATTATCGTATATAGTTCCGATAAAAATTATTTACAACAAATTCGTGTGCACGCAATTATAAATCGATAGAATCGAATGGTTCGTGACACGCGCTCGTCTTCGCTTTAATAATATTGTGTGCATATACAGGGCAATTCAAAATCCTTGTTACAACCAGTGAACTAACTCAAAAATTATCCAGATAAGATCAGAACAGATAATGCGTCGAAAACGTATCTAGATAAGATAATGTAGATAAGATGAAAAAATAAAATTATCTAGATAAAAACGTGATTGTCTTAGCTTTTATCTAGATAAAAAAACAGATAATTATATACCTAGTTTTTAGGTTTTTATAAACTTTATAAATTAAATATTAAAATATTTACACATAGTTATAAACTCATATTATAGATTATTTATTATAATATATTAAAATACTATATATAGATTAAATTAATAAATTTGAATGAGAAAAAAAAATGTTTAATTCATGTTCATATATTAAACATTTTCAATTATCTTTACTCTTCATTTTACTGTTTAATTATAATTTTGGACACAATTTATTGTAATGAAATCATATCAATCAAAATCAAGTGAAATTAATAAAACAGTTATCTAACTATATCTTCAGACAATCAGATAAATGTTTCATTTATCTAGATAAGATAAAAATATTAAAAAAAATTATATAGATGACTTATCTAGATACAAATGTTTATATACACGAACATTATGTATTAAACATTATTTTTTATCATTCACATTTATTAATTTAATCCATATCGTATTTTTATATATTTTATAACGAATAATCTAAAATATGAATTTATAAGACGTATGTGTAAATATTATAATTTAATTTATAAAGCTCTTGAAAACCTAAAAACTAGGTATATAATTACCTGATTTTTAATCTAGATAAAAATGAGATTATCTTAGCTCATATCTAGATTATCTCATTTTTTCATTTTATTTGTTATCTTATCTAGACAATTTGTTAAGTTATATCTGTGCATAACACTGGCTACAATCAATTTCTTGATTCTGCAAAATAGAGAAAAATATTTATGATACGAAAAAAAACTTTAAAAAATTTTTAGAAACGTCCAACATAATTTGTACATTTTATAATATTTTTACAATATTTTAAGGGGAATGGTTGGGTGATGGACGGTCGACTTTAGACATTTATAAAAACTTAAAATATCTCTCAAGCATTGACAGTTTTGCACTAATTAATGTCGTTCGAGCACTAAAATGTATTTAATAAAAAATGTATTCATAATATCGTATTTGCAAAAAAAATTATAGGCACATGTTTGAGTTTCTTAAGTGAACCCTCTAAAATTCTCAATTAAATATTGTAAAAAATCGATTTCGACGTTTCTAGATCGAAAAACATTCGTGACTTTTCTTTTTCTGTATAATATTTCGAATATTTTTGTGATAAAAAGGTTGATTTTGAAACATCCTGTATATGTTTATTATAACGTTATAAAATATCACGATTACCGCGTGGAGGTTTTGCGAATAAGGGTTACTGCACTTGGGCGACGATTATGGTGAGCGATGGGACGTAATATTATTATTATTATTATCTGGTAATTAATTTTTGTCTGTTATAAGCTTGATATTTCTATATTATGACGTTCGTAGATTATTTTTGTTGATCCTGTTTTTATTATACTTTACATTACGACTATATAACATTTATAAAATGGACTCCATAGACCATAATATTAACTCGCATGCATACATGGCGCTCAAAAAAAAATTTGTCGGTTTACTTATACATATTATGTATTATCTAGAAAATTACTAAAAATAGAACCGTTTTTTTATCTTAGATAACCCTAAGATAAATATCTACATTTTCATCTAGATAAGATAAAATATAAATAAATATTATCTAGATAAGTCTCAACACTGAGTGTCAGTGGATTTTATGAAACGGGACACTGTCCGCACGCGCACCGGTACAAGTCAATAACGCACCGTAGCGCGCTTGATGAACATGATTTGCTATTTTTTTTTTTTCTAAAAGTATCAATCTTTTTCCAATCGTACAGATTATTTCAGTAATTGGATACAAATTTCAAAAACAAATTTGAATTTGTCATGAAGTTGACTTGAAAACGATTTTCTTACATTTTTTAAGTAATTTTTTTAATTCAATATTATTAATAATTTAAAATTCTTAAAATTTTGAAGAGTTCAAATAGATGATAAGATGATCATTTTCATAAAAGTGGAAAAAAGTCGTTTTAAAGTAAACTGCATGACAAATTCAAATATGTTTTTGAAATTTGTATCCGATTACTGAAACATTCGGTACAGTTGGCAAAAGATATGTCTATTTCAGTCGAAAACACATCCAGTCGAATCCCCTTAAGCTGCAGTGCCGCGGCTTAACTAGAACTCTTATTGGCCGTGGCAAAATGGCCGTGGCCTAGCGAAAAGGCCTATTGTAAAAGTAGCATATACTCCCCCTACCCTTAAAATAGGCCCATCGGAGGAATTATTCAACGATACTAATATATTATATCTGTTTAAAAATTACGAAAAAATAAATTAATAAATAATAACATTTTGAAAATAATTTTGATACTTGAATGTAATCAAATTTAAATTGCTTAAGTTCATGCCGGTGAAGCTAACCGGCTTTGAGTATGACTAAATTTATCTTTTCGATTACCTATTGGACCATTTGGACCTAAGAAAGTTTTGCACCTGCTGAAATGTAATGGAATCACGCCTCTGCGGCAATAGGAATTAGTAATCACTATTGATCTTTCAATTACTAATGAAGTAATGACTAATATATTCTAATTTTATTCTCATGTCTACCACGGCCCATAGATATATATTGTATTATCCTTATCACACGAACTTATTTAAATCAAAAACTACTAGTTCAAATGTTGATTTAGATACATCAAAATTCTCAACAACAACAAAATACACGTTCAAATAATACAGTTGAAAAGGAAGGTTCTCGTTTGAAAAATAGAATTTGGTATCATTATGCAGGACACTCCTTAAGAGTTATCGCAGTGCAAAAAAATCAGGAATTTGAAAATAAAATGATCTCTATTGGTATGCTAAAAAATTCTAAAAATCAGAATTGGAATAAACGTACAATTTAGAGAAAAATGGGGGTGAACATGCTTAAAAAAATCACCCTGTATTTGTGTCAGATATATTTTGAGTTCTCGTCGTCTACATATTGTAATAATATAATTATTAATATAACCTCATTCCAAGCGCAGTGGAATGAACATCAATCGGAAAACCTCGTTTTTGGATTCTCTTAAACGTTTATTATACACAGAAATTTTGATTATGATAGGTAATATACCTACATTTTCAAAAAAATCGTAAAAAATGGGGGATTTTGTTTGAATTATTTTATGTAGTGTTTATTGAGCTTGAACAATTTTTACAAACTATTTACTGATAGATCAATAGAAATTAGTTGTTACTATATTTGTCTATTAATTACTAATTACTGACATATTCAAAACATACAAGTTCCCATATCTACTTAACGCATTAACATAGACATAATATATTATTCTTAGCACACGCCAAGTTATTTAACTCGAAAACTACTAGTTCTAATTTTGATTTTTATACACCTGAAAATTCTCAGCAACAAAAAAATACATAAGCTCAAGAAATTACTGTAGAAAAAGAGGATTATTGTCGTTTGAAAAATAGAATTATGTATCATCGCAGGACACTCATTAAGTGTATAGTACCTAGGTGCAAACCTGGGCTTGCTAAAAAATTCTAAAAATCAGAATCTGAATAAACGTACAGTAAAAAAATCACCCTGTATTGCGGTATTACCACCCTGTACTGGCGTCGGATGTTTGATAGCAGTTCTCGTCGTCTACATAATATAATATTATCATAATATAATTATTATTATGACGTCAGTTCGAGCGCAGCCCGCGTAATGAACGTCAACCGGAAACCCCGTTTTTGAACGCTTAATCGTACATATACATACATATATATATATTGTACATAATATATAGAGGTATATAGTCGTCCTGCGAGGGTAGTTTATATGCATAAAATCGGCGTAGGTTGGTACCTAACCTAACCTAACCTAACCTAACCTATAGCCATAATAAAGCGTTCCCCGAAAACGACGCGATTCTCGAAAACGCATCACGCCATTTTCCGTCGTCGGACGGCAGCCGCGCGCTGCCGTCATAAATAATAATAATTACTATTTTATAATAAACGAGACTCGAGTCTCTCCAGTACCTATACATATACATATTATATACGAATTTAATAACAATCTAGCGTCATTTTTTCCACGAAAAAGTCGCCGCATGTTCGGAAATTATGCCAAAATGCGTTTGAACGGTTTATGATTTTTCACCCGTCGTACACGCTGCGCGGCAGCTGTCATTGCGTTTAATTTGTTTTTAGATTAAAACATCAAAATAATAATTACATAATATTGCTATCGACGACAGCTCGCAATTATTATTCCTCGTCGGGATGAAATCACAGGAATCTAGGGAAAAAAAGTCCGGGCAAAACCCCGAAAAAAAGCCTTTTTCCGGCGACTACTGATGACTATAGACATTCAATGGTTAGCCGTGGTATGCTCTAAATATTCCAAAAATGTTCTACTGTTCTTTGGGGGGCGATCGTCGTTTCCGCCAAAACAAAAAAGCAGGCATCTGACGGAAGCCCAAAACTAATTAACAAGAGGATGTCAGCGGAATATTTGTTTTCTCTCTCATATCCACGCGTGAAAGAATCGATGAGATCGCTTTCATCTAAAATCGTTTTTTTACGACTTTTAAGTAATCTAAGAGAAAAACCACCTATTACAAAAATTATAGAAGATAATATTTTTGAGGGTATGACACAACGGTTTGATATTTAATTATTATTTGTTTCAGTATTCGACTTTAAAAATAAAAATAAATGATTGTGAAAAAATGATTTTGCGTAAATGCGTTTAGTCTGTGTTGTGCATGGGCCAGACAGTGAAAACAAACAGTGCACTGACATCCTCTTAACCTTACAAATTCAAAGTCGAATACGCTTTTTAACCTATTTTAACCCGTTAATACCAGCAATGCGTAAGTGTACCCGAATGACGCTATCTATAGTATCTTTAGTATACTATATTATTTTTTGATTATTTTTTCGAATATTATACTTATTAATATTCAATATATAGAACCCGGTTTTTAGTGCCAAAGTGCGATTGCTTTTTGGGCGGCGCTCTTGGACAATGCATTCTAAATATATAGGTGGGTAGGTACATATAATTCGTTTCACGTAACATATAATATTCAAAGGTGACGCTTTAATCTTGCATTATTTTTTTGTTAAAGCTTTTATAACTAGTTTTTTATTGATTTTTAGTGCACATATTATTGTTAATAATACATAATATATTGTACGAGCGACAGTGCAAACTATGGGAATTTCAAAATGTTTTATATCGAGAAATGTTTTCTAAGGTTTTCTCGATATTTGCTTCGATAGTTTTCGGGTATTTGCTATCTACAGCGATCGTCGTAATATGTTCCAGGCCGAACAAATAACAACTAAGCTAGCTTTACACGTCCATATTAGACGGAATGACCGTTATTAATAAAAAAAAACAGTACAAACAGTATTAGGTCAACTTTTGAAAAAAAGCTCCTTATTTTTTTTAGTAATTTTTATATTTTACAATAACTCAGTAGGTAACAGTTAAAATAATTTATGATTAGCTCTCTGCGATAGTTTAACGACATTAGTTGAAAATACTACCATGCACATCACCGTTATAACCTTGCAGGTTTCAAATTTTAATATAAAACTGTTTTATATACATAATTAGGGCCCGGATTTATATAATAATAATTTATTATGCTCTAAAAACTTGAGAAAAATGCACTATAAAATATGTATTTTATGCTCTTATTTTGTAGAAAAATAACCATTAAAATAATAAATATGCAAAAAAAAAATTGGTTTTCAAAAAAAAAATTTATTTTATGTTTATTAATTTATTATTTTGAACACATTAGTTTTAAAGAATTATCTTTATCTAGAAGCGATTAGATAATATGTAAGAAAACAAATTCCTTACGGACCATAGGTATAATGGCTGGTGCCAAATTGGTTCCCGAGCCCCAACCCCACGTGCCAAATTGGTTCAAGTTTGAAAAAGGTGTTTTATTAAGAAAAGTCGAATTGGTACTCGAGGTTTAATTACTCACATTTTCGGGCTGGTACCGAATCGGTTCCCAACTTTACATTCGTTGATTTGGGAGTCAACTAGTCAGCACTTATGTTAGGCGTACAAAATACAAATAATACCTAAGATATAATAAATACAATTTAAAATCGTTGATTTACAAATTTGAAGCAAACCTTCTTTAAATATTCAATTCACGTTTATTAAATTCGCTTCTCAGTCATACAATTTTCCAAGTATTTGTTATTTCTTTCCTGTTCGCTAATAAATTTTCTTGTATTATTACTTAGAAATTTAATATAATTTAATGTCTGAATTATATAATATAAAGTCTCCATAAAATAAAATATATTAGGATGGGCTCTTGTAAATTCTTTATTCAACTTTGAATGGAACGATTCGCAACTGTTTTACATGTACACAAATGGGAACCAATTCGGCCAAATGGCAACCAATTCGGTTACTCCCGGTATAATATATGGGTAAAACCAACAAACAATAGTAAAAAAAAAATGGGTATGAAACACTTAGGTATTCGTAAAATACAGAAATAATATTATGCAGTACACATCAAAAAATGACAAAATATGCAAAATAATACTTTGTATTCCAGATCTATTGTGACTATATAATTCAAACTCTTAGATTATCTAGCTACTTTTTGGATTGTTCAGAAAAAACATGCAAATGCAAATCTAAATCCTGGCCCTATGTATGATGTTGTTTTTTATTTGTTTCATAAATTGGTTTTTTCTTTTACATGTAGAATATAACGATATGGAGATAACGCCGGCGAAACGGGACCTTAGAACTAGACCTTTGACTTTAGAAAATATGTATTAAAACTTGTAATGACTCTCGGGCGTAGAGTTTTGCATTAATGTCGTTCGAGCACTAAAACGAATAATATTATAAAAAACCGTTTTTATGTTATGTTTGCAAGACGAGTATATGGGTCCCGCCGACATGACAGAAACTCAAAGTGGCGGAAGTATGCGTCGACGATACACTATTATGGTTCCCTCAATCCCGGTTAAGCCTCCCGAACAAAACGAGAAAATTCTGAACTTCTCAAAATCGACTGATTTAATCGATAGAATATATAGGATTAGATTAATAATAATTAAGCGATGATGATGATATGACTAGGGCTAGGATTTATATGCATTGGCATATTTTTTTTGAAACTTCTGATTACTGCTTTTATTTGAAATGTCCACGTCACGGTGAAGCAAATGGTGGTTATTTTATTTTGCATATTATTGGATATTTCAACAATAAACGGCTAAACTGCATGTTTTATGTTATAGTTTAGCCGTGGTAGATGGTAAAAAAATAAAAAAAAATATAATCAATCCAAAAAAAAGTACCCAAGTATTTATATAGGTATTATAGTAAGCGTATAGTAGGTATGTAAAAATAGAAGTAATCTGAAAGGAGAATTTCATTACAATCTAACTCCCGAGAAATCGAAACGTTTTAAAACGCAACAATTCCGTCATGTTGATGTTAACGTAGTTTTAGTAAGCATAAAAACATGCTGAGATCTAACAAGTGTTTTATTTTTGAAAATTGTTAACACTACATCATTGTGATACCTATGTTATAGGTACTTTTGATTTTCGAATGACATAATAATATTCTTAAAAATTTAGTATTTTTATGTTGTGTGATGTTTTTTTCATATTTATTTGTTGTATGTTTTTATAATAAATCAAATGGTTATTTTACCATTTGTTATTGCATATAATTCCTAGCCCTAATTATTATGACATATTTTTGTGTAATACACTTTTCGATTGAGTAGAAATCAATATAATATAAAGACCTCGGTGAACGCCGAAACCGCAAACTTACTTTGCTGTCGTCGAGTCGTTCGACAGAAATTAAAACTACAATATATAACTGCTAATCGGCCAATAATATTATAAATCCTATCAAATGCGTCAATCTCTCGGCGTACGATGTCCCGCGAGGATTTGCCCGTTGCGTCTTCTCTCCAGAAATAATTTGTCGCATGATTCTAGTTTATTTATAATAAGACTCGATAGGACGAGGACTATACGCAGCGATATTTCACGTTTTAATTATTTGATTCAATTGGTAAAAAAAAAGTTTAATCATTTTTTGTTTAGTTATTTTCAAAAAAAAAAAAAAAACGAAGACGGCCGTTTTCCGAAAGTTTTGACGTTTCAATATTTAATTTTCATTGACCTCGTGATTTTTTATTAACGTTTTTTAGTCTCGAGAATATAATAATAATTGTTGCGTATATTATATTTAATATACCACTGAGGTTTATGATTTAATGTTTTGATATTATAATCTCGTCTCGTCTCGAGTCGGATACGACTTATTTAAGTTCATTTATTTATTTATTATAGTTATCGTTGAAATATAATTCTGGAAAACTTTTAATTAATTATTGCAGTACGCGACTATATATAATACTATGCAGAGATGCGTATTTAGATATTTTGCTCCAGTTTAAGTCTATTGCGAGCAGTTTATCAACGCGATGCCTGCGTATAATATTACTATGAATACAAATCTTGATAATTATTTTGATTTTTAATGATCACACTCTGAGTACACTGAGATAGCTGGTAACTCATCTCCAGGGCTCGGGGCTCGAAGCATTTGCTTATTTTTATGGATCGACTTAAGACTGTATCACAGTGTAGCTATGGAAGTGTATGTCATTTTCAGTGGTCGAGGGGGGAAGAGAGGTACGGGGGGATGGCATCCCTCTACTTTTTTGTATTCACTGCGTTTTTCATCCCTCTACTTATTTTGTCTAGAATAACTACGCATCCCTCCCGAGACTTGTGTTTTAAAACTAATCACGAATTGTCATTTTTATATTTATATATAAAACAAATTGCCTGTACCTATCCGAGTTTCAGTCGTTGACGATTTTTCAGATAAGTATATTATATACATAATATAACAGTTGCAGTCACCGCTTATAAAGTGTATATCCGAGCTGCGGTCACTGCCATAATAAAATAACTTTTTTTTTGGGCTTTCTTTTCTTCGACCTGACGAAGTTGACGTGTGTTTTGTCACAGATGTTATGACTCTTCTTCCTCCCGATAACGAAAAATTGAATTCATTTACGGGCTATATTTTGGAAATGTTTGTTAAAATTCAATTATTTAATTTGCATTATAATATAAGTTATTGATGAAAACATGGAAAAATTTGATATCGTGATAACACTGATATTATAAAAATGACTTTTTTTATTTTCAATTTTTTTTTTTGGTTTGAAGTTAAATTGTTTTTAAATTTGTAATTATTTGAACAGTACACCTACATAAAAATAGTATTTTCATAAAAATTATACCTACTTAATTTTCGTCAGAACGTCTGCTAAAATAATCGAATAAGTAAGTACCTATGCTGTAGGGGCAAAATGAGGTTTACATGTTTGGGGGCAAAATTATGATGATAATTGCTTTTATTGTGATGAACTATACTCAAGTCTATTGATGGCTGGATTAAATGCACAGTCTGTAAGAGATGGGCTCATAATCTTTGTGCTGGCATTGATGAAGAAGACTCTACATTTGTATGTGAATTTTGTTCATAATTATTTTCAATATATCTTAGTGATATCAAGTGAATCAAAAAATGGTGTTTTGTCATATCGTTATTCGTTTTAAAAAGAGTACGTATATGGGGCAAAATGGGGCAAAATGAGCTTTTTAAGTTTTTAATTTTGACTAAGTCAACAATTATTTTATTGTTATTAATTGATAGTGGTATTATATAAGACAACATAAAGAACATATGACCGTAGTTTTGAAAAATATCATATGAAATAAACAATTTATTCCTATTCAAACTTTAGCGTCCCACCATTTTGCCCCACGTTGCCAATGTATTTTACTTGGGCGCAAGTCTGTTTTGTTTATATAATATATAAAATTAAATTAAAATAAACGTTTTGGTCAGGCGCAATTCGTTGACGTTTAACCTTTTTGAATTACATAATTTTTATTTTCTTAAAGAGTAAACAAAACGAGCGAATACAATATTATAATATAATTAAAATAAAATATGTTCATACTTGCAAGTTGCAATGAAAAATTATAAGCAATACCTTTGAAATATTATAATAATCGTCAAAGTCATATTTTAATTTTTCAACAGAATCATTATATTTTTAATTTTTTTATTGAACGAACGTATGCCATTATTGATTTGATGACGTAACTGCATGTCCACTATAACGTCTGAGGGTAATCTTAATTCTACTACATAATATTGGTTGAAGAAAATTCTCGTGTTCCTCATAGCAAGTATTCACTATCCAAAAATTTCTCAAATGCTTTTTCGACGTCGTATTTTATTGGAAAAACCGCATGGTAGTAATAGGGAATTTGAACAGAAAAATTTGGGTCGTTGATGTATTTTTCCTGCATTGAATAGTCTGCAGTCTTAGCCTGCAAATACACCGACTGAGATGAAAAAATCTATTTTATTTTAATTATATATTTTTATCACTCTGTTATATTATCTTTTCGCTAATATTTTTATTCGCTCATTTTGTATTCACTCTTTTTTGCATTCTCGCATTTACGTTCGCGTTTTGATCGTTTTTAGGTACTTATTACTTAATCAAGGACCCTGCTCGTCAAGTGCCCATACCTATTGTTGTTTTAATGACGAATTGTTTTTCTAATAAATCACATACGCCATATAGGTATATTTATAATCTTGTGTAATTTTTTCAAACATTCTGTGATATTATACCACGTGTAAGAGCTTGCACAAGGGTCTTTTATCTGGACAATAACACAATTCACTGCATGCATTTTAGGCCATAAAACAGTCATTAAATAAACATTTGAACAAATTTCGAGGTGAATGGATGGGAGTTTGTAATTTGCACCAAATTAAAGATATGTAATTTGCACCACTGCAGGTAGTCGAAAGTAGTGTTTGTAATTTGCACCAAAATAAGGGTATGTAATTTGCACCATCCTCAGGTAGTAAGAAATAGGAATTGTAATTTGCACCAAAATTAAAATCGATTATTTTTTCGATAGTATCATTAGTGTTGATAGTTTTAATAATCGATATTCTCGTTGACGCGACGTCAAGACGAGATAAACACGAATGACAATTATAATTTTTCGGGATTTTTCACCTTATCTGGTAATATCTTGACGTTTTACGTCCAATTATCGTCCAATTATCGTAATCGCGTTATATCGCGTTATATATATATTTATATAATGTACGTCAGTTTATTATTTTGATCAAATACTAAGCTATACGTTTAGTCTTGCATTTCGTCGTAATACGTAATTTAACGTAACATTTTTGAAGTGCAGTATTTAATTTTTTTTTCTTTAAATATGGAAGTTAAGATAATTAAAAGTAATCGCGGGGAAGATATTTTAGAATACGATAACCATACTTTTTATTTTGCTTATAAAACAAAAACTACAATTATAATACGTTGGCGTTGTACACAGAGAAAATGTTCAGCGAAATTGTTTACTACAGGTGAAAATTTGACGATTGTCCGTGATGAAAGTGTACATGTAAATCACGATGAGAAAAACTTAAACGTTTATAAATTAAACCAATTGTGCAAAATAAAAGCACGAGAATCACCATATGAAAAACCAGCCAAAATTTTAAGAAATGTAGTGCAAAATTCAACAGATTCCAATGTTGTCACTACTAAGGATATTTCGGATTTAAGGCGCTATATATATAATACGAAGAGGAAGATATTGCCAAAATTTCCAGTATCACAGAATGAAGTACATTCCATGCTGTTAACAATGGATATCAAAACACACACAGGTGAACCGTTTATTTTATCAAACGATTCTGATAAAAATATAATTATATTTTCTTGCAAAACAAACATTGATTTTTTATGCAAAAGTGAAACAATCTATCTTGATGGGACATTTGATTATTGTCCGAAATTATTCACTCAACTTTTTACTTTACATGGATATTTTAATAATAATTACGTTCCACTTGTATTTGCGCTGTTACCAAATAAAACAAAACAAACGCATACACATTTTTTAAATATTTTGGTACTTGAATGTCAAAATGTTGGTCTAATATTAAAACCTACAAAAGTTATATGCGATTTTGAAGAATCAATTCATATTGCTTTAAGAGAAGTTTGAAATGATGTTAATATCTTTGGATGTCGTTTTCACTTAACGCAGTCTTGGTACAGGAAAATACCAAACTTAGGACTATGTAAAGCGTATAAAAATAATAAAACCCCCAAAGGTGAATGGTTGAATAATATTTTTGGGTTAATATTTTTAAATCCTAATGAAGTGGGCTCATGTTTTGTTGATGACTTTATGTCAACAATACCACACGATATTAAATTTCAAATGTTTGCTGACTATTTGACTGACAATTATATAGACAACAATTCATTATTTCCACCGTATATTTGGGCAGTTGCATCATCGTCGTCGACACACACAACGAATGCATGTGAATCCTTTCACAGTAAATTTAACGCGGAGTTTTATCATCCACACCCATAGATTTTCAGTTTCATTAAAGTTCTAACAGATTTTCAAACAGATACTTACATAAAACTATCAAGTTTACATATAACTCCGCGAATAACATCTCACACATGTCAACGGACGAAACAAATTCAAGCTGCTTTGGACCAGTATAATAATAAATTGATTTCAAGAACTTCATTCATTTCATTAGTTGCATACAAATACAAAAAACGTGTAAGTATTAAAACAGTGAAGTATAACAGCAATTAATATTATGTACCTACATAACTTTACTTTTTTCAAACTATAAATTATTATTTACAGATTATTCCACCTACAATTAACTGCGAAACATAAAATGGTATCAAAACAATCCGTCAAATCAAATAAAACATATAGGTGAATTTGTTTTTTTTTTAAATTTTACATATAATTGTTTTAATTGACAAACTTTTTTTGTATACATTTGTCTTTTTATTAATTTTACACATATAATTATTTAAATTGACCAACTTTTTTTGTATACATTTGTTTTTTTTATTAATTTAACACATAATTATTTTAATTAGACAACATTTTTTTATATTCATAATTATACGATTTTATATAAACTTACAACAATATACGCTCAACTATTTTATAAATAATAACTAAGCTTCAGTTATATTAGGATATAGAAAATTGTAAGTTATTACTATCGACCAAATTTTTTTGTATACTATCGAAAAAATAATCGATTTTAATTTTGGTGCAAATTACAATTCCTATTTCTTACTACCTGAGGGTGGTGCAAATTACATACCCTTATTTTGGTGCAAATTACAAACGCATTTTAAAAAAAATGGTGCAAATTACACATGTTTTATATATTTTGGGTCAATTTTGGTGCAAATTGACTACAGCCGAATGGATAATATGAAATAATCAGTGAACGCGACAAAGTTTTGCTACGTTTGAATAAAATTAAATATTACAAACGAAAACGGTTGTACATAATTATTATATAACCGTAACGGCTTTATAAAGCCCGGTGAAAAAAAATGGCGGTGTGAGAATAAAAAGTGTTTAAGCACCATAATTCCGTCGTCTAAAGAAAAAAATATTACCATGATTCAATTCGTCAAAGCTGGTTTCGATCATTATAAATCTCAATTTTAAATTATATTAAATTACTTTTGTTTATTTTTATTTTATTTTAACTAATGATCATTATAATATTATGTTTCTAGTCTATTGAAGACACAATATGTATCCACCTAAATTATATTGTTTTATGAACCGACTACTGATCATTATTGTGAACTATATATTTTTTGAAATAAGTGTACAAATATATAATAATATCTATGTCTATATTATATCTGTATAAGATATACATAAATAAATGTACTTAAATAATAATAAAGTAAAATGTATTTATTTATTTATTAATTTATAAAATTGAATCGGTGGAATTTACATGTAGTAAATCAAACCCTAAAATCGACTACTTAAAAATCGGTGGAATTTACAATCTGGGCGATTACCTATTATATATATATATATATAGGTCTCTATCGATCACGAACAACTTTACTGATGTCTGAGACCGTACTAAAACTGAAGTGCCAAACGAATCATTTGCATAGGATCCCACTAAACGAGTCAACCCGAAATAAAACTTTGAATTCGAAATGGTATTATAGTACGGACTGAATCTAATCTCTGGAGAGTGTTTCAGACTATATATAACATTATATTATTGAGAGAGAATCTCGCAGTATAATAATATGATACAGGGTGATTTAAAATCAGCCGTTTATCACATAAATATTCAAAATACATAATAACGTATAATTAGAAAGTTTTTTGATATAGAAACATTTAAAATGATTTGTGCGGTTTAACAAGTTTTAGGGAGCAGCTTTGGAAACTCGAACCTATACTTTTTTTGCAAACATGACGTGAAGACATTTTTTCAATACATTTTAGTGCTCGAATTAATACAAAACTCTATATGCTCGAGCGATATTTAAAGTTTTTATATATTTCTAAAGTCGACCTCTCTAAAGCTCCTCTAAATTATTGTAAGAATTACTATAAAACGTACAGATCGTTTTAGATTATGTGTTTCTAACATTATATTATGTTTCACAAAACTTTCGTATCATATGTTTTTCTCTATTTTTAACCACCCTGTGTGCACAGCCGTAAAGTACGGGTGAGTAATTTCAGTCCGGGAGTTTGCAATTTGCACCGAAACAAAGACAATAACATTATGTGATTTGCACCACATCGCTGAAAAAGCAGCAGGTAGCCGCGAAAATAGTGTTTGTAATTTTGCACCGAAATGAGGGTATAATATGTTATTTACACCCGTCGTATATTATGTAGGTATATATAGTCGAAAACAGCGTTTGTAATTATTTATTGTGGGTCAGTCAGTCGTGCTGGAAATCTGCGCGCTTAAGAAAATAAAAATTTATGGGATTCAAAAAGGTTAAACGGCAACGATGAATTGTGCAAGACCAAAACGTTTATTTTAATTTAATTGTATACTACAATAATATACAAAACAGGTGTAGTATCTCAGCCTTTGAATGCTAAAGGTACGAGCCGTTGATGGATGAGGGAATGAAATAATTTAAACTCAAAGTGTGATATATGACTTAAACTTTATTGAAAACGTAGGACTGTTAGAATATAATTCTATGTGACTGGTCAGAGAGTCTGCTGCAGGCGTGAAGGTGCTTGTATCGGCTCCCTTATATTATATGGGCTACTTCTCCCATACCCATTGGCTTCCGTCCTAGATAGCTGTAAGGTTAGCTCTTGCCCATCGTGTACATGTGTGGGCGGTCGTGTGTGTGTGCGAGTGAAAACACATCGTACATTAAATTATGATGTACATCATGATTGGTGATAAATTTGAATAATTTCAAGTATTATGGTAGAATTAAGAGGTATTTGATATCCATCAAAATGTTCTAATCATCCGATTTTACTCATGTTCATATCGATAAAAACAAATTACACATTCTATTATGATGAATATCAATGTTAGTAGTGAACTTGAACTTTTCAAGTATTTTGGTGGTTTTTAGCATTTTTTTGAAATACATCAGAATCAATCTTGGTGATAAACTTGAACTTTTCAAGTATTTTAGTTGTTTTTTGATATTTTTGAGATACATCAGAATGTTGAAATTGAGTTAAAGAATGTTCTAATCATCCCATTTTCAAAAGTTCAAGTTTATAATCAATATTGATATTCATCATAAAAGAATGTTTGATGTGATTTCAATGATTAAAACTTTAAACAAATCGGATGATTACAACATTCTGATGTATCTCAAAAACAGCTAAAAACCACCAAAATACTTGAAAAGTTCAAGTTTTTCACCAATTTTGATATACATTATAATATAATGTTTTATGTAATTAAAATGATTAAAACTTGAGAAAAATCGGATGATTATGAAGTATCCCAGCCTTTGGATGCTAAAGGCACGAGCCGTCGATGGATGCAGGAATGAAATAATTTAAACTCAAAGTGTGATACATGACTTAAACTTTATTAAAATCGTAAAACTGTTAGAAAACAAATCTGTGTTACTGGTCAGAGAGTCCACTGCAGGCATGAATGTGCTTGTACTGGTCAGACACGTCTAAATATGGGGCGGTTTGGCTCCTTTATAATATATGGGCTACTCCTCCCGGTATGGTATAGGTATTATGGCTTCCGTCCTAGATAGATGTAAGGTTAGCTCTTGCCTATCGTGTATGTGTGTGGGCGATTGTGTGTGGGTGTGAGTTCTCGGAATCGTCATCGTCCTGCGTTCCCGTGATAAAAGCGTGACATCCGTATTTGCTATCCACGGCCATCACTCCGTTGGTAATCGCGGCAATATCTTAGTCGGTCGCAATTTTGGTTGGATTCTAATCTATTTACCGTTTGTTCTGTACTCGGAATCCTTACGCTAGTTTCCCGAGGTTGTTGCCTTTCGTATTTGGCAACCCATTTATGGCGCCGCCCTACAAATTATCTCGTGTGGTCACATATAGTCGACGCGACGTTTGCACGTGACCCTATGTATAATATATTGTACCCAAAGTACGCTAGGTCCCCCCCCTTTACCCTCGGTGTCACTATATTATTTAATCGGTCCGTAATATTGGTTATGTACGCCAGGTACATAGCGCAGTCTTGAGCCCAAGTAAATCGGTCACAGTATAATATACCTACATAATATTAATAATATAATATACAGTATAACAATATTAAAAAAACGGTATGACAAAAGGCTTAAAACAACGAGTAAAAACTAAAAGGATTTGTATGTACTTCTTACTGAGAAAAGAGAGATCCTCGTTTTCCGAGTTTCTTTAATCTATTAATTGCGGTTTATTGGGAACGCAAAATGGATCGAGCCGAGATGAGGTTTATGAAAAGGAGTTTTATGGCGAGTAAGACTCGAAGGCGCGTCATTAAAATTTATAACTAGTGAAAGAAATTTTCGCCAGGAAGAAGAAATGTTATAAAATAATTAAGTTGAAAAACAAACTATATTTTCGAAGTTTTACAACTATTATACGGGTAAGAAAATACACATATTAAAATAATAGTTTTCAAAAATAAACAAGGATATTCAAAAAGTGATTTAAAAAAAGTGTTAGCGATTACCCGAATCAGAGGAAACTTACTCATCTCAATTATAAAAAAAAACCAACTTTATAAATTTCTGGATCGATAGGGACGACGGAAATGACTTTGATCATTTAAAAATACACAACTGTGTAAATGAAAACGAGACGCAGACGAGTGACTATTGCACCAGATATCTAGGATCGACAATATTATTGATATGAACAACACGAGATGGAATCTGCGCATCTGAACAATATTGTTTCGAGACTTCGAACTGTGTCCTATACAGTGGCGTAGCCAGGATTTTTCAGGGGGGAGGGGAAGGGTTAAGTGTAAATTAAACTAAGTTTTATTTCAGTTTTCGTTAGGTTTGTCGTTCATTGGAACTATTCAAGAACAAAGTTCAGCTGTGAACTTGCAGTAAATATACAATTATATTATGAATATGAAAAATATGAAACGATTAATAAAGAGCTCAGTAACAGTATAGGAGAAAATAATGAAACTCATTTATTTATATGCGTGCACTCTGTCAAATGTGAACTTATACCATTATATTATAGTAAAATACTGAAGCAATGGCTGTGTTTTATTATTAAATACCATTTAATTTTAATATTTTTTGTCTATTAATTGTTCATGCGAAACATTATGTTACGAGTAAGACCGATATATTTTAATTGGTTTGTTTTATTTTTTTTATACACCCGTGTCGCTTTATTGAGTAAGTAAAAAAATATACTCTTGTCATATGTACCTAACTGAACCTATTATTAATCGTGAATATTATATTATTATTAGGAAAGATTTGATTGTTTGTATTGAATAAGCTCCGAAACTACTGAACCGATTTAAATGAAATTCGATACATAGATAGTTTAGACACTGAGAAAGGACATGGGCTAATTTTAAAAGGTAGAGGTTCAACCCCTGGAGGTGTTCACACGGGTTTTTAAAATGTACGGTGGAAATATTTGCTTATAAATGGTTTCTATGGTATGTATAATCTCTGTTTATTTATAGGGTTGTCAATGGTTACATATTAACCATGTGCAAATATCTATACTATTAATATTTTTAATATCATAAAGAGGAAAGATTTTATTGTTTGTTTGTGGTGGATTTCCTTCCTGATAACATACTGCTCGCATATTGTCCGTGATATAGTACAGTGGATTGCCCACCTAGGTGGTTTAGATGCATGTAAATCACTTGAAGTTAATCTTAACTAAATATTTGGCTCAGGCAACGCTGAGCGGAACAGATCATCATAAATATTATCACAGATTTGAACAAAGAAGTAACAATTATGTAATTTAAAAATTAATACGTTTGCAAATAGATCTGGAATTATATGGAATTATCTGTATTCCTGTGCGTCTATCGAGATAAATTAAATACATTTTTTAATATGTTTGATAGGTCAATAATAATCGAAAAACTTTAACATGTTAATAGGATGCCAATAACTGTTGATTAAACTGTCAATATTAGAATTGAGGTGCCAATAACTATAACGTTTGCCTTTTTTCGAAAACCTAACCTACGCAGTGAAATGTAAATATGGTTAAATATTTTCTTAGATTTTATCAAAGTCAAGAATGTGCAGTAATAGCAGTGGTTGCGTTGACTGTTTGGACTTCGGACACATTTGGCGATATTATGGAATGATTATTGACTTGTTTACTATATTATGTTTAAATTTTGAATAATACTATATTTAGTACAGTCGAACTCGTTAAACTCGAACTTCACTCTCGAAATCATCGAACTAAATACCTCGAACTTTTTCCCCGGTCCCCACAATTTCCTATTTAAACAACTCAAATAAATCTTGTAAATATTATTTTCGTGAATAACTCAAAGTTTCGATTTTTATAATAATTATGAAATTATGACATTTACTATCGAAAATAAGGTCGTTATATTAGTGTTACCGTTAGTGATGCACTTTTCGAAGCTTTAAATAAAATAGAAACAAAAATAAATACATTTTTTCAATAATTTTCTAACCCAATTTTTGTTTGTATATACCTACATATTACCATTTTTAAATCATACATAATATTTAAATAGTAAATATATTTTATTACAATATATTATAATAAATACGTATAAGAATTAATACACATTGTACCGTTTAAAAAAATACATATTTTGAAATTTTATTCAGATGAATCGAACTTTTTTCCGGTCAGTTCGACTTTGAGTTAACCAAGTTCGACTGTATTGACTGTATTCGTGGCAATTATTTATGTGGTGCGTCCGAATAAGTCATTTTTCGATTTATTAGCATAAAATGTTAGCTTAACTTTTACATTTTCAAATCGTTTTTACGGTTAAAATGCATTTTTTTTTGTGTATCCTTATTGCGGTAACTTTGTGATGCCTTTATACTGTAGGTTTTTAGTGCACTGTTTTCTTAGCCGTGCTACACTTTTTTTTACAAATCTTAGTCATCAATACGAATTTTTCAAAATAATCATCAACAGGGCAGGGTGAATTTAATGCACTAAAAAAGTGTTAAATATGTATGCATTTATTATGCACTAAAAACAGGCAAAATATGCATTAAAAAATTTTAAAAAATTCAAAAAAATGCACTATCTTTATTAAAAAAAACTGTCGAAGTGAATAAATAATAATCAAAAGTGGCTTACAAAAAAAAATTACATCCTTTTTTCCTTCTAATATTCGTAGAAGATTTCGAATGTGTATTATACTATATGCTGATGACAGATTTGTAGATAATATCAGAACAGTCCTGATTTTAGACCAATTTTTACCTGCAGATAGACCGAAGAAATAAAATAAATTTAATAGAAAATAAACATTAATACGAATAAATCGTGAAAACGTGCAATTGTAATATGCCCTAACACGTAAAATATGCAAAATAAGATTTCGCATTTAAACTATAATAATTAAGTCAAAACAAATGTTGGCTGAATCTGTTTTTTTATACAGTGTAGCGAAAAAAAAACATGCAATTGCTTTAAATTCACAGCACTCGTCGTCAATAATATATACAGTGAAACCTCCTCTAACGGACACCTGTAAAAAGCGGACACCTCCAAATAGCGGACGTTCTTTTGGGAACAAACTACACGTTTTATACAAACCGAACCCTCTGAATAGCGGACACCTCTAAATAGAGGACACGCTATTTCAGTGACTGAGAGTGTCCGGTATTTAGAGGTTTCACTGTACCTATATTTTTTTTTGAGCAATAATCAGTAAAAGGTACACATTTTTTTTTTTTTTTTTGAAACAACTATAAGATATTCCAGAAGCGTAGCTGATGAGGGGGAGGGGGGTGAGAGGACTAAACCCCCCCCCTCCTCGCCATCCTCGCCGAACTTTACGAACGCAGAAAAAGAAATATTGACCGCTCTTTTAGTAAACAAAATCCCCGCATAGCGAAGAACGAAAGTTTTAGATTGGACTCGGCCGCAATATAATAATACGCAATATCACATATAAGTACCTCATAAAGATATATATTAACAACTTTTACTTATATTCATGCGTATTAGTGTATTACGAGACGGACGACTTAAAAGTTATTTATTTCACTGGGGCGCATTTAATAATATATATATATGGTCATAAAACAAGTACAAAAGTTATCTATAGTGCAAACAATAATATTAATTTAATTTTTGTAATGGTTTTTTTTTTATTAGCAGTCCCTTTTTAGAAATCCAGCAGACTACGCCGGAGAAATAATATCTTTGTCTTTTAAGAGTAAAAAGTCTCTATGTAAATAATATATATCCTCAAAGCTATACATACTCAGTTTGTCTGTTGTTATCAGTTTAATTAATATATAGTACGCGATATAATTATACCTACGCCCTACCTAAAATGATATTATTTATTATTTATTACACACAAATGTACGTTTTAAATATTAAAAATTGCGTTTCGGTGTGCATCGGTGGCGGATTAAACACTCGAGCCTAGGGCGGCAAATTTTTTATGTTATATTATTTTTACTCTTGAAAAAAAAATGAAAAAAAAAACAAAAAAGATTGATGACATTCAAATGGGGGGTACTCGTCGTTTTCGGTATCTGAAAATACGAAATTTAATAATTTTGAATCTCTGGCTGAAGCCTATATTCTTGAAACGTCGATTTGTTTGTTCCCAGTTATAACTTGCATTATTACGCAATACGCGTAACGCATGAGAAATACGAGGCTGCGTGAAGTTAGACGAGAAGTTAGTGATAATTTTTTGAGTAACAAAAAAACTTAACATCTAATGTAGAAAACAAATCAAATTTTATGACAGTGACACCTGTAGAATGATCATTGATGTTAGCAAAGATGCGTGGCTTCGCACTCTTAAACAATTTCTGTTAAAAAGTGACTCGTGATAGAAAAAAAAACCGATTTAGAACCGTTTCACACTAGTTTACCATACTTTCATATATTATAGTAAAATATTTGTTGATATTATTTTTTTTTTATTAGCTCTCAAGAAAAAATCGATTTAGTTCAACAATTATTACTATATTATAATATTATATTGTTTTTAATTTAGATTTATCGAGGTACATATTTTGGTTTGGATATTTTGTCCGCGGATATATTGTTTTGTCTTTGGATTATTTGACCTAGATTTGCAGGGATCGGATGTCATAATATAGGAGTTGCATATTTTATATTGTTCAATAAAAACGATGCTCTCGATTTATTATGGCAGACCAAGCGCTAGAAATCCTAAAAAAAATCAAAAACTTAAAACGCATATTCAACGTTTTAAAAAAAAAAATGTATTTTCATCTCTCTCGAATAATACTGAATGTTATTAAACTCGATTAAGTCGTGGGTGTATTTGTTATATATTGCAGTTATCGCGAATGTGTTTTTTTTAGCTATTTTTTTAGTTCGACAAAACGTCAAAACTCCAACAATATAGTTTGTGCGAACATTATTAATTTATTTTTCCACAACATATATCGCACTTGTTTTTGTGCATGACATTAATGACAAAATTGCTGGACGGTTTTTTTCTTCGGCGGAATTTCGAACAATTTTAATGCATATTCATCGAACTTTTTTGCATATTATTATAATAACATGTGCATTTATATTTTTACGTCACGCGATATTGCGCAGTACCTAAATAATAATGTCCACAGGAGTAAAGTTAGGACTTATATGGTAGGTAGATATATTATGATATGTATACTTATATATAATGGCATTCCTATTTACGAGCTTTTTTTTTTTTTAATAACTTTTTTTGGCAGTAAACGCATAATATTATTTAATATGTGACCTAAATATTATAATAAAATTGCTTTAATAATGCGATGACCGTTTATATATAGTGATCGCCACATCATATCACGCCGAAGGCTTACGGCGGTGGCCCATATAAAGTATATAGTATATGTATAGGTATATAGATACTTAAAATATAGTTTTATAGTTTTATCCGACGCACTAAAAACGAGCACCCTTTACGGTATTACATGTTGTATCGAAAAATATTTTATTTTTGGAAAAAGTACTACGATAGGTATAGGTATCATATATTATATATTACTATGTTATTTTTTTTTTTTACGGCGATTGTACACTCCGCGGCAGCGAGGTACAGCAGGCCAACTGCACAAAATCGCGTGACTGTAAAGTGCGCCCGAGATTTTATCGAGTGTAAAAAGGTGACCGGTGGCCCGAGTAAAATTTCAAAAAAAAAAACACTAATACGGCGTATAGAACCTCGTCGTCGACCTTTCGATAAATAATCGGAACGGCGCCCGAGTTTTCTTGTATTATTACTTCGACATTTAATAATATGATTTAACGTCTGTACCAGGGCTTGAAACCGATATTGGATACCGTTTTTAATACCGGTTAAACCGTTAAAAACCAAAAACGATATCAAAACCGAAATCGAAAACGAAAAAAATCAATAGCGGTATTCAAAACCGAAATCAAAATCGGAAAAAATAAATACCGTTATTCAAAACTGAAAACTAAATCGGAAAAAATAAATACCGTTATCCGAAACCAAAATCGAAATCTGATAATATAAATATACCGTTATCCAAAAGTGAAATCCAAACCGGAAAAAATAAATACCGATATCCAAAACCGAAATCGAAACCGGAAAAAAATGTTCGGTTTCAAGCCCTGGTCTGAACCAGTATAATTGTGCATTGTCTAGATAAAATATAATTATCTTTTTATCTTATATCTAGATAAAAATTATTTTAGGTATCTTTTTATCTTATCTAGATAAATAAATAGATTATCTGAGAATAATCATCTAGATAATTCAGTCAATGATTTAGACATTTTTAAATCCCGAATGTTCACCGCGCTTAGTAATAATAATTAATATAATAATAATAATATTTACGAAATAATAAATTACGATAATAACAGACTATATTATGGACTGCGGTGTTCGTGAGCACGAACGTTGGCCCGATAAAATGCGTCGTAGTCGACATTGAGGGAAAAAACATTTTCAGCTAAAAATAGATTACGCGTTAACGTCTACGGCCTACCCAGCCACTTACTTGTGCTTATATTGATAATACATTGGATACGTATTCACAATTACGGAGAAAAATGGACCAATTGTTTCTACTAGTTATTAAAAATTAAAATACACATACTGATTACTGAGTATATTCTATTATTTTATTAGCTGTATCAAATAATTATAGTTCTTTTTTTTCGCATTTGTCAGAAAATTCGTAAGAAAAGCGCCGAACCAAAATATTATTAATATCCTCAGGTCTACAATATTAAATATTAATTATCTGTTTTTTATCTAGATAAACGCGGTTATCTTATATTGATTATCTAGATAAATATTTTAAGTTTTATCTATTTATCTCGTCTATCTTCAACGCATTATCTGTTATCTTATCTAGATAATTTTAAATTTATCTGTGCACAACATTGGTCTGAACGCTGTTTACAGCCTCCGTAAAATGAAATATATTAGGATGAGCACTTGTAAATCTTCATTCAGCTTTGAATGGAACGATTCGCAACTGTTTTACCTGTACACAAACGGCGGGAACCCATTCGGCTCAACTTAATAAAATATCTTTTGTAGACGGGAACCAATATTCGGCCAAATGGGAACCGATCTAGTTACTCCCATTATTTCATATCTGTATTAATTGTTTGAAGACGAATAATAATATTTTGAACGTTTTGAGAAAAAAAAGAAAAATACATAATAGAGAAATTATTGTAGTGTAATGCGTGAATTAATATAATGATAATTAATTAATAAATAATAATTCACAAATGTATTGGGAAGTATATATTTTGATTTATGATTAATGATCTGCAGTGATAACTGATTAGGTCTAGCCGGTCTAGGCCATCTTCGGGAAGCCGAGGACACTATTGCACCAATCATATTATATTATAATAAACAATTTGTGTATTCATACAATAGACAGGTCTGATTTTAAACACGTTCTTCTCTCGCCCTATATGATTAATACGGGTGTGACTTGAAAAAAACTTTTTTTTTTAATTGTTGGTATATTTTTATTTTTCATGTGAATGAAATATTTCATGACATTTTAAAACCCTATAAATACATTGTATGTATACGTCAGCAAAACTAGACCAACAAATTTTCAGGCTTGCTAAAATTATGAATACCTATTTGAATTTCGTCCACAGTGATTTGGTTTTATATGATATTTGTATTTTGCGACATGTCTCTCAATATTTAAAACTAACTAGTCAGTAAACCATTGCTTTAAAACATAATAAAATATACTTGTACTCGACCGATTTTTAATTTGTCGCATACTTGAAAAACTTCAGTGTTCGTATTATTATGTTGCAGAATTTATTGAAATCTTCCCGGGAACTTGTCAGGAAAAGCCCTTCTTTTTGACTTTTTTTTTTTAATAAAAACATAAAATAAAAAAAATCTTACAATTTCTCACATTATTTTTGTCGTTTTACAACAGAGGTCGGGGAGTGCTTGATTATGGTTTGGGGGTACTTCAGCACCCCCAGGCTACCCCTCTAGTTGGCGTATATGACACATGTACATATTATTATGCGTACCTACATCTCGCGATATATATATTTAATTTGTATTATTATACGGTGCACATAGTAACTGAGCACACACCGTGGCCATTTGTCAATATAATATCGTCTCGATTCCGCATACGAGGTTTTTTGTTTAACACCCCGACTCCACACACAATTTATATATTATATACTCAAAATATATAGTTAATTTATTTATTAATATTTGTTAAAATACAATAGGTTTTATGTTATTAGAGTTAAATAAAATTAATATTAGGTAGGTAATAATGCGGAAACGGCCTAAACAGTATATAATCCAAACGATGTATCACTATAACATATTTTATATCAATTATTAAATAAGATAAATTTAAGTAAATTATAATAATAATAGTAATAATAAAGACAGTTTTCAACAAACATCGTCGTCGTCAGTATAAAATTAAATTAATCACATATTTCATACATGTATTAATTCTTTTGGACCATACTCCAATTTGTGAATCATTTTATGGGGTTTGGTTTAATATCCCTTATCGACATTACAGCGTTTGATCCTGTGGTTTTTCCAATACGCGTTTTGTAATTTCGAACTAGTCAAAACTCCAATTTCTCCGGGAAAACGTTCCAATAATTATTGCTTTATGAGGCACTATCGATTACTTTTAGTCTCTAGAGTCTAGAGTCTAGACTCTCGATTAATGGCATTTTAGACATTTCTAATTTTAAAATATTATCAACTAAAATATTATATATATATATCCAAAATCAGAGGAAATAAATGCTAAATTGTTTTGCAAGTTTTTATTTTCCGTGAGCTCAACAGTTTTAGATTCTGAGGTGAGCCGAGCTGAACGTATTGATTTTACAATGATTGGTGTTTCTTCAACTCTAAGAAAAAAACGTATTGATTTTACTATGTTGTGTGTTTTTTATTTTTATGTCTGTCATCACGTTTTAGTGCAGTAAAAGTGCTCCGATTTTCTTCATTGACATCTTTTCCGATAGGAAAGTGAATCTAGTTGGTACATTGGGGGATGAAAAGTAAAAAGTTCTCAAGAGTTTTTAAACTCGTCAGGAAAAACAAAAAAAACAATTAAGGAAAAACGAGAAGTTTTGACAAAATTGATTTTTATTTATATTGTGTAACAAAATAAATGATCACTGTAGATACATGAAATTTTCACAGAATGTTTAAGTAAGCATTTTCTATATACCTACTATACAATTTTCAATTTATTTTGATCTGTTTATAAGCATAGTACATTTTTGTTTTTTTTTATTATTGTCAATAAAAAAAATTTTCATTTGCTCAAAAAACTTAAAAAAATATGTGATACAAGGTTCTTCATAACTATTGTCGTAAGTGAAAATTAAAAAAAATTTTAAAGCGCCTAAAGTTAAAATGTCGACAAAATGCGTAAAAATCACGAAAATGTGCAGATACTCGCCTTCAATATTTCCACGTTTATATTAGGTAATTGTTCAAAATAAAATAACGTTTCACAACAATATATTTTATAAAAAGCGGAGTATAGGTAGGTATCTACTTTATTTTTGCTGTCCGCTCGACAAAATATGGACAACCCGTACCTACACGTGTTTGCTCGCTTAAATGCATATTTTTAATGCAATTATTTCGATACGAGTACACTGTACAAAAATTCATATTAATTGTGTAATCGGCAGTAAGTACTAAACTTATATAGAAGACCGGCTCGTCGTCAGAATAATTTTTACGAGAAACTTTTTTTTTTATCGCTTTTGTTTTGGACTACTGTCCGGAGGCGGCGGCGGCGTCGGTATTTATAACCGCGGTCGTCGATGACTATTATTTTCATTACTTTTCTTTTCATTTCGATTATTTAATAATACGCGAAATAATAATCGAAATACATTCGAACAAGTTTATATTCGACGTGACGACAGTGCGTTGTATTGTCATAGCATATAGTTGTAAGTATATCGAACGAATATGATATACGAATATCGCGTATATTTGTAAATAATACGACTTTAATAATGGTTAATAGTATTTAAAGTTTAAGCTAAAATATTATGTAGTATGGTTCACTTGCACTCCGCCCGTATATATAATATACGTACGATGGATACGTGTCTATATAAACTTTAAATGCTTCTCGATAAAATAGTGTTCGTTTGATATATATATATAATATAATAATGACGTGTTCGCGATGTGTTTATAATAAAACAAAAAGGGAGTGCGACGAAGCCACACTCGGTCACCCGCGACCTATTCACGACGACTACGACGACGACGACGACGACGACATCGACTCGAGTCGTAATGTGAAAGTATAATAATAATATTATAATAAAACGCGAGTAGTACAATTTCGCTATGGAAAAAAAAATAAGTAATAAAAATAAGAAAAAATATGTTAAAAGTACAGCAGTTATTCTATAATTCGAAATTAGGAAGCTAAAAATTCGATTTATAGAGATTTTCGATTTACCGAGGGAAAAAAATGAATTCGAATTAAAGAGAGGTGAAGAATATTGTATGTACCCATTGTACCCGCACCCACATATTACATATTTTGTTTCGTCATTTATCAATATTGACGTTTATTTATTATGAGCGGGACTCTTTTCGCCCAAAAATGACCTTTCGCTTTTCGCCCATGTCGCTTTTAGCCCAAATATTTTAAAACTACTTTCCCTTTTCGCCCAAGAATATTATAGCACTTTTTTATCACATTTTTATAATACACAATTTGGGAAACACTTACTTGAAGCCATTTAGCATTGTACCCAGAGAGATAACTTATAATAATTAAATGCCATTGATTTATAAAGTCATACTGATTGATAGTTCCTGTTTTATATTGTTGTATTTTTGCTAATTTTTTCGTAGTCGATACATAATTTTTTTTGTCTTTGGGACAAGTTTTGAAATGCACACTGTTTACTGCATTTAACGCACTCTGCGAACGAAACTGCACTGAAACAGTTGTCTTCAAATGTTATTAAGGATAGTATTATTATAACCATATTACTATCTTATGTTTATGAAATAACTAGCGAACCACCGCGATATATATAGTTTATCTTTATAAGATATTAAACAGACCATTGTAGACATATACTGGACATAAATAATTTTAAGTAAGTGTTCCCCAAATTGTGTATTATAAAAATTTGATCAAAAAGTGCTATAATATTCTTGGGTGAAAAGGGTAAGTGGTTATAAAATATTTGGGCAAAATGCGACATGGGCGAAAAGCGAAAGGTCATTTCTGGGCGAACGGGGTCTTGCCCATTTATTATACATATTATTATATTTTTAATAAAATAGAATCCGTTCAGTCCAAAACAAAAATACCAAAGTATTTATAAATAGATTTAGTATGCTAGGCGGTATGTAAAATGTAAAATTGGAAGTAATCTGTATGAAGATTTTCATTCCACTATTATAATATTGATTGTCGGAAAATTGGTACGGTCTTTAGAAACCAGGGTTCCTTAAACTATAAAAAAAAAACAATCATAAAGCATCTACATTCTACACATTAGATAAGTAGGAACAAGCAGTCCATCTTTTTGGTTAGTTCTTCAATGCATTCAACAAGATGAATCTAAGATGCGAATTGAAAGTATACGGCATTTGAACAACTATTAATAATTTAACATATCGAAAAAAAATTTAAAAATATGCTTCACTTCAATACAAACGTCATGAAATAATCACCAGTTACGCAAATAGAGAAATTACAATGGACATTTTTTTAAATACGCGATAGCGAAACTATTGTGAATTTACATTTAATATTGTGAACTATTGTCAGTTTATATTTTAATTTGAACTATTATGAATTATTGTGAACTATTTTTATCGCAACTACATATATTATATTATTGAACATCTATTTATTTTTATTTAATTTTTTGAACCACCGAAAATAATATATTTTATAGTACCAATATTCCGCCTATTGCATATTTTCTTTTGTTCAAAACCCAATAACCGTACTAATTTTCCGTTTACCTATAATATTAATTATTAATTCGATTTCGTAACGTTTCGCGGTTTTTTTTTGTTTTAGAATTTTGGTATTTAATAAGGTTTCATTTATACTATTTCGTTTAATATAATAATTCTATTTTAACTTCTTTTAACTTTTCTAATAACATGAAACAATTTGAATGAGTTGTATTAATAATCTAGAATTAAAGTGAGAATGAAATGACTAACGTGCATTATTAGTGTTTAAAGTTGGCTGATGCTTTAGCCCACATTTCGGGTGGATACTGATAAGCTTCTATTCACTCATATAATAATATACAACTACCGAATTTTCAGCAAATCGTGTCACTCTTTCGTCGTTAGGCTTTGAGTTGTACCTTTTTTAACACGGATATTAACATATAGATAACAATTTAAGCGCAGTTTACAAAAAAAAGGCCTTTTGGACGCATACGTATGCTCATATTTTTCCTCTACAAGGAACATTTATGAACCGTAAATATAATATATTTTTATAACGTCGAATATCGATAATACGCGCATCCAGAGACGGGCAAATTACTCGAGAAAAAGTAATTAATTAAAAATTACTCAAAATCTCAGTAATTAATTACGAATTACATTTAGATGGAAAATGTAATCACAAATTACAAAATACATAATTGAATTACTTGAGATTACAAATAACTTTTTAAAAATAGCAGTCAGCGGCTAATTACTATATTATTATATTGGTAAACAAATTATATAAGAAGTTTTTGTATCATTAAAATATGTAAAAACTTTAAATAAATAAATAATAAATATTAATACAGTAAAAAATATAAATACATTGAAACTTCCATACAACGAAGTCTCGTTGGGAACAAAAAAAATCGTGATTAAGAAATTTTGTTAAATAGAATTACATATTTTTTTTTTTATTTAATTATAATTGCATTCATATTCTCTGTTGTATTAAAAATAAATATCAAATAATATCATATTATGTCTTACATAAGGGGGCTATATATTATTATCGTTTATCGAATCCATAACGACGAAATATTTAAACAACGGTATTTGATTTTCAAATATACAAATCCGTCCGAGACGGTATATTTTGAAATTCGTTTAAAATAATTACTTTAAGAAATATTCCAAATACTTTATAAGCGTATATTTATAAATACGTTCACTCGAATTCCTTACAGGACTGCAGCTAACTGCTATAATAATAATAATATACATCCGTCTCCGCAATACCGTGTAATTTATCTTATAACAGTTTAAAGAGTGCAGGATCTGCGAGCTGTGCAGCGTTTTATATTTTAAATCGCTAACCCGATTTAAATATTTCGCTAAACAAAATAATAATTGCCGACGGCATCAGATGGTCGAAATGTCCGTGCAATATGCCAATATATAAACAAAACAAACAAAAGAAATTAAAAACGCGGAATACTCTTCGAAATGAGTGATTTTCAGGGGTCTTAAAATATTTCAAATGTCGAGTTTTAAAAATAAATCGTCATTCGTGGACTAGCCATCATAATAATTTAAATACCTGTTTAAATCAAATGAATAAAAAAAAAAAAAAAAATAGGAATCAAATATTAACACACAATATAAATATACCTACGTAAAAAGTAACGGGTGGATACTGGATATTATAGGCGAATAGTGTTATGCATAGGACTTATCTAGATAAATTATTTAGATAATTATTCTTTTATCTTTTATCTTATCTAGATAAATAAATATAAGTTATCTAAGTATTTATTTTAGATAAAAATGTCATTTATCTAGATAAATTTAAAAGATAAATTTTTTTGTGAAAATTAGGTATATTTGTTTGTTATTACCTTTCTTATGTTGTGTTGAAGTTAATGTTTGGTAATACACAACATGTTATAAATTAAGAAGAAAATAAGCAAATTATACATTCATATACAGTGTACACACTACACACATGACAGTATATATATTTTTTTAAATTAGTTATTTTAATTTTAATTTGTATAATTATCTGTTATTTATCTAGATAAAATATTTTTATCTTTTATCTTTTCGTTAGATGAATTTGATTTGTTTATATTTTATCTGTATCTTAGATAAAATGTAGTTTTGTTATCTTTATCTTTGTGCAGATGATGTTTTTGTTATCTGTTCCTAACACTGGTGTTATGTATAATTTATTTATTTATTTATTGAAAAGAAAAATAGAGAAAAACAAAAAAAAAAAAGAGAAGTTAGTGAATAACCTATGAATTTTTTAAGAGCCGATTCGTATTGGGTCGAAAATATAATCGTTAATGATTTCGAAAATTAACGAACACTCTAATAATATTATTATTATAAGCACGTTTTAGACATATTATTATTTTATATAGAGCGAGCTAGACGAATTCGTTATTCGTTCGAGGCGCGATTATTAATAAATCAATCACAAAACGTATAAATTATAATAAAAATTTATGAAAATATGACAGTTTAAAAATGCAAAAACGAAATCTCTCTCGACAAAGCCGAGCGAGTGCTCGCGGTGCTCCGCTCGTACATACATAATGTAAAATATAATTCGTATAGACAAGCGCATTACGCGAGGGTTTGACGTCAACACAAATGTTTTATTAAAATATATTCCTCTCTAATAATTTATGCATAATATTGCATAGTTTTGGAAAAGTTATTTTTCTTCTCGGCGACTATAATAACGTAACGTCATGACGTCGGGATTATGATTTTTTAATATTCATAAGGATCATATCATAATTAATACGTACGCCGCATATTTTTGGAAAATATATTTTCTCGTTTTCGCGGTGCGCAGGCGAGCAGACGTATTCGACATTAAACACTCTGCACGCGTCTCCAAAAGTATTGACTGTTTTCAAACTTTTTTTTCTTACATTGATTCGCGACGAGTCGCGTTATAAAACAACGTTTTTAAAATATTTTTTATCCTTAAATTCTAATGAAGGTTTTTACATTTTTTTTAAATGGCGACTGCAATATACGGTTTTAATCTCGAAGCCGAATTAAATAATTCCCTAGTATTTCGATACATAAAAATCGAATTTTTGACGGGTATGGTTTATGAACGGGGCTCGTAAGTTCATGCCCTAAAAATGCCTAAATAAGCACTCAAAATAGGCAAAATAAGCATTGAAATATACTTTAAAAAGTTTTAAAAAATATGCATTTATATGCACTAAATATTTAAAATTATGCGCACTTAAAAAATCATAAACAATTTTGAAAATGTCTATAGACTGTAACGCTGATAAGCTTAATGAAGTATAATTACTACTATATAGCTATTTAATTTTAACCATTTTGTGTTGCGACCGAATTCCTAAACATTTTATATAATTAATATAATATAGTATATTAATATTATAATGAAAAATTATAAGCGATCGTGTTTTTTTCCGTCAAATGTTGATTCTTTCATATAGTATTTCCATAAAAAAATGCATATTGATATAATAATATCAATATAGGAATATCAAAATCACGTATAATATGCCCGATAACATAGAAATATGCATAAAAATATGCCAAATAGGGAAAAAAAACCTCTTAATATGCAAAAATATGCAAAACAAGACTTTACGTATTTAATCGTGGTACCTTGAAACGGATTATTTCCAGTGTTGTGCAATAGCCAAATTTAGTTAGATAAATTTATCTAGATACCTTATCTTTTATCTTATCTGGGTAAATTACACGATTGGTATCTACCTGTCATCTAAGATAGAAAACTTCGTCATCTAAATTAATTGATTTAGATTGTTCAAGAGACGTAGTCTGAAAAATATACGAACATCTCATTATCCGATATTATTTTTAAAATTGTATATTATGAAATGAGTTATACGTATATATTCAGGTACCTAGTATTATTATTGTCTCTAATGTGCACCACTTTTAATTAAGAAATTAATAATAATAATTGTATCGTAGATCGTCGACAACAGATAAGCTTTATATAATAATAATAAATAATATTCAAGTCGAAGGTCTAAGAATAACCTGATAGTACTGAAAATATTGGTATTTTTAAACTATAATAATACCAATAACTATAATAAGAATAAACCACCAGCTCCACTCAGTCCACTCCCCACTCACCAACAACCTTTCCTAAACTAGTAATCACTGAAAGTTATAAATATTTCATTTATTATTATTTATTTATTATTATTCATGGCCTATAGAAAAAGGATCATACCATCATAATTGACATCATTCATAACCGTCCGCGTACTCCGTACAGTCTATGACGTATTTTCTATACCTACCTAGTACCTACTTATATTTAGCAGTTCATTTTTTTAAAAATTTATTCGTTTAAATCGTTTGATCATATTTAAATAATGGTTCGATATGTAAAGTAAAATTTAACAAAATCATGTTTTAAGAATAACATTTATAAAAAATTATCTCATTTTCATCTAGATAAAATTGATTTTATCTGTATCTATATCTAGATATATTTTAATTTATCATTATCTATCTCTATCTAGATACAAAAAAATTATCTAAGCACAACACTGCGGATTTCTATGTCGTCTAGCATTAAATACAACTTAGCAAGATTGATAATATGCAAATGCATGAACTTACGAGCCCTGCTGTTTTATGAGCTATGACGAACAAGGCTCGAAACTTCACGCATTTGTATAATATTTCTTGTATGAAACTGAGCATATTATTTAAAATCTGATTAGATAATGAAATCCATGTCGTGATAAGGCGCCGTGGCGTACAATGGAAATACAAAAATGTATGTCGCATATTTTTGCAGATCTTATACTAAATTTTTATGATTTTGCGTATTATTGAGTATTTTTAGCATATTTATTTTGAAATACACGCAAATAAACTAGTATTATACAGTGTAAAAGTTGAAAAAATAGTTAAAAAGTGAATATAATATATTGATTTGAAAAGTGCTTTGAGAGGAATGAAAGATATCAAAGTTATTTTGAATGTATTATTACTGCAAGTGACTATAGTCGTGCTCTATTGATAACGTACGATAGGGGAAAAATAACCGTAAAGCATAGGTTCTTAACCTTTTCTGGGTCATGGACCACCCCTTTGATTTATTTAGTATAAACACGAACTCCACACCTCCCCCCTCGCCAAAAAAAAACCAAACAAAACAATAACATTTTTATTTTTATTCTTTTTTTGAATGACAATATTTTAAGAGTTAATACATTATTAAATTATTGTGAATAATCACTTATATTATAGTTTAAATTTATACACATACAATTTTCAATGTGACATTTCCTGTTGTTTGGACTGCTTGTGATTGCTTTAAAATCTGCAGGGACCGTATCGTCCTTGATGTGCGATCGATTTCTCGATTTCGTTTTAATTGTGACCATTGTAGAAAACCCAGACTCACAGAGATAATATGTAGTGGCGAACGGAATCGAAAATTGCATTGCCCTGGATACGCAGCTCGTGGATAAGCCTTCTTCAACGTACACCCAAAATTCGATTAAATTATCTGAATTTTTACTGATATATTATTATGAACAACCTCTCGCGTCACGACACAAAATAATATGAAAAAAATTTAAAACGAGATTAAATACGTCGGCACAAATCCAGTGACGTCACGAGTATACGTACGATCTCTGTTTAACGCTAAAAGAGTGGTCAGATAATTTTTTTGAAACATTTTAGTTTTAGTTTCTACTATTACATAAGGTTTAAAAAAATAACAATTTTTTGTTTCTCATGTTCCTTTAAGAGAGGGCCAAAAATATTGTAGGCACCCCCCGAAATTCATAAAATAATATAAATATGAACACGACAAATAAATTAATTATTTTTAATTATTTTAGGGATATTAGGTAAGACTTAATCACTGATTTATTTTAATAAATAAATATTTTGTTTTGTACCTATATTTTTGAGTGTATTTTTTAAAAATAAAAACGCACGTTTTTGCATATTCTAAGAAAAAAAATGCATATTTCATTGTTTTATTGGCATATACAAATCGCCTAGACCTGGTCATAATTAATACTCATATTTGGGATTATTTTCTTATTTTAAGTACTATAGACATATATTTAAAGTAAAACTTTCATTATAGGTACATCGAAAAATATATTAAAATTGTTTTGAAAAATATTTTTTTTACATATATTTTCGAGTCAACAATATTTTTTCAAAGAAATCATAAAACGTACAAATCATTATTTATATAGACGTTTCTAAATCAAAAAACTTTCGTATCCTACATAATCTTTCCCTATGTTTCGAATCAATTATAATAGTGGCCGTAACATACATTTTGAATCGCTCTGTATATACATATGATGACTACGTGTTTTTCGTTATCGCATATACCGATGATCGATAAACTGCATTACAACTGCAACGGCTGCATCATTAATATTCGTCGTTTGCAGTCGTGTCAACCGCGTTAAACTGCAAAAATGTATAAATGTGTGACACTTTTTGATTTAATTTTTTTTTTTTATAAGTGCTCGTCTTAACGTTTTCAGTGCATAGGTATTTTTAGGTTTTTTGGGGTACGTTTAAGCTGTGCGCTTCAATGATTTTAAATTTTTAACACGTTGTGCGCCAAAGTACATCTTATGATGCGCATATAGTATGTATCGGTGCCCAAACTGAGCCGCGACTAAGTGTCGCCGCCGGTTCCGTGACATTGTCATTTAAAATATTATTAAATTCATTATTTGCCGTTCATTACTTACGTTCTTGGAATATTGACGTGTCTTATTAATAATCGGTAGTACCAGGGATACGAAACTCCGTGCGTTGGCCGAATCAGGCGATTGTGGCCTTGAACACGGTCTCCAAGGGGCGTGGCATACGTTGTCAATTAAGTATATCATATCAATGTTATCACCAATTACCATACAGTGCCGAATAGTGAACGGTACCGATCCAACCCCGCGCAGAATACCCCGCCGTAGTCTTGGAACCGTTTTCATAATATTGCTAACCATGGGTCTAACATCATGTTGGTGCTTGAAACAGTTTTCATATTTTTCGTAGGTTCAGACTTCAGATCATAGGTAACCAAGACCCCCTTAAGCTGATCGAATATCGCTTCTTATTGTTCTATGGTACCTAGTACCAAGAAATAATAATTTTGTTAAATATTGTAAAATAAATAATATGTACCTAATAAACGGTGTGTAAAATTGTAAAAATATGAATATAGAGTGTACCATATATATAGTCCACGAACATAAATATACACTTATTGTTGTTATACATCCGAGCAAGATGATATACTCTGTACATTGTCAAAATAAACTAATACTATTTCGTCAGAATAATCGTCGTTCGAGGAAAAATAATTAAAACTCCCTAAAAATAGATACGGAAAATCCAAATATACCATTGAAATCACGAGATCCTACTGAATAACCACGTATAAATATTGAAACAGTGCGTCTATAACCAATCAAATAATACGCCCATAAAGATATATACATAACATTTGTCCCCGATACAGTGTGACAGTCTTCAACTAGTGGCATTAGACGTGATAAGTGCGTACAGGTTGAGCCAGAGAACAATGATGCGGTGGTCATATTATAAAAGTGAGTTTGCAATTATAACTTTCGGCTGTCTTTTCGTCAACTTTCGCCAGCTGTCGTTTGTCTGTCGCCCGCCCGCCCGCCATATATCATTATAATATAATAGCACTCGACATCAATAATATATATTTAATAATTCAATTTCAGGCCCCGAGAGGAGAAGCTATTATCGCTATAGCTACCTCCGTCCTAATGGCGACGTATTGCGGTGACGCGTGTCTCAGGCCCGGAGCGGAGCGCGACGAATGATATGATATGTGAGTACACATACTTGGTTTTATAATGACGATGTGTGTTTTTGAGTCTGACGAGCCACTTTTCGCCGTGTAGTCGGCAGAAAAAAAATATTTCCAAGCCTTCGGGATGCGGTTTCCGGAATTGCAGGACCATTATGCGTACGAGTATATATGGTTTGTTTTCGAGAACAGTATCGAAATAGGGTAGTATACTTTTTAAAACGATCGGAAAAAATTGAAAAACCACGGGAATGTTTAAGCAAATACAGACCCGTATTTAAGGGAGAGCCGTGGTGGGCGACCCCCCCTCCTAGTTAGACTCGTAATAATATAACTATAATAATGTAATAACGTTTTTTTTCCCATGTATATTGTATTGTACGGTCGAATTATAGTTGGACATTTAACCGAGGTTTATTATATGTGGGATACCTCGTACTGTCTCAAATTTATTTTTATACGAACGCTGAACCGGTTAACTGATCGGAAGTTTACCAATAGTTGAGCTTAAAATTACCTTTTCATATAGTACCTTTTCATATTGCGCTCGGTAATTTTTGAGTCGGTAGACCCGTAATTGCGCCAAATAACCAGCCTCGTATAACCTAATTTTTTTTTTTTTTTTTATTTGAAATCATCATAACTTACAAAAATTTAATTATAAAAATTATTCATGATTATCTATCTCTTTAATATATATAATAATATTATGTTTTTCATTCGCAATAGCACATAATATTAATTTTACTGGAATACAATGAACATCAAAAATACAGTATTTATTATCTATAAATATACATAGATATTGTATAATTAAATAAATCACTATTATAATATTACTTTAAATTACAATACATTTTATAAAAATAAAATAATTAATACTATATAAATAGTTTTTTTTCATATTTAATTTAAAAAATTTGAATTAGTACAAATTATTCACAATTTATCCACTAACAACTCGTTGTAAAAGGTCCATATACTTTGACGTTAAATCAGTCTAACAGTCAAACTAATACTGAACAACTATACAAAAGGTAGGCAACGAGGTCAGCTACATAGTATAATATTTTTATTAGTACACTTTTTGATTCTTAAATTTCTGTAAATATATTATACAGGGTAAATTATAAATACATGACAATGTCGAATTTTTTTTAAGTATCTGCGGTTTCATCATTTTGTTACCGATCATCTAACTCCAGAAATAATTCTTTATTTTATCTTTCCTCTATTTCTTAAAATTACACAATAATATTTTATACTCCCCTGCTTGTAATATACGCCTATGTCTGCAGGTCATTTAATTAAATATTTAGATTTATTTAACACTACCCTCCGTATCCTGTATATCTGCAAATATTTGATCAACTTAACTTTTATTTTTATACCTATTTGTTCATATTATTTCTCCCTTATTTCTCTTGCCCGTGTTTATTTATATTATACTATACTCACAAATATTTGTGTCATATTATATTTACATATTTTTAATTACAACCATTATATTAATATTATTTACCAATATTTATCTAAAATACAAGTCAAGTTTTATAATTATTTTATATAGGTATTTATAATTCATACTTATTTTTAACACTGTACAATGTACAGTGTATACATTCACCCCCTCCCCCCTTCTGTCATTTTCTGTCCCCTTTCTGTGCATTTTATGAGTGCCCCGGGGTGCCAAAATTCAAATTACAGCCCTGCGTATACATAATTATAGCACGCAAGTTTTTGACAAAATCAGTTTTGTTATTTTGATGCATGTACCTACCGTTTGTGTACTTAGCATTTTTACCAGCAATTTGGATTAGCATTAATTTATACTAGACAAAATTGATTTGAACTATTTATTATAAATTATAGACTTATTATATTTGATTTATTTTTTTCCCGAATATTGATAATATTTATTTTCAAAAGTCAAAATGTTTGGAAACGTTACACACGATTTTAGAAAACATGTTATTTTTACCCATTAAAACAATAAAAAAATATTTAAAAATATTAAAGCTAGGCAACATTTTTTTCTTTTAATAGAGTTAATAGAGTTTAAATGTTGATAAAATGTATTCGTTTTTAATACAGATTTCTCCTTCGTGAGTTTGTCTAACAACACGCTAAAAAGATCGAAAATACATAATATATATGGACAATATTATATAGACATTTTATAAGTTCCCATTCATATTATTATTATTATTATTATTATTTCTTAATTAGGACATTTGATCGAAAGTTAATTATTTTTCATCTCTCGATTTTAGTTATATGTTAAATAAAAAAATGTTAGTCTCGCGAACCTTTTATAATTACGATTTTTCCTCTTTCAATTTTAATTGGGTCTAGTTAAAAAAATATAAGTCATAGAAACTTATTGTTATTATTATCATTATTATTATTTATTAATTAGGCCATTTTATCGAAAATTAACTATAATTTTTCATCTCTCAATATTTTAGTTATGTAATAAAAATATTAATTATAATAGCTTGAAACTTTTATAATTACGATTTTTCGCCTCTTTCAATTTTAATTGGGTTAAATTAAAAAATATAAGTCGTAGGTTAGGTTCACAAATTATCGAACGTCCCGAGTAATATAGACGGTTTCTGCTTCGAATCATTTTTGCGATCGTCTTTTTTTTAATTGGATTCAAATTGAACACATAATTATTACAATATTTATTTAGTTCAATCGCGTCATTAATTTGGAGCTGGAATTTCGATGCAACGTCATGTTTTTTCTAATGCGTTCCAAAACGTACGTCTATAAGTAGAAAATGTGTTTTGGGCGATACCGTCAATTTCAATGAAATCTTATTTTTGCATTTTTTTTTCAACATTTTTTGACAATTATTTTCTTAGTTTTTAAATTAAGTTTTCACGATTATTTTGTACAATGAACGAGTGAATGAATTGTTTCCATTAACTACCTATATAGATACTTTCGAGTTTCGACCGACCGCCGACCAGGTACGAATAATAAAATATAGTATATATTTTTAAGAATTTTCACTAGATGGCATTATATAATAATATTATACAATATGTAAAAAAAAAGCATTACACTTTTACGGTCATAGTGTCTTTTTGTTGTCTATTTTGTGACTGACGAGAAATAGAAATAAAGTTTTTATTGAAGACGATTTAGTAGCGAGTTTGAACGGTGAAAGAAGTTTCAACTGAGTGTTTTCCTGATGACTTCAGTGCTGTAGATTTGGCCCATTTCAAATTTGCTTTAGTGGAGAGAAGTTTTTCTAAATATAAATATTTACTATCCGATAATCGTCGTTTATTAAATGTTGACACCATCAAATATGCTCTAATTAGTACGATGCAATAATTTCGAGCAATTTGTAAGCTTTTATAATTTGAATTTTATAAATTTAAAAAAAAAAACGTATTTTTATTAATTTTAAACCATTATTTGTAATTTTAAGTCATTTTTTAACTGTTTTAAGGTCATCGACTTCCGAGCCCTAATAATTATGTCAAAATATCTCTGATACATAATATCAGCTCTAATCAAAAATATCTGAAAATATTTTAATATTTATTATATTTGTATTATCTGATATATTTTGCATTATTACGAGTGAGATTGCAAACCACGATAATTATGCCTATCAAATATGGGGAACTGCCCACCGTCTTAAATTTTAACTTATATCTTGATTGGATTTTTTATTGATTTATTTAATTTTTGTTTAATTTTATCACATTACTCAATCGTTCACAACCTTAAATTGTTTGTAATTTGAAATATATTTTTTGTAACTAGAAAATGTTTTTTACTTACTTACTTCAGTAATATTTTAATTACAAAACTGTAATAATTGTTATTATAAAAACATTAATATCAATATAAAATATAATAAATATTAAAATATTTTCTTGAGAGATATTTCCATTTCAGATATTTTTAACAGAAATATTTTTTCGGAGTCATTTCGACCTGGAACCAGGGGTGGACTGGCCCAGGGTGCTATACAGTATACACCAAGTAGCACCCCGGGCCCCGATTCGTATTTATGATCCCGATTACCACAGTCCCTTTTTAATTTAACTTTTATTGTAATGTAGAATAGAAAGATAAATTATAATATTTACTCTATAAGCTATCTACATAATATATATAAATTGTTATTATAAGTATCTTTATTATATCCATATCTGCTTCATACTCCCAAAAAAATAACATGTTTTTCTAATTTTTTTTTTTTTTATTTTAATACAGGCCGCAGCCCAAAGTACAGAATAATAAATTTACATATTATAAGTGGATACAGAAATGTGTAGTAGACATAACAATTAAAACAGAAAAAGAAAGAGGACAAAAGAAAAGAATTACAAAAACTAAACTTAAAAACTAAAAGACGGATCCTCATTAGCAATACGCATCATCCTATTTAGTGGTTTGTTTCGTGAATAATTTGTCGTACACAGTGGAATACTGAAAGGATAGGAAGAACGGACTTGGAAACAGGGAATTTTAAAGTTTACTTTGGATAGAAGTTCTGGACAGTCGATCAACCCATTGATAAGTTTGACTAGGAAGACCTTGTTAATGGTGACACGTCTATCGGTCAAAGACTATAAGCCTAGCCTATCCATTACTGCATCATAATCATGAGGACTATGTTCAATATTTAATAGATATGCTGAAAAACTCAAGAACTTCCGTTGGACTCTTTCGAGTTGATTCATATTGCTTGTGTTGTGAGGGTTCCATATAATTACAGAAAATTCAAGAATAGATCTGATGAGCGCACAATATAAGGCTTTTAGTGGAGTTATCAACTTCAATTCGTTACAGACCCGCTTAAGAAATCCAAGAGCTTTTAAGGCTTTACAGCATGTCACATCTATATGGTTATGAAAATTTAAGTTACTGTCATAGAATACTCCGAGGTCTTTCGCAGTATTATATTCAATTACAAGATAGGTATATATTTACTTATCTGGATTCTTTCCTAATTTAGGTATAGGTTTGAAAAAAATTACGGTCCCCTAATAAATGTTGCACCCCGGGCCAAAAATAGCCAGTCCACCCCTGCCTGGAACCAATAATAATTATGAAGGTCAAACATAATTATTAATTATATATACTCATTCACTTGATTGTAATATCGAGGTATTTGTTTGATGTAAAATCTGCGACGTGAGACGTTATGAGATTTTCAAAATGTTTAAGACCCTTTGGAAATTGATATTGAATTTTTCGCAAAAAAAAAAAAAATGTTCATGAAAAATATAATATTATGTACGTCACTGCAGCAGCAGTCTGCCCGCTTGTGATTCGCGGGCGCCGTCTCGTATTTCTCTCGCAATAATGCGTAAGTACTACTTAATATATATACTGCTCATTACGAGCCCTTTCATTTCAAAATTTTGTTTTTTTTTTCCATAATATATACGATTCGTTCGTCGAGTATATAACGACGATCCGTTCGTAGAATATCGTATAATTTTATAGCGCACACGCAATAAGTCGAGTGGTATATTATGATGGTTTTCTATAGACTCTACGACGATAGTATAATATTATTATTGTGGATATTATATTATTATCATTAGCGTACACAGTCACAGTGCGGTCCTTAATTCAATACGCTATGAGTATATATATTATACCTCCCGTAGCGAATATACACATCACAGCAGACCTCCATCGTCTATCTGCCGTGTTTACTATTTTTTTAAATAAAAAATCCCCGCGGTTCGTATACCTTCGCTCGTTTTAACGCGATACACACAATAATACCTAATACGACGACGTTGAAGACGATGATGTTTGCATACAAGTCTGGTGGTCTGATTTTTCTACCGAAAAAAAAAATGTAAAAAATATGACAAAATAATAATACTGTGTAATTCAGCTACTAATTCAGCTATTTATTGTACACGAAACGCGACTAGAGGTAGGATTTTTATGATTTTACATAATATATTATAATATTTTGTTTCTAGTGCGGTAGGTATATATACGTATATGCGGGGAGTCAGGTATTATATTATACGATTCGTGAAACTTGTAGAATTTCCGGGAAAAATCGCATAAAAAGTATATTTTAGGGGTTTGAGCGAACATCTAGGAGATGTTCACCCTGAGAATTTTTAGCTGTACGCACTTCAATTTCGGGCATATGGCATGCCATAATTTATTTATTTATTTTAATCGACGGGCAAAAGCATTTTCATCAAAATAATATACTAGATTACAGAATGATATAAATCTATTGGCATAATACGAACACCGCTGCAGCTCTAGATAACTATAGAATTATTGCTGGAAGCTAATTATAGTGATAAATGATAATTATACAGATAGGATGTCAATGATTTGAAAAACACACAAAAATGCCCTAAAAGTCCAAAAATGAGCTTGAAAAATTAACAAAAAATCTACTTCATTAAATGAAAAAAAAAGGAATTTAAAAATAATAATTATTATTAGAAATATTAAGAACAGATTTTTAATCATAGGACTGTTAACATAAATTATACATGAATAGTGTACGGGTTCATTATTTTCATTTTATCGTATATTTTATCTCAGCTGATAATAAAATCATCAAGTCTCTTACTTCACTATTTTAATGATGACAAATTTGCCCAAAAACTACAATAGTCTTGTAAAATATATTATTATTTAATAATTCGATAATATCATAAATAACAGTGAAACAAAGTATGTACATTTTTTTCACCGATTATTAATATTAATAATAATAGATTTAAGATGACGTGTTCCAAACAATTGTTGTCCAACAAAACGATGGAAATGGTATACGTTTTGGCACAATCAATAAACTTAGGACGTTAAACTACAATAATATGACTTAGAGGACATGGCGAAAAAATGTTTATGACAATTTTATAAACTTTTTGGCATACGATTACGATATTATGTCTAAATTATAGTTCAGTAGTTCGTAACAAAAATCCATCAGTACTGAAAAAAAGTGGAAAATGGAAATAATACGTTTTGATTTGTCACCCCGCAGATATTTTTTCTGAAGAAAATAATTATTAATAATTTATTATATTACCCATTATTTGTCTACACATCGCTATTTTCCGGTGTCGTCGGTTGAGGTCTAATCGGTCCTTTGGCATAATATTATACAAAAATATTCTCACAAATCGACGTGCTAAAATTACACCAGAACATAATATAATATTGTATGGAACAATATAGGTAATATAGTAATTATAATTATTATCGTAAAATAAGTTAAATTAAAATGTCATTGTATAAACCTAATTGATAGTATAAAAATAAATATTTACTGATGTAATAAATAATACTATAAATGATTTGAAAAAAAAAAAATTCTCACAGAATATTTAAGGAATATTTTCAAGGACATCACGATATATTATCTGGTATTTTTTAAAAGAATACAATATCGCCTGTAGTTAGACGACACGAAAACATCATATTTTAAGGATTTCGAGATAATATAAATCCTACCTCCAAATAATATGACGTACCACATATAATATAATATATCATACGCTTTTTTCCTCGGGATTTACCGCAGAAAACGGCGGCGGTGATCCGTATACAACGACGCGCAATAATAATGCACATTTCTTCGGATTTCGTGGATTTTCCGTCGGGAAAATCGGGTCAGGTCTATCGATTTTCGCTTTTCGGAATTCCGCGTATTGTGTGCACTGCAATAATGCCCACTTGCAGGATGTGTACGTACGCGTTTTCTCGGAAAATAATAATAACACAATAAATCGTAGAAACGTAATATAATCAGGTAATAATTCCTGTCATTGTCAACGCACGTGTGTGCAGCGCGTATCAATATTGTATTCCACTACATTATTATGCATTATTATTAGGGCTAGGATTTATGTGCAATAAAAAATGGTAAAATATATTATGTATTTGATTTAATAAAAATATGCGAAAAAAAAGTAAACTACGAAGAAACGAAAGAAAACGAAGAAAATAATATGTGATTGACACAAAATACAAAAACTAAATTTTAAAATTCTAAAATATAAAAAACATTACCACAAACTATTAATGTCATTCAAAAGTATTACACGAAACAATGACGTAATTTTTGAGTTTTCAATTTTCCCGCGGAGTTAGATTGTAATGAAAATCTTCATCCGGATTACTTCCATTTTTACACTTTGCATACCTACTATACCTGTATAAAATACTTGAGTTTTTTTTCGTTTTTTAACAATCACGGAGAGTAAAATATACGATAAAACATGCATTTTGGTGTTTATATATTGTTAAAAAATATGCAAAATAAAATAACCACTATAAGCATATAGTGACGTAATTCGTGGACATTTCAAACAAAAGTAGTACTCAGAAGTCGCAAAAAAAATATGCCAATGCATATAAATCCTATCTATCTATACATTATTAACCGTCTAGTTATAATATTATATTGATATTATAGTGTGGTAATGTGGTAAAAAATACCAAAAGGACGAACAAAAAAGACCCGGAAAAAAACGACGATTTAAAATTATATATTATTGATATTATGTATTTAAAATCTAAATTATGAATTCATATTTATACACTATAAATCATTTACTGTTCCGAAAAAGAGGCCGGCGAGTACTTTTTTTCATAAGCTTTTGAAGTTAAAATGTTGACCGAAATTCATCGAAATATCGAATGTTTGCAAATTATTTTGTAGTCAAAAATGTATAAAATGACCTGTTTTTGTAGCTAAGGATTGATTACAAATTTAAAACAAGGGTTAGTAGTTAAGTATAGTTACCTAATAGTGTAACTCAAAAATCAAAAAAATATTTTAACATGGTTGTTTTTTAATGTTCACTTTAAGTTTAAATTTGAACGAAATTAGATATTTAAACAAAAAATAGTGTTATTTCGTTGTAATTTAGTAATATTTTTCATAGTCGCTTGAAACTTTTAAAGTATATTATAATATTTTATACACTCAATGATGTTTTTAAATGCAATATTTCCTCCAAAAATCAATTCGACTTACTGTATTATTAATGGTAAGATAAATTATTTTAATGGCGATAATATCATAAAATACACTAAGTATAATAATATGTAAGCTGACAGCTCGTCATTTGCGACATTTGGTCATTTTGTTGTAATCCAAAAATACAACTCTAAAACCTTCAATATTAGATTTTTAGATTTTTAATATTAAGAACCGTATAATGTTAATAATAATTTGTAAGTAAAAATATATATATGCAAGGAAACCGCGGTTTTAAAGTAAATTTCCCGGCAAATTCAAATATGTTTTCAGAAATTTTATCGGATAAATATTATCATAAGGTATTAGTTGATACAATTGCAGGCAAAAGATCGATTTTGTCAAAAATGTTGTCAACTTTTGTCAAAAAGTAAATAATATTACAAATTAACACATAGGTACTCGTGTTAGGTACTCGATATTGACATTTCCGTGCTCGTGCGGAATCTCTCAAATATTTTACACACAGCAGTAATAAAATAAAATTACTTGGGCACTTAGAAAATTGCCTATATTTAACTCCTTAAATATAACGGTGGGTATCGAATTAATAGTTATTTTAAAGATAGAAAAACTTAAAGAATATCTTGTGTTGAATTTTCAAATTCTAGATTTAAATAGAACATTTTTTAATAATTTACTAATCAAAAAAACTGCAAAATTTCTTGATTTGTACGTATTAATTGCAACTTTAGATACTTATACAAAACTATAAGACATACGATTCACTTTTTTTTTAACTACCACTTACAATTTACATAATAGCTTATGAGGAACCTTGTATTATATTTTTAAACCTAAGGTATAAATTCTCAAAATGTTATACATTTTTCAAAACAAATTAGTTTGTATATTTTCTTGATTTTGTAAGAATTTTAACTTTAAACGCTTATACATTTTTTTAAGTATTTTCCTATCGAATTTTTTTTAGGGTTGTCGTAAGAAAAACTTATTTAGAATCTTGTGTTGAATTTTCAAATCTTAGATTTAAATAGAAAATTTTTATGAATTTCCTAATTAAAAAAAACTGAATAACTTCGTGATTTTTACGTATTTTGTCGAAATTTTAACTTTAGACGCCTATAAAAAACTATTATAGACATATTATAGACATACGCTCAACTTTTTTTTTAATTTTCAAGTACAGCTAGTTATGAAGAACATTGTATTACATTTTCAAATTTTTTGACCGACTTAAAATTTTTTTAAAAAAATATTAAAAATATATATGTAAATTTAATTAAAAATAATTATGTCTATAAATAGCTCAAAAAAAGTCAAAACATATTGAACATTTTATTGTGTATAGAAATTGCTTACATAAACATTTTGTGAAATGTTCATGTATTTACGGTCATTATTTATTCTGTTACACCAAAAATAAAAATCAATTTTATATAAAATTGGCTTCGTTTAAAAATTCCTGTTTTTTCTTTAATTTTTTTTTTGTTTTTCCCGGCGCGATTAAATACTATTGAGAAATGAAAAGAAAAGATGCTAATGAAGAAAATTGGAACACTTTTACTGCCCTTAATCGTGGTGACAGATACAATACAAATAAAAAAAAGTCAGTTATATAATTATTTTTATGAGACACTTGTATTAATTATTATATTTGAATTAAAATTTTTTTATTAAATTTAAAAATACATTAAATACATAATGTATTAATTTATTGTTTTTAGAAATCTTTTTTATCATTTTTATTAATATAGTTTTAATAAACAAATTTATAATAATGATTAACACGTCATATACAATTAATTCAAATTACATAATGAATAAAAATAATTTATATAACTGACTTTTTATAATAACTTTATAGTTTGGGGGACCAGTATTTTTTTATTCGAATTAGTTTTTTTTATTCAACTTTGACTTTTTTTTAAATTTAATTTGATTTATAAAAAAAATTTGTATTTAAAATAAAATCTAAATAGAATAAAAACAATCTAGGTATTCAATGAAAAAAATCTTGATTGAATAATACTTATCTAAATCGAGATAAAAAATCATAATAAAAATCTATTTCATAAAAAATCTACAATTAATAAAAATCTATATTCAATAAAAAAAAATCTTTGTGTAATAAAACTAATCTAAATCTAAATAAAAAATCATAATAAAAAATCTATTTGATGAAAAAATCTATATTATGATTTTTTATTTAGATTAAAATTTGTTTTATCCAATCAAGGTTTTTATTAAATATAATTTTTTATAAAATTGATTTTTATTATAATTTTGCTAAAAATGTTGTTTTTTTTTGGAGAGGAATGAAGGTTGTGCGTATTCACAAATTAGGCGTGCAAATTCGGGCGAATTATGTGAGAAATATCTGCATCGTTTATTTATAGATTTCCCGTTTGGGGGGAGGGTTTGGGGGCTGGCCATATTGTTTAATTTAAAACAAAAATTTTATTTTTATTTTTTTTAGAACTTTATTTATTATAAACAATCCTAAAAATTATGTTGGATAACAGTGATAGTTGTCAGGCTTCGTGGTGTTTTCTGCAGGGTAATACTAAACGGCTATCGTAAAAGTAACATCTCTGTTGGGCGCAATTTACTACGTAGAAATTTATAGCCGAAATGTATTGGGCTCAATTATAACTACGTAGAAATGTATAGCTGAAATATACTGGGGGCAAATTTACAATTATTTTCTTTTGTTGGGCGCAATTCATGTTTGTTCTATATTTTAATTTGTACACATCAGTAATAAAATAAAATTACTTAAGCACTCAAAAAATTGCCTATTTTTAACTCCTTAATAATAACGGCGGGTATCGAATTCATATTTATTTTATTGTAGACCATTAAATATTGTTATTGTGATAATATTTTTTTTATATGATATACGAGTCGACGTTTGTACCCCGGCGTAATAAACGCTGTTACTCGTCAACAGTAATAATTATTATGATTCGACCACGTACACAGCTTTTGCGGCAGGTCGTAGAATTTGGAATGAGTCACATATTATATCGAACAGCAGATAATCAAGTTAGCAGAAGCCAAAAGGTCACATATTATTATTATCATAATAATATAATGTATACTTTTATTTTAGTGTGTACAGGTATTTGATATGCTATTCTTTATACCAAAAGTAAACGCAGTCAATCACTATAAACGTGTTCATTATTTAGGTACTAATATGTTATATTATACGACGACGACGACATTAATAATAATTATATAGAAGTCACATAAATCGTGTTATTAAATTATTATGTCAATAAGTCGGGGCTCGCAAACTTTATAATGACGTTATATATATATATATATGTGTGTGTATTATGACAAACAAAAGATTGAAACGAGTAAATGTGTAATTAAAAGGGAAAACGAGGTAAACGCAAAAATGTGTATCACCAAACATGACGATTGACAATATAAAAATATGAAAATCCGAGGTCTACGAGTCGTGACAAAAAATCGAAAGGCACGAGAAAAACGAGAACAATATTTAAAGTTCATTCTCGCAGCAACAGACGAGTTCAAAAACCTAGGGAATAGTCTCTCTGCTGTGTATAGTAGTTATATGTTTGGACTGTTTAAAGTGTATAAGTGTATAACTATGATAACTATAGAGTTAGAATTCAACAATTTTAAAAAAAATGACTTCAGAAACTCAAAAAATACTTTTAAATTAATTTTGAATAGGCTAAAAAATTAGGAAAAAATAAAAAAATTCATATTACGCATTAGTGTGTTTAATGATGGTTTTTTTTTTTTAATAGTATTAAAGACGTCTTAATCTAATATAATAATCTTCTATAGTTATATTATTCGTTCTAAAATAATAATTTATATACATATAATATAAGCTCGTGTTTATAAAAAGTTGGATAATCTGAGAGGAAAAGCCAATATAATATAGGTACAGTCGCCTAACGAGTAATATTTTTAATAACTGGGCGACATTTAAATTTTTTATATTAAATCTAACTCAATCATGACGTATTATGATTATCGGAGGAACAGAACTAAAATCAATTTCTCTATCTAGTACAGAAATATTTGACTACTATTATTTATCTAAAACGACTCAACTATAGGAATCGATTTTCATCGAATATACCTAACTAATCTATAGTTGAATTCAAATTAAATCAGGGCTTGCAAACTTTATAATAACGTTATACATATTATACTATAGGTATATAGGTATAGGGCTTGGAAGTTGATGACCTTAAAAACATTAAAAAAAATGACCTAAAAAAATGCAAATATGACATAAAAATGACAAAATTGTCCTTGAAAAATTACCTAAAAAAATTACAAATATTTGTTTTAAATTAATAAAAATACATTTTTATAAAATTGTACTCTATTTTTATATATAAATTTATCAAAGGTTACAAATTACTCAAAAAATGACACATAAATGACAAAAAATGTCCTTAAAAAATGAAATAAAAAAATTACAAATATTTGTTTTATAAACGTCGGCGTAATACGACAAGAAACAATAAAAAAGAAGTGAACTAGACAGTGTGAAATCATTACATTTACTAAAAATGTGGGAAAATGACTTAAAAAGTAATAAACACCAATAAATGCAGAATAAAAATTAGTTTCTCAGATTCACGTGCTAATGAAACACATATTTTGTGACCAAGAGAGCATCGTCTAAAAAGTTCCAAAAAAAAATTGCAAAGTGCATCAACTTCCGAGGCCTAGGCATAGGTAAGTATATGACGTGACAAACAAACTATTGAAATGAGTAAATGTAATTAAAACGCAAAACGGTAAACGCAAAAATGATTAAACATCACGGAACGTATTATATAGGTATTGACAAAAAAAAAATTCAACAACAAATAATACGAAACGAAATAATTTAAAATCCGTTTTTACTTCAAAGTCACAACACCGGTTTCGTAGAAATATATTTTATTCCACGCGAATTATTTATTCATCTGAGCAATCAGTCCATTAATAATTTGTTATATTCCGTACCCGAGCCATTCTCCGCATTAGATAATATAGGTATTATTTTTAACGATAAAACGACCAGCTCAACAATTTTTATGACGTTTAGATCGCGACTGCGGTCCTCAGTCACTCCTCACTATAGGATTTTAGAAAGTGCCGAATAATAATTATTAATATTACTCGTGGGCCGCATAATCAAAATCAAAAACAATATTAAATTGTTTGATAGAAAATATAAAAACGTATAAAATGTTACAAACAATAAATTATTCGCATAGTTCATGAAAAAAATTAAATCAATTATTAGAACGGTATATTAAATATTTTTTTCTTTTTTTATATTTTTGTAATAGTATTGTATTGATATTGATTTTTTATTTAAATCGATTTTTGATGTCGATGGACTACCGCGGTACCCTATCGGTTTCTTTTATCGTTTTATTGAAAATCCACTAGTGATGATTTCGATGTTGACAATATACCGCCCAGCAATCGTCCATTCACTGTGTGCATTCACTCGAGCGATTTCAGTATTTGTTTTCAATAAATATCAAAAGTACATCTGTAGCTTCGCACAAATGTAAACAATATATATATTTTATATATTCTATTTGATTTTGAATTTGTTTAGAGCCGACAGTTTAGTTTTAGCGGTGGTCGCACACAATTTGTTTAAGGGCCGCGTAGTTTAGATTGTAAATTTCAACATTAATTGTAAATAACTATTTAAACGATTTTTTTCTCAACCGCTGCAAGCCGGGCACATATTATAATATTGTGACGGATAAATATTTTTTTTTAATTCGTTTTTTAAGAAAACCTACGTGTTAGATACAAAATTTATACTGAATTACCTACGAATTACATTTTCGAAAAATTATAAAAAATCCACTTTGAAAGCTACTAAAGTTGAATTTAAATCATCACATATTGTGTATAATCTCTCGTATTATATTGTAAAGGTACCTACATATTATATTATAATAACGTCAAAGTTTATAGTACGGGGCGCATTAAAAATTACTATGCTAGGGGCCAATTATTAATCGTGAGCCAGACTGACACTGCAGATGATTTCGATGTCGACAACCGAGCAGTAATCGTCCTTAAGTGCATATTATCACTATAGAGCGATTTCAGTATTTGTTTTTAATAAATGTCAAAAGTACCTCTATAGCTTTACACAAATGTAAAAAATATATATTTAATATATTCTATTATTGATTTTGAATTTTTCAGTACTGACAATATTTATAGTTTTAACAAAATGTATTAAAATATGTATAGTCATATTATATTAAGGGTTAATGTGCCTGCCGAATAATTTTTTTTAATTCGTTTTTAAAAAAAAACCTACGTGTTAAATCTTACAAAAAATTGACATTATTGAATTATACTTTCGTAAAATATTATAAAATCCACTTTGAAAGCGTAAAGTTGAATATTTGAATCATCACATTGTGTATAATCTCTCATCCATTATCTTATACATATTATTATAACGTCCTTTCGTTTCCTGCGAGTCGAGTAGGTCACTCGATTCGAGGTCGAGTATTTTTTATTTTTTATTTTTTTTTTGAACTCGAGTCGATCGAAAGTGCGATGATTTCCCGTCTCCGCGGCAGCAGCAGTCTATATTATAATATCATCACGCGTCCGTGACATAGTTATATTTACGCTTTGGACGTATTCGATTTGCAACCTAAACCCAATTTTAACCGATCGATATAAAGCGCAAAGCTTCGTTTCGAACACGGATTTAATCCCGGCGAGCGTGTGAAGTCTACTCGATATAATATTATTATTCGAGTTTTAATTTTAAACCCTAACCCCCTATTTTCAAATACCTACGAACTGTTGTGTTTTATACTGCTGCAGTTGACTGTAACGAAAAAATGCAATAAGTACAGTTATAATTAGGGCCCGGAACTTGATGCATTTGCATCTTTTCATCTAATGCTTGTATTCGAGGCCCATCTTTATAGAAATTTGACTTGCATAGGTGCCATGCAGAATTCAATGGTACAAATTTTATTTTGCATTTTTTGCATTTTTTCGGTGATTCTCGGTTGTAAGGTCATTTTTTAAAAATGTCAGTGCATTTTATGCATTTTTCTATGTTTGTAAGTATATATTTGCATTTTTCTTGCTGAAAAAACATGTTTTGTTCCTTATTAATTTGATAAAATTAAATATTTAAAAAAACTGACATATATTATGTATAGCTGATAGTCCTTTGATTATTTACGTATTGACATTATTTTGTATCTTTGTTTCAACATTTTTTAAGCCCAGTGCAGACATGCATTATTTTTAAGTAAAAAACTCCTGTGTCATGTCAATAGACTATATTTAGAATTTACTATCGGACAATCTTTTTTTTATTTAAAAATATTAAACACACATTGATAGTTCAGTGTAACACATTTATTGTTTAAAAGTATTTGAACAATAGTGCACATTTGTTTTTAGTATATAACTTTAATTGAAATTGTTTAAATAATAAAAACATACATTTTAATGTATACGAAAATGTGTGTAATTTAAATTCATATTAGGTAATAAAATAATAAATAAATTATTAAAAAATATAACTAATAAAAATTATGAATTATGATTTCATTATTAAAAAAGGTAAATTTTTAAAAATGAACATTTTTTATAGTCATTTTTGTTATTTTTGGAGTCATTTTTTTAAGTCATATTTTGATGAGTCATTTTAACACTTTTTTTGTGTGCATTTTTTAAAGATTTTTTAGGTCATCAAGTTCCGGGCCCTAGTTATAATACATATATATATATTATAATGTCCGTACTCTATTTTATATAATATACCAATAATTATAACACATTGCAATCGTCTACATAATTAGGCGTATCTATGCAACCTTTGTATACCTACCTATACAGGTTAACGAAAAAATGCAATTATAATAATAATTACGCGCGTGAGTAACTCACAGAACTATTAACTGGGCAGTAAATAATATTAATCGTGTAAGATAATAATTAAAGTATGTACATAACATTCTCTACCTGATTACAATAAATATCAACCTCTGCAATAATATAGGTAGGTATAAAAAAATATGAAAAAATACCGGAAAAAAAGAACAAACAAATAAAATCAAGGAAAAAAAGGGAGCTTAGAAAGTTTCCACACAAAACATATTACACTAATACGTAAGTTCACACAAAATATCAGATTACAATTTCAAGATAACTACACAGTATGACTATATATAATATTACCTATGCAAAGTGTTTGAGCTTTCGAAATAAGTCAAACAGTTATTATTATCATTTTATACCAATACAAAATATAATATATATGGACTAAGACCAAGAACTACACATTATATTATTAATTTTTATTTTATATTATATGGGCTGAATTCGGTTAAAAATCGGATTGCACCGTTTTTTATGCAATACAAAAACAAACAAATTTTAACCACACTAAAAACTACGTTTTAGTTGTCAGTCCTAAGTCTGATTAAAATGCAAATGAAGCTTATGTATTCGATATAATTTTTTATCGTGTGGGAACTTACATTCGCCCCGAAAAAAGAACGTCAGAAATAAAGAGCAAAAAGGTCGGCAATAGTGCGGGTACGAGTGTAACACGTTTCCACCAAAAATGGACCTTCCCTTTTCCACCAAATGAGATCCGCCTAAATTTACCCGGTTTTTTACCAAAAAACAATTTGTATACCTACTACGATACAATATACTACTGTAATATAAAATATACAATCTCACCCCAAACTCGTATTAAGAAGAATTACAAAAGTTTTCGGCCCCAATTTCAAATTCAAATCTATATTAGAACTAACGACAAAATCACGAGAATGGGCTGAACGTGCTGCCCTTGTAGTCACAAAAAGCAGTCAAATATTACAAACTATTTTTATTGACTTTGTTTATTATTATCATAATAATAATAATACATCGTCTCAGAATAAAAAGGTTCTAAATCAATTTTTTTGAAAAATGGTTTTTTTGCATATATTATTTAATATTTTATTCTTTTATAAATCAATCTTGAAATCGTATCGATCCGTTGACTATTTAATGAGATATAGAGAATGAAAAGGTTCTAACTCGTACAAATTATGAATGATAAGAACGAAACCGAGAAATATCAGCTACAACCTTTTCATTCTAAACAGTAATTAATCAAGCGATCTTTGATGTAATATCTTAGAATGAAAAGGTACTGTTATAATACGATTATACCACTGATACAATACAAATTATTATTGTGCCATAATTAAATTCTGGCTTATATTTTTTTGATCATAACTTCCAAATGAAGTTTGAGTGACTTTTTTCGAAAGTAACATTAAGACACATTTTGAACAAAAAAAATCGATTGTTTTCTTAGTTTAAATTAATCCCTCGACCACCCCCCCCCCCCAGATAATAAAAAAGGTTAAAAAGTCATAAATAACTAGCTACGTAGGTACAGAGAAAGAGAATATTAATTTATATCAGTAGCGTATTTTCAAATTTTTTGTGGGGGGGATTTTAATATTGAATATACATAAAATATAAATTAATATTCTCTTTCTCTGTACCTACTTTTTAACATTTTTTTTGGCTGTAATTCAGTATCAAAAAGTTCTAACTAAATCAATAATATAGTTATTTAGAATGAAAAGGTTCTAACTAAATAAATAATTTTTATTTTCAGAATGAAAAACTTCTAGACTTCTAAAACCTTTTAATTCTAAATACAATATTTTAGTTTTTTATTTTTAACTTGATCAATAATTCAAGTAAAGTTGGGTTCATTGGAACTTTCTTGATAGGTAGGTACTGCATACAATTTTTGTAACTTAGTGTTTACGGTGAAAAAAATGTATTCCATTTATAACTTATAAACATCCCCCTGAACACTTAGAAAAATTACGTTAGAACCTTTTCATTCTGAGACGACGATTATAGTATTCTAAAATAATAAAATAATAT